>WKFP01013217.1:111675-122777 GCA_011057875.1 Pterocles orientalis | reverse complement strand
GGTCAGTCTGCTTCTCAATCTTTACCTAAAAGCAAATCCCAGGCTAGAAGCCAGACTGTCTCTTCCCCCCCAAAAGGCTGAATGTATGTCCTTGAGAACAAATAGCAACATCCCAGCAATAACTATAAACGTTCTTCTCTTATCAATTCTCTCCTGAGCAGGAATTCAAAACATAGCTTCTTGCTAGCTGTTTATGAAGAGAAGGGAAAAGGAAAAAAAAGTTAACTCTGCTCTCCTTAACCCACGACAGCGATCTAGATAGATTGGAGCACTGGGCGATGATTGATGAGATTAAATTTAAAAAGTCCAAATGTTGGATTCTACCTAGGATGGAGTAATGGCAAGCACAATTATAAACTGGGAGAGGAGTGGCCAGAGAGCAGCCCTGCAGACAGGGACCTGGGGGTCCTGGTCAATGGGAGTCAGCAGTGCCCAGGCAGCCAAGGGGGTGAACCACATCCTGGGGTGCATCAAACACTGCATCACCGGCTGGTCAAAAGAGGTGATTGTCCCACTGTATTCAGGGCTGGTACAGCCTCACCTTGAGTACTGTGTGCAGTTCTGGCCCCCCCAGTTTAAGAAGAATGTGAAGGTCCTTGAATGCGTCCAAAGGAGGGCAACAAACCTGGTGAAAGGGATGGAAGAAATGTCCTGTGAGAAATGGCTAAGGACCTTGTGCTGTCTAGTTTAGAGAAAAGGAGGCTCAGGGGTGGCCTCATTGCTCTCTACAGATTCCTAAGGAGAGGATGTGGAGAGGGCGGTGCTGATCTCATCTGCCTGGTCATACCACGTGGGAATGGTTCAAAGCTGCACCAAGTGAGGGTTAGACTGGACATTGGGAAGCACTTCTTTACAGAGAGTGTGGTCAAACACTGGAACAGGCTTCCTAGAGAGGTGATTGATGACCCAAGTCTGTTAGTGTTTAAGAGGTATTTGGACAATGTCCTTAATAACATGTTTTAACTTTTGGTCAGCCCTGAATTGGTCAGGCAATTGGACTACATGATCACTGTAGGTCCCTTCCAACTGAAATACTCTATTCTATTCTATTCTAGTCTCATATGTAAGAGGGAGACACTATTTGGCTAAAAGTTTGCAACAGATTTGCTTCAGAAATGCCTTTGTGACATTTCTTTTGCCCTTTCTCAAACACTTTTTCCCAGATGTGCTGCCATCTTGTCTGAGGGGTTCAGCTGTGCCCTGGGGTGGGTCAGCTGGAACCAGCTGGAACCGGCTGGAACCACCTGTGTCCAGCATGGGGCAGTCCCGGCCTCTCCTCACAGAGGCTGCCCCACAGCCCCTGCTGCCAGTGCCTGGACACCACACCCAGCACATTGTGCTCTGCTGGGTTAGAAATGAATCATTCCCGATTTACCATGACCAAGTTTAAATCTGGATGTTGTTTTTAGAAATTCAATGGTATTTACATTTGCATAAGAAATGTGTAAAATTATGGATGTGTTTTCTTAACTTCCAATCCACCAAACATTTTATACTCTGTATTTCTAATGAAATCACAATTATTCCTCTCAGATATAAAGAGCTCTTAAGACCTTCATTTCCCAATTTTTTTACATTCTTCATGAAACTCCTAAGAACTTCTGGGCATGTAGCTATTTGTAGTCCTCAAGTCCTCAGGAAAAATCTATTTACAATTTTTTTTTTAATAAAGTATTGATATTAAACCTCCCTTAGGAGGGTGAGTACCTCAGCCACCTTTCCTTTCAGATAATTACAGAAAGCAGATAAAGTGCTTCACTGAAAGCAGAAATGCAGGCATTAGGTAAGATATTGGTAGAAACCAAGCCATCTACCTCAGTCAGATCTTTGCAGAACTACCCAGCTCTATCCTGCAGGACCCAAATATAATCCACAATTGAATCTGACTAATATTAAGAGTATTCTGGCAATTGTAATGTGTGAGACCTCAAGCCAACTCCCAGTATCATTTTCGTCTTTTCAAGCTGTGTATCACTATTAATTCTTACTGTAACAAAATCTTCAGTCATCTATGTATTTTTTAAAAGATTCTTAAACTACTTAAGTTAACTAATAATGTTTAGGGTCACAGTTGTCAAAATAATGCAGAAAATAGTATTCTAAATACCAATATCAGGAAATTCTTTGTCAGCCAGCACAAACTTTGCATAAAATACAAAAATGGACAGAATTCTCTTGGGACTTTCACTTAAAATGAAGTCTTCGTACAGTCCAAGAAGTTACATCAATGACTTATGTCCCCAGTTTTTTTCTTTTTTAAGTTTTTCAAATAAATATGTCTTTGAAGATGCATCTGGAAAAACTTTGCCATGTCACACTACTGAAAAAATTATTAAATATAAATATATGAGAATGCATCTTCTGCTGACATTTTATCATTGATTTAACAAGTTTTTTTGTATCAGAGATTTTGGTGATTGGTATGTAAATGTGATTTTGCAGATAAATGTAAGGAAGAAAGGAGGAGAGTGTATGGGAACGGTCTGAAAATGGTGGAAAGTTTTGAAAAGTATAAATCCAAAATTAAAAAGTTCTTTCTGACAGATCCGCCCAAAAGCTTTCATTTGTTTGAGTTCAGAAGGATTTTGAATATAAGTAAAGAAATCAGTACAATGAAGGAAAAAAAATCACCATGACATTCACTTTGCTTCTACTCTTTTTGACCAGTGCCATAAAATTCTGACAATGCCTGAAGTTTAAAAATAGTCCAGCTTTTCATCTGAAAGCTTAAATGTTATGTTTAGGTTCATGTCAAATGATGCCTTCAGGTACCAGTGTCAGTTCATTTGTTATTAGTTGCAGTTTACCATGTCCAACAAATGGACTTACTTTATCTGCAGCTCCACACCCTGTAGCTGTTCATTATGAAAGGAAACCAGAGGCTCTAACAGCTTGAGAGATATTCCTGTTTGGGCTACCGTAGAAACAAGAATGTGTATTAAAGTATAGGTCACATGGCTTAGTTTCCTAAGGATAATTAATTTCACTAATTATGGCCTCATACCAGCTGCAGAGTGTGTTGGTGACCCAGTGAAATCAGCTGTGGACAATTCTTTGCCATACTATGGTGGTACAACCTCTCCATGTGGAAATATTGATCTCATTATGAGAACTGCATTCAATATGTACAGAAAACAAACACAGCTGCATGATTAGAGACTGGGCCATGGGGCCTTGAAGATGTTTAATGTAGAAGTTTAAATCTTCTTTATTTCTTTCTTTATCATCTGTCAGTATTAAACAGGTTATAAAGAGCTGAGTAGTTAAGCTTAAAAGATTGTCATTGAAAGGTTGTTTAATTCACCAGCTTTACAAAGGGTTTATGAAGCACCTAACACTTAGGGCAATGCACATGTATACATAAATATATATTTAATGTAGTAGTATCTACCAAGCAAGCAAAAAGAAGCTAGCTCCCACTTGTTTTGTTTTTTATATACTGCAAAAATAAATGAACTTAACGGAAAACCAGAAATTATTTTATGCCCTAAACAGCATTGACTGCATTACAAATTAGAAAGTCCTAAGTCTCTCTGCTTTGCCTGTAGAATTGAGTTAATTTTAGCCCTCACCACATATGCAGTTTGATCTGTGTTTTAATAGAAAAGCAGGTGTCTACCTAGGCTTTGGGGAGCAACTAACAATTCATTTTGAATAAACCACAGTGTCTCATTGGCAAAACTAATTGAAGTAAATAAGACATATTCAATCAGCTAAGAGAAGGCATTAAAACAGCCTTGCAAAATTGTCATGACAAATTACCAGCCAAAGCACAAAACCTTCTCAGACGGCCTTTACCATGGTGATTGATGAGAATGAAAAATTAATGATATCTTAGTGGCTTGTCAAAAGAAAAAATGGCTTGAATGACTGAATAGAACTTTGTGAGGCAGCATTAAATTATGGGAAATTAATAAATTCCACAAATATATTTTATTTTTTAGCATAATTATTAACAGTGCTGTTTCCTCTACAGTGTGAAAAAAAGCTAAATTCTGCTCTCTTCCCCTCAGGACACAGGCTTGTTCGTCTGTGTCTTCAGGGTAATATCACCAAGTCAGCAAAAGGTGACATTGAGGAAACTGTGCAGTTAGGATGGGTACTGAAGAAGACAAAAGTTGTGACTGGTGCATTTGTTAGCTTGCAGAACCCAATCACTGCCCCCAGAATGTGGGGTGCATGGGAGGACGGACTAGCACTTCAGTCCTGGTTCTGAAGAGAAATGGTCCCACCTTCCGACACCCTGTGCCTGTCCTTGTTATTCTGACGATGAACCATCCCAAAATTTCTCAGAGGTGGGACTAGGTAGAAGAGGTGTAGATGGGTAAAAACACAGCTCCAGAATATCCAGATGGGGGGTTTCATTAAATATTTCACTTGTGTCTCTATTAAAAGTGAGGGGTTTTTTTTCCCCCTTTTTTCCTACTAACCATAATGGACAAATAGTCATTACACATCTTAGCCCTGTGTCACTTCTTCCTATGACAAAAGAAGAATCTTTTAAACTCTTAATTTCATTTTGTAATGTGAATTTAATAATGAAGCATCTTTTGTGTGTCAGCAGCCATATAACTCATCTAATGCAATATTCCAATAAAATAAATTGTTGAGGAATGTTTGTTCAAGAAACATCTTTTTCTCCCTTTTTGTGATTTCCTATGATATATACTTGTACCTGTTAAAAATAGTTCTTTCTTACTTCCAGAGTGAGATGTATTTTACGCTGAGATAAAAAGAGGATTGTGTGTTTAACAACTATAGAATATGACTTGTCAACATGATTATGTATCTTCCAGTTTATAGAAAAAGGACATTGAGTTTATTGAAGCAAATAGCTTAGAGAGGCTAGCAGGCTGAAATGCTTCCTAACTGCAACAACCCTTGTGAAAAGAAGGGTAATTAGGGAGGCTGGCGATTAAGAAAGGGCCCCAGTCTTTCTGAAAGGTCAGATGCTGTGTAGACTGCAGCTAATGGTACTAATTTTACTGCATCTTGTAAAGAATACTTGTCAAAATGCAGGTTTCAAAGAGCAAAAAAACAAAAAAAAGGCAGGGGATTTTCATTAATAGAATGAAAAGGAAACAAAATCTTACAATTTTTCTTCTCAGGAAAACAGACTTCATAACAAAAGCAAAAAGACCTGAAGAAGAAATAATTGCCTGCAAGCAGATGATCACTTATCTATATCTGTTACCTTCTAGAATACCTGGTGTGAAATCATGTGTCACATAACAAATAAGTCTGTGCATCTCTCTCAACATGCAAAGGTCTGAAAATGAGATGCAGTGTGAAACAATGACCTAAAGGACACACAGTGAAAATATGTTCAAGCAGAAAAATTGAAATGCTGTGGGATTCTCTCCTTTGGTACAGATAATTTTTTGTGCAGTGAAGGGACACACAACATGTGGCACCAAAGGTGATTTTAAGAATCAAATCAATGATGTGCTTCAAAGGAGAGGTGTGGCATGGGTGCTTCACTTTTTCATCAGAACTGAGCAATACCTACATTAACAGTGGATTATCATGTTTCAAAACTCAATCCATGAAGCACAGCAATAAAGAAAAGTTACCGAGCAGCTAATTTTCCAGATTTACAGTGCTGACAGCTAGGAATAGTTAAATCAAAAGACTCACTGGTTCAGAATTTCCTTTTTCAGTTTGATAACTATTGGATATTTGTCAAATAAATGCGGTGACTTCTACTTGATATACATACAATGTAGTAAAAAATTTTGAAAGAGAACACCAAAAATGGTTTACTTTTTTTAAAAAGTTTGAAACCATCTCTAGTAATAATTGTAATGATTTTTTTATCTTCATCATATCACCTGATATTCACATTGGTGGGAGATCACCATGATAGTTGTAAGACATAAATGTTACACACCCAAAAAGTAAGAATTTTAAGAAACCTGTTTTTTTAACTTTTATTTTTATTTTTAACCTTTTTTTAAAACTTTTATTTTTATTTTTAACCTTATTTTTAACTTTTATTTTTATTTAAAATCTGAAGGTCATCAACCATTTTTTTACAAATCAGCCATGGGTAAGTACTGTAGTACAGGCAATATTTGTTCTTCATCTCACAACAAATTCTTACTAGTGAAATTTTATGACATTGTATATCACTCCACAGTTACAATGCATAAGATGTGTGGAGAACTCAAAGCCTCTATCTCATTGTTATTTAATTATATATATTTAATTTTTGGATGTTATTTATAGCAATATGACCAGAGTAGAAGTGTGATGAAGAGTGGGTAAATGAATCCAGACTAACTTCAAACTTTCAATAAATTTCAAATTTTATAAATATAAACAAACTTCAAATTAGATTTCTGAGTTTTTTGAGATTTTCTCTAGACCATGCAGCTACAAAAGTGGTTTTTAATGAAACTTTATCATTGCCTAAGTCTGGACTGGAACATAAAAGGCTTTTTTCCCAAAATTCTGTGTAACTTACCATCAGTCAGTTAGAATACAATACAATTTTTTTTTATATGAAGGACAATAGTATGTATATTACTCTAGATATTATATCATTGACACCTCACTATATTGTTTGATGATCAGTACCGTTGGTCTTTAACATTGGTTGATACAATACCTGTTTAAGGACCTTTCCTTAGCTCCAGTTGTTTTTGAAAGAGATTAATGTAGAAATACAGAAAGAAAGAAGTTGGTTTTTCAGTTCATACTCTCTGTCTCACCACAAGCCAACACCTACACTTGCCTGAAAACAATACAAAACCTTCTGCTCATCTATACATGTAATAGACTGAGTATTTCCTTAGTTCTGTTACCCAGATTTCAGCATGTGGTGGAGAAAGTGAAAGAATTGTGTTGATCAACTAGCTTCTGGAATAGATTATTATGACACATTAATTTTATGAATCTCTGTTCTGTTTTGATATGGACAGATCTGTGTGACTTGGTCATGTTGACTCACAGAGCTGGACTGAATCTCTCATTGGTAGTGCAACTCTGTTCTATGACACAGCAGTGATTACTCTTATCACATGTTTTATCAATGTCTGTGTGAGGTTGGTGGAAAATTTGAGATAGGCTTTGCCTCAGTGATGACATCCACGTTGGAGAGTCGATGTTTAAAACCAGAAGGAATGATGCATTCATTTGATCTGACCTGTGGTTCACCAGCAGTCTTTGCACTTGACCCAGATACTCTGACCTCATGTTGAAGCAGTCATGCCATCCTGCAAAAATTCAATAATTATTAGGTCAAGAAAAGAGAGGAGAAGAGTGCTCTAGCTTAATGTTGGGGACTCTCAGCCCCAAGCTTACATTTATATTTTCTATGGAGCCACTGGATAACAAAGATACAGCACTTTTCCTAAAAGCAGGATATGAATTTAAATCTTTTCAGGATGGAGAAGACCAAAGGGATCAGATCTTCTGTAGCTGGAATGAACATAAAAATCACTAGGAACTCAAAGAATTGCAAGTGTCACATCCTCTCTGTGTGTCATTAGAATAAGGTCGGGCTGTAAAATGTTCTATTTGGACGAGTTTTAAAAGAATTTTATTGAAACTGGATTTTCTTAAGAGGCTGTTAATAGTGCCCTGATTGGTGTCAGCCTTCCACCTATACCTATTCAGGTTATATTTGCCCTTTTCAATACTGCCATAGTATCTCCACCTTAACACTGTTAAGTGTATTAAAAACTATCAATGGGCTAAGTGCTCCCTTTATTCAGATCATCCAAGATTCATAGGGGTATATTATATAGCTCTATTCATAAAAATATTTTCGTCACTAGATGCTGTAGTCATCGTATGTAGCTTTGTGCATCTAGTGCTCTGTTAGGAAATAGATTGCTATGCTTGCTTTTTCCCAAATTAAAGATGCATCTGTTGAACAACACTGCCTTTTTAGGTTCATTTTTAGTAATTTTGCTGTCTAATACCATTTACCAGGGTTGCAATGAAGGTATCCATAATGCCCCTACAAACAACTTGATGTTTCTTAGCTGCCACAGGTTTTATTATTTTTACTGTTGTATCATTAACTTCTCTGATACTTTCCAATTTTAATTCCACACATTTGAATTTCTCATTTATCTCCACTGCTATTTCCCTTTCTTTCTGCTAGCAGGAAATTGCTTTCTCGTATCTAATTGATTCTTTCTCCTTGCTCCTGGTTCAGATGAGTTTGCATCAAAGTTTGTATTCTTTCATGATTATGAGGTCTTGGCTTCTTTTAGCCATTTTTTCAAATAATTCCCCTTGTTAATATAAAACATTTCCTTTTGACTGGACTTTCCTTTTGAGTGTATGAGGTATGCAAGTGCTCTCAGAGATCTAGTATATTACGGATGGAAAGTCCTCAGTAAGGAGCTCATATTCACTACTACATAGGAAATAGTCAGATTTAGTCCGGTAGGTAGTTATTTCATTTTAACTATCAAGATTTGTTCTGATGATAATTAGGTTTCATAAAACTACACTAACACAAGAGCAGTACCTTTTAATTTAGGGTAGTAAAAATTTATTTTCGGAAATTGGCTTAACTTTTGCAACATATTACACTAGCTACAGTCTCCTATGACTAAATGAACTGTTTTTACAAACAAATTCTGGCTTAATTCTGTCTGTCAAGGAAAAGAAGGCTCCCTTTTTTCTGTTTCTAGCAGCAGCTTTACAGATGTAGAAGTGTGTGGATAAGAATTAAGGCAGATTGTGGAAATTCAATACCAGTTTAGGCATAGAAATTTACCTCTTCCCGCTGTCCAACTGGAAACACTGAACAGATAAATTTGCCCATTTTTAAATTTTATACAAAATAATTAGTTCACTTACATTTATTTGACACATTTTATTACGGAATTCCATCCATTTCTGCAGAACTCCTTTAACTTCTTTCCACACAGATTGTAAGAAGACATTTCAATCATGTGAGCTACCTCCAATTTTGCCAATTTAATTTCTCCTCAGAAACAAGAAATTCCAGTTCCTCTGCCTTGTTAACAGAACCTACCACTTTTCCATAGATCAGAAAATTGCTAGACTGACAATTAAAGTATTGCCAGTTTAACAGTCTGTTGCTGGCTGCTCCATCATTAGTTTTCCCACCTATGTGATAAAAGGCATTTTATACAGCTCAGTAATCTCTCACTGGAACACATAATGGAATACACACACATAATGAAAATCTCCAATTCTGCACTAGTTTTTCACTGCAGCTACTTGCTGATATACTCCAGCACCTTTTCTATTTCATTGGTATAACGCTATGACGTTGCTTACATACATCTCAGAGCACCATTATCACTGTTCTTGATGGCGCTGTGAAACTAATCCCTTCAATTTAAACTATCAGCTCTGGTGCCAGTAAGCATGTGCAACACGATTGCAGCAATTAGAAAATAGTGCGAGTACATTTGTGTTGGGTGGGTAATTTTCTACTCATTTAAATATTTTCTATATTTAGAATAAGGTGAAATTTCTTTAACAATTCAGCAGTTTCTGACAATTGATTTAAGGGACATCTGGCCTGAAACAGATCCACTGTCTACTTCAAAGAACAGCTAAGTCCAACATTGCAAATACCTCTTTGCTATGAATAAGTATTATAAAAACTTAAAATATTTAAAGAAAAAAACTATTAAGTAAAACCAATTTTCCTGCCTTAGCCCCTATTGTTTAGTCATGCACATTCTCTTCACATTTTAAAGTAGAATTAATTTTTTAAAAAAGCAAGCTATCGATATAGTTCATCTCCAGTTTTTTCTTTAACAATCTGTACATAAATGTGAATAACGTAACAAAACTACAGTAAAATGAGTTAGCATTTTTGTTTGTTTTTTCCAGATATTTGTGACATCCCTTGGAGGCAGAGAGTGTTAAAAAGTGCATGGGACAGACCCTGTGTGTAGCTTCTTATTCACAGAATTGTGATTGAAGCATGCAGCTGATTGAATATGAATAATTAATAGAATACTTACATTATAACCTGTCATCTACATTATGGATGCATGAAATCTGTACATAAAGGGGTAATTAATTGCTCAGACTAACGGAAAAAAACTAATTATCCATTTTGCACATGTAAAACAGACTACCAGATACACTACAGAACAGATGGAGAGGCAGAAGTCGCAGAGATGTCTTGCAGTCAGCAAAATTTAGGGGATTTCTCCACGAAATTTTCTGGAATTAAGCATTCTTCACTTAAACATTGAATCAAACATTTCCCTTGATCTGGAGGAAGTACTTTGTGTTAAACAACAGATGAAAGGGTTGCATAAAGAAAGATCAGATTACAAGGAGGAAGGAAGCATGTTCTCTATCCTTACAGTCAGTGAATCTGCCCAACAAGTAGAAAGTACCTGAACAGGGGTAACTAGATCATTTGACACTTTCTAGAGTATCCTGAACATCTGTATGGGGCAGACACATATTACACAAAACTAGAGATTAATTACATGGTTTGGGGCCGTGGAGGATACTCTTAGGTACTGAAAAGGTACTAGGTGCCTTTATTTAAGTATCTGGATCTCTCTTTAGATTTTCATTCCTCTGTGTTACAAGGCAAGTTTCTGCACATCAGAATGTTTCATCTGGATACTTTTGGGCTTTCTAAAATTCATCCTGCATCATCTGCCACAAAATTCTACTCATCAGCCAAACAAAAGAGCGTGAAAGTGTCACCTTTTGTGTAGTTTGTCTTTCTTTTTCAGATATTTTGTAAGCAATGAAAAGCTTAAAATTCTGTCTGTAAATGAAAAAAAACCCCAACAAAACAAAACATCCAACCAAATAAAATCAACACAAAACTCTCTAAAACCTGTCTAATAGCCAGCAATGTAGCTGTGTCTGCCACTAGCAATTGTTTTCTATACAAAGAGGAAAAAAGAACATACTGAAAGTTTTGTTAAGCTTGGGTTCTAATGATGTCTCAATTCAAATAGAAAGTGAATCTTCATCTTAGGCCACACTTTCCAGAATTTATAGAATCATAGAATCATAGAATGATTAGGGTTGGAAGGGACCTTAAAGATCATCAAGTTCCAACCCCCCTGCCATTGGCAGGGACACCCTCAACTAGACCAGCTTGCCCAAAGCCTCATCCAGCCTGGCCT
>WKFP01013217.1:93374-103374 GCA_011057875.1 Pterocles orientalis | reverse complement strand
CTCAGTGATTTACAGTGAAAGATGCACATTCACCATTGAAAAAGTCAAACTATTGAATTAAGTTGACCTTGCTCACAGTGTATGGAATCTAATGTAGCAGGCTGCAGGATATTAATTAGTTTATCATGACACAGAAAACAGACACTGAATTAACACAAAGGGTGTCTGAATACACTATAGGGTCTACCTATCTTGAGATCACATTAGTTGTTACTTCTATCTCTTTGGTTACCTTGGTTGTCTGCCTGTAAAAATCCTCTGCTTTTTTGAATCAAGGACTGACTCCGCCTGTTTATATGTGAACAGAAAGGAAGATTTTGGCTTCCCTAGAGCTCTGTGGCCTGCTTCTGATACTATTCATTGTGAAATAGCTTCAGTCTCACTGAAATAATGGGTAGAATAGGTAGAAATACACAACTAAACTATAGGAATTATAATGTGCATTGTCATTTAAGTGGAGAAGCATGTTAATTAGAGTATGCTTTATCTGAGTCCACTTTTTTGTTGAAAATAATATAGTAACATATTATGAGTAAAGATAACTTCAACAAAACCACAAGTTAATAAGCTATGCTCCTTCCATTTCAACAGATTTCTCTTGTTGGCCGGATTATGCCACAATTTCAGCTTGTTCCCAGGCCTTGCAGTGAAAGGCCTGTGTTGTTTGTATCATCTGCTCTAATGAACAGCAGTTGAAAGAGGTCATGTCCAGATTCACTTCCTTGCTGTGTTCTGGGATTATGAAATAAAGGTAGCATGACCTCAGGAAAGACCTTTCTATAAGAGTGAATTATTGCTTGAAAGCTCTTTGGTACAAAGGGGTTTATTTTCTACAACTTGCAATTTCTGTTTGCAGATGCCTGAACATGTTCACATTTCTCATGCTCTAAAATGCAGAGCTAGGTAGTGCACTACGTACAGTTCAGAATCACGCGCTGGTCTTAACAGTTCATTTCATTAAGAAAATTCCTTGGAAAATAAGGGGAGAAATTGTCAAATGTCATGTGTAGGGCGATGGGTTAGTTGCATGCCTCTGAACTAGTACAAGGACTGTCTCCTATTTGTTAAGCTTGTTGCACAATAAGCTCCAGATTCCAGACAAGACTGTATTAAGAGACCCTCAGACATACAGCACAAGTGCATTTTGCTCATTCTCACACTTTTTTTTTTTTTTTTCCCTGATGTCCTAGTAAGTTTACAGTGCTTACCAGAATTGGTATCAGTGTCCAGCTGTATCAGGGCTTGGGGCAGAGAGGACTGCCAATGGTGTCTGATTACAACCCCTCTATAAGGCCAAATTGTTTCTTAGGGCAATGATATTGTTCTAATACTTAGGGACAAGGAGTGACCTATTCTTTCTTGATGTTTATATGTATAAATGACATTTAAAATAGCTATGTCTCTAGCTTCTCCTCCATTGGTTTTCCAAGCCACCACATAGACCTTACTGTTTTCTGAGCCAAAAGACTAGTAAATAAGTAGAGCGATGGCAGCAGGAGAAAGAACAACAAGATTAAGACACTTAAATATTTAAAAATACTTTTAAACTGAGTAGGAATTTGTCACAGATCAATAATGAAGGTCACTTTTGGTCTTAAGGGACAAATATATTTTAGAGCTTTGTATAACATTTTCAGTACAAAATTATGTTTCTCATTCTTTGAAACAGAAACATTTACCTTTACAGTGAGGAATATGTCTGGAGAATTTTAAAAGAGTTCAAATAATTGTCTACAGGAATTCTTGTGCAGCTGGACATGACTATATTCTTTGCTGTGTTAAACATCTGTAATCTGTCATCATCAACAGGAACCATACAGATACATAAGGGGTCAAATTTTAGGATTTTTATTCATGCTATTGAGCACTGATTCACCAATGTAGATCTCTGCAGTGAATGAACAAGAGGCTGGGCTATAAATCCAGTAAAAAGCTTTCAAGGACTGTATAGAAGCACTGTCTTCAGTTATTTTTAACTTGTGATCTATAAAAAAGCACCTAAAATAATATAAAAATCCTAAACATTTTCTGTGACCAGACTGAGAATTTCCAAGAACATGCTACACATTCCAGTAGTAGCTGATGGCCAGCACAGAGTGAAAAATTTCTTAAGCCTACACTTGCAGAAGCATGCACTTATGAATCTTAAGAGTGAATTGACCTACTGCATAGATATACACAGGGTCTTTATCTTGGCCCACCCACATAACATTTGTGAATGCATTAGAAATAAATTAGTAGTTGGCTTAAGCAACACCCTTGTATTTTCTTTTGATGAATTCTGAGGGAGTTGGGCTTATAAATCTTGTAAAAGCTGAAATTAATATAATCCTTTATACAAAACAACTTTTTGGTTAAAGCCATAAGGACTCAATATACAACTATTGTTTCTTACTGTGCAAATGTTTTCAGAGCCTTGCGTATTAACAAGAAAATAAGATGTGGTCAACGCAGTTTAGTGGTAGCACAGTTGTCAAGGATTTGCACTGGCAGAAATCAGAAAGCATAGAAATTTGGCACAGTTTAGAGGTTTAATTTCACAGGGCCTACATATCTAACTGGAAATAGCTGGGTCTACTGGCTTATGGTGTCTGAAAATCACTCTGTGTTTGATATGTAGCTCTGTCTGTAGCTCTTACATGCAGCATGTACTGTGTCAAGGCATCTCCAAAATTTAAGGCAATTCTGGAAAAGTGCAAAAGGCATTATCAGTTTTGGAAGATTACTATGAGATAGCACATGCTGTTGTACTGAAGTTGCATAAAGCTTTACAAGCAAAATGAAAGAGAACAAAAAGGGAAAGAGCAATCTTCAATATAACTTGCCTAGATATTGAAATAAAAACCAGTAGGCATTCCTCAGAAAAATTACTCTCAAAGTTGTATGAAGACAACACTTACAGGACTAAATAAATATTTGTAAAAATACAGGAAGTTGCAAGGAAATTAAAAACTATACTAAAAGAAAACTACTGCAAGAAGAAAAATAGAACAAATTCTACGTATTTTACTTTATGCGATATTTGCTTCTTACAATTTTGTGACATTATAGAGTACTCTAAAAACAACTGAACATATTTAGAATTGGGATATTATGTGCATGTATAAAGAAAATATGTGCAAATGTGCATAAATAAATCCTGTTAAGGGATAAATCCTAAAAGCCTTGTAAAAGGCAACACAAACAATAGGCAATTGAGTAATAGCTCTTCTAGCTTTTGAAGATCCAACTTTTTCTCTTCAGCTCTTCAGGGATCGTAGGAAATAGGGAAACAGAGTAAGTGTAAAGGAATGACAGAGGCAATTTCAACAAGACAAAATAAAGCAGATTAGAAGTAGGAAAGAGTACAATAAGAGATACAAAACCAAGAAGAAAAATCTGAGAGAAATTTCCTCCTTTGTCTTTCCCTTCCCCGTCTTCCTTCCCTTCTCTTCCTTCTTTCCTCTTCCTATCATTATGTACCATTTTTCTGAGGCTGCTGGCACTGCTGGCTCCATTTTTTCACAAAAACTTTGTCATCAGATCACATTCCAGTGCGGTTCAAGCCTTTAAGTGCCACTTCTAGCTTGCATTCACCAGCCAGTTCAGAACAGCACCCTGATTTGCCCAATTCCATGCTTCACGGGGGCATGGAATTCCTGCATATGCAGAGTACTGTTCTTATAAGATCAGCAGAAGTGCATGACATGGATTGCATTCCACAGTGTACAATTACTGTCTCATTACAACAGACCTTTCTGTGAATTCTGTACAGAATTTTTGTGCATATTTGGCCTCAGAATAATTACTGGCAATTAGAATGATAAAATCATAGAATCATTTAGGTTGGAAAAGACCTTTAAGATCGTTGAGTCCAACCGTAAGCCTAACACTGCCAAGGTCTTCATTTATTTAAAAACATTTGATTTTACTGATTTCTAAAAATATTTCTGTTATCTAGGTGCATAATCTGGGTTACTAATCCAGGATCTAGCCAGTTTCAAAATTATGGACAAATTTTAGGATATTTTCGTATAATGCCTTATTTCATTCATTTACAGATACAAATTAAAAACTAGTGTACACAGTGCGCATCCACAAATAATATTAATTTTCTGATTTACCTGATCATGTTCTAAACCCCCAAGACACTTACAGGATAACAAGTTGACTAATCTTACTTCTTCAAGGGAAGGGGGAGAAATCCAAACAAAAAGCTATATTTTATTATTTGCATATTTCTACTTTCATGCATCACCATGAAGCAGTTTTAATTACCATTTCAAAACAGGTTTTTTATTTCCTATACTTTTGTACTGTGCCACTGTTGACATAAGGATTGTCTTAAACCAAAATAAAAATCTGTATTTCAAGGATGAACACTTTCCTTATTGAAAGAGAAAGGAGTTGGTACAACCAAATGAAATAGCTTCCTGCTCTTATTCAGTCATTTATAATTCAGAGTTGATGCACAATGTAAACTCTACTGTCTTATTATTTTCTTCATAGTGGTCAGTTTTGATTTCAACACATAACATATCTCATATGTTTTCTAAATGCTTCCAATTGCTCGAAAACACATAGATTAGAAAAAAGCTCCAGCATCTTCTAAGATGTCTCAGGATGTGGATGATATAAGGACACACTGAAGAAGAGTCCAAGTTGCGTAACATCAAGTTGTGTTAAAATGTGACATTCAAAATCCAGAATAAACCTACCTTAGATAAACTTAGGGGTTTATGGCTTCTTCAAAGCCCTAGAAGTCTGGTTTCATGATAACCAAGGCATCAATTCTCTCAACATGAGGTGTAAAAATAATCCTCAAAACTGATTTTTTTCTTTTTGGAAAGAACCTTTTTTGTTTTATTTATCTACAATACACACCATAAATAAGTTTAGGTATATATATATATTTGAGAAAATTAGATAACTTGCTTGTAGATAACTTGATATGGATCATAGTTCCTGAATAATACATCTTTCGGAACTCATTCTGATAAGTACTTATCTCAAGCTATAAAAACAAAGTTCATATTTCTATTCCATATAATTTCATTTTGCATGTTGTTTTCAATATTTGGTATGACCCATAATCTCAGAAAAAGCAGAATGCTTCACTGAAGAGGAGTTCTTCAAGATCTTTAGCAGATTTTAGTTTCCACAAAAACAAATCTGTAAAGAATTTTGGCTGTTGATAATAAATAAAACTTTGCAGTACCAGTTTACCACCATTGCTTGATTTCTTTTAGAAACATTTTTTTCTATTTTGTTTAAATAAAGAGAGACAAGCTGTCTGCTTTGGAAATCCTTTTATTGACCGTAGCTACTTAAAATATCCATAAACATCTGTCTCTAGAGTGCCAGAATCATGTCTTGGTGCTTTACCTATGTATGTCTGTCACAAGGTCAGCATGCATAGAATCCTGTGACAAAGAGTTGGTATTATTTACTAAACCATAAATTTTAAATTTATTACCTTTGTTTCCATAAATCCAAATGTTTAAAGAAAACTGCAATGCATAATTCAAATTTATAATGTAAAATCAGCATTATTTAGATGCAGACTCACAGAAATTAGGAAGATCACTTATAGCAATGCAACAGTAGCTGTTTCAAGTGAACAGTTTGTTCAGAATAAAAATTATTGTGGTGAAAATAACTTATCTTCAATAAAACAATTTGTCTCCTTAAGAGCAGGGCTTTCTTAAGATAATGGGAAAAAAGGAGGTTTTTTGTGTCTTTCTGTTTGAAATTACTCGTAATCTAGTGATGATTTCCAGAACTGAGATATTAATAATTTTTCCAAATACATTTTAAGCTTGAACATCCCACTCTACTGTCATGCACAGCATGGCAAATTTTATTCTATTGCTAGAAAACTCATACATATCATTACAATTATTAACAGAGTTATCTCTGTTAATGGTAGGTCTGGCCAAAAGCTATTCAGCATTGACATTTGCCTACTTTAAATTAAACAAGAGCAAATGCAGCTTTTAGACCCAAACTCCAAATCACTAGTAGCTAATTATGAATGGGCCGAAGCTCCCAAAGACACTGCATTAAGCATATACTCACATCTGAAGATCTGTGTAACGTCTCACGTGTTTTAGCTGAGTGCTTTCATTGAACACCTGATTGTTTCTGCTGGGCAAAGTGCTGTTGATGTGGTCTCTTTTCACACAGTTACTTTCTATTCACGTTCAACCTCTTGGATATAGGCGTTGCCAACAGATGAATACATACTTGAACAGTTGCGTAAATAACATTGAACTGCTAAATCAGGCACTACAAGCACCTTGTTGGCTACATATGCAATAGGTGACTGATGAAGGTGTGAAAAGAAGGAATCATGATTTCCTAATTTATTAGAGTTGTAGGTGGTCTTTGTACCAGGGGATTGCAGTACAGACTGAGGCACTGAATAACTGTACTTTCACAAGCACTTGCATGCACACACACACACTCACTATGGAATGTCTGGAAATGATGCTGTACAGAAATGTGATGCTTGTAAGCTGAGTCACCTGAAGGCGTAAGAGATAAAATGACATATGCTGTCCCTTCTACAGTATTTTGCTTTAACATTATATATTATGCCTCTGCAATTGAGACCTCTTGCAAAACAGGGTTAAAACTCTAGGATGTAGTTTCAGTATTGCACTGGTGTACTATTGTGGGATTTGATACCCAGCTGATTTCCTTATCAAAATATATAAACAAAAAAAGGAGGCATGCTCAGGAAGCATATCATCTTTCTCAAATTTGTTACACTTATACAATGATATGCTTTTTATAGGTGCACAGCAGAGGCACCTGAAGGAACCATGATGAGGTACCAAACCACTTGTTGATTTAAAAGGGTAAAATATTTTATGATCCAGGAAGTAGGAAACCAGCTGAAAGGAAGGAAGCAGAATGAGAAAAGCATTTTCTTCCATAAAAATTAAACAGATGTGGCAAACAGCTGCAGCACAAGCTAGGGTTGATTTTGTGGAGAGCTTCTTAAGAGAGATGTCAAGCAAAGCCTGTAAACCCAGGATCAGTGCAGCAATGAAAAGTGAACTGAGCATTGTGCATGAATGAAGGCAAAACTGATTTCAGGAGACAGAAGGAAATATTCCTTGTTTTAAATTAAACTGTTTTCTTCTTACCCTTTCTTCTGAGAACATGAAGAACAACAGTCACATCCTTAATATGTTATCAATTTTATTTCTGCTTTTTTAATAAAAAATCTAGCCTGTTTTGAGATATAGAGAAGGTACAATTCAGTTAAAATTCAGCAAGAAACAAGAGCATGAAAACTTAAGAAGTTCACAGACAAACAGATATTTACAGCACTTTTTAGTTTCTGAATAACAACAAAGAATGGACACAACTAAAGAAAGTGCTTGTTTAAAATCTGCTCCCTTTAGCTTCACTCTTGCAATACACATTACTGTCAATAAAAATGAGAAGAGCAAATTGTGTGTAACAAAAGACATACCACAAAAACCATTATGCAAACTAAAAGACTCAAAAGAGTATAAATGAATTTTCTAAAACACCTTGTCAAATCTTTATCTGCTGAAGTAAACCATCATCCTCTTCCTACTGGAATCATTCATTTGGAAGGGTTTGTTAAGTGCTGTCTTCCATTTCAGGAAGATGCGAAAACTAATATATAGTTTGTTTCATGGAACAGACCATCTGCTGTGAAAAGTTCCATATCAAGAGAACAGAGGGACTAGTTCCCAATTAATTAGCTATTTTAGGAGAATTGGATATACTCTTTCGAAGATGGTTACAGTTGATAAGACAATCATCTGTCTGTCAAGCTGTGTCTGTTTGCCTGTTAGTCTAGCTAGAATATTGGAGAAAAGTCAGAGAGATGTTTATTGTTTATATCTTTCTTCTCCTTTCTCCTCCTCCCACCAAATGAAAGTCATTCCAGGAACTGAATCATTGAATATAGTCATAGTCTTTTTTATCCAAACTTGTTTTGTTCTCTTGTTCATGGTAAATATACAAATGTCAGAATGAAGGCATATCAAGGACAAAGGGTATTATGGGAGCAGATTTCAGATGTTATTTATAGAAAGATTTTCTAGTGTAGAGCTATTAATAGCAACTCATTGCACAAGAGGTGAATGAACAATGCAGATGTCTCAGTCTCTGTTGAAGGAGCTATTCTTTTCCTGAAGAAAAGCCCTGTTTGTACAAGGAACAATTTACAAGTCTATTGTGTTTTTTTATAGCTATGAAATAATGTTGTTTTTATCTCTTTCAGCTGAGCTGAGCTGCTGGCTTCCGTTTGGCAGCTTCACAAACAATCTGTGTGCAGCAAACCATGCTTAGCAGGCCCCCAGAGTGGGTAGCAGGAAAAACTGCACACTGAGACAGGGAGACAGTGTTGTTTCCTCATAAAACCAAACTTTGAAGCTCAGGATCATAGGGAAGTCCAGCTAAGGGAGCAGGTATTTAAAAAGCCCAAGAGAGTTTCAGAAAGTGTAGCAAAAAAAATACGTTTTCATCTCAGTGTACTAAGAGGTCATGAAAGGTAATGTGAGCTTTTGTGACACATGAGTATCAGTAGATCTATTCACTTTGTTGTTGTTGTTGTTGTTTTCTTCTTTCTTTTGTAAAAAAATAGTAAATTTGACACCTTACAATCCCCATAAACTGAAAGTAATAGCCAAACTGAGAACATGGGAACACATAAAGAAAAGTGTAATTTCCTTACACAGTGCATGATGAAGCAGCTTAGTACAAAGCACGCTGGAAGCTCTGTCTATAAAAGACCAAGCAGTATTTACAGTGGGAGCTGCAGCCATTTCCATAATAAAGTTGTAAATCACATCCACGTTTTTGGTTAGGAGGACCAGCTTTGCCTCTAGGGAATTATCAGGATGAATCTTTGAGAAACTCATTTACATGAGTCTTGAATTGACTAGCTACTTAACAGCTCAAAACTCTACCAAGAAGCTTGTAGTCTTTGAGAAATCTTTGCTTACCCTGTTTTCTTGTTTTCACTTCCAAAAAGTCCCAGTAGCCAAATGGAAAGAGGTGCTGGTAACTTAAATTCTCTTTTAATTTTTTTTTTTTTTTACAATTTTCCATGTTTCATAACTTTATTTAGTGGAATAAAACAGACCTACAACCTAAGTGCCTTGAAAGTTGCATTGAAAAGATCTAGCAGGAACAAATGCCTGTTTACTTCCTGAAAAACATTTTTCGTTGCAAAACTGAGTTTTTGAAAGTAGTTGTAGTTTTTCTGGGGATGGATCTTTTCTGCTACTATCACAAAATTCGTCTCTAAAATGAGTTCATGGTATTATTGCTAAGAAAATATTCATTAATCTGAATGCTCTTTATAACGATCTTCAAATAAACTGTCTACATTTCAAGGGATTTGGTCAAGATTTTTCAGGATAAACCTGATCTGAAAATCCGGTGTTATGGAACAAGTGGTCTTTATTTGCATAGGGAAAACCATTTGAAACCTTGGAAACTGGAAACAGGTTTTTGTTTTCTCCTCCAGCTCTTCCAGTTTTAGTCAACAGGATGAGAACAAAAACATCATCTTCAAAAATGTGACAGCACATATCTTACATCTCGGCAAATCTGTCATATAAGAGGAAGAGACATGACAGACGGAACACAGAGTTTCTTGATGTCGTGGGTTAAGCAGAGCAGAGTTAATTTTTTTTTCCTTTTCCCTTCTCTTCATAAACAGCTAGCAAGAAGCTATGTTTTGGATTCCTCCTCAGGAGAGAATTGATAAGAGAAGAACGTTTATAGTTATTGCTAGGATGTTGCTATTTGTTCTCAAGGACGAGATACATTCAGCCTTTTGGGAGGGAAGAGACAGTCTGGCTTCTAGCCTGGGATTTGCTTTTAGGTAAAGATTGAGAAGCAGACTGACCAATTATTCCATCCCATGCACGTCATACCCAGTATATTAGAAGAAGACTCTTCTAGGAGTACTGTTTTTGCACTTCCGGATTCGTCTCGCTTTGGGGAGCCTGCGTTCGCTCTCCCA
>WKFP01013217.1:36880-83480 GCA_011057875.1 Pterocles orientalis | reverse complement strand
AACCCACGAGTCCTCTTTGCCATTTACCTCTTTAATTCTCTCCCCTATCATTGGGTGGGGGCAGGGACTGTGTGAGCGGGTGTGTGTGGTTTGGCCCCCAGCCAAGGGCCAACCCATCACACTTGAGAAGTCTCATTTATGAGTAGAAAACAAAACTTTATGACCTTTTCTTTGATCAAGTACCTCTAAAAATTTGACTATTGAATATTAGAGGAGCTACTTCTGGAAAAATAATTAGGCTAATATTTTACCAGGAATAGCATCTGAAATTGTGACTTTGTCTTGACATTTAGTAATAGATTAAAAAAACTTAACTTGTTGAAGGAATTCAATCACCACAAATTATTCACACACCTTTAGAAAAAACCAATGACATACTACCAACTAGATTTTCTCCCTTGAATGAAGCATGCAAATTAGTATCCAGATAGATTAATGAATTGTAAATGCATAAATAGTGAATATTTTTGACTCTTAAACAGAATGAGAAATGTGTATCCTCTCTAATCCATCATTCAGTGGATATCTTCAGCATCAAGAAGTAAAATGACAGCATAAGGCCATCAACAAGTACATTTCAAGAATCATGTACAAAACAAATCCCCACATCAGTGTACTACTTCTTTGCTTGACAGTTTTATTAATTTGTTTCAGGGACCATGGATCATGTTGCCAGCATCCTCTGGAATGATCCCTGTTAAAACCTTCTCCCTTCTGATTTGCTTTGAACTATACTTCAAAAAATGTTCATTAGTATGGAAATTATCTATTTTTCTACTGATTCAACACCTAAGATCATGCTGATCTTCAGATTTAATCACACACTTCACAGCAGTAAGGTGGGTTTGTTACTATGCTACACTGCAGACAAATATAGAGTAGTTTAAAGCAAGTTTTGGTTTGTTCTATTTTTGTTAGATCGGCTTGTACATGAGAAGATATTTTAAAGACTTCTACAATGTACTTTATTACAAACAGTTGCATTCTTTTCTGATGATGGAGATTTTGGAGAGCACCACATAAATTAAATAGTCTTTAGAGCATTATAAATAGTTCTCTCTTACTGAACATTTATTTCTGAAAGCTTCAGTGGAAACTAGTCCTTTATTCAACCTCATACTACAGTCCAAGTCTGGTACAAACAGCTGCAAGCGAGTTCCCCACAATTGCCCCGCCAAAAACTTGAAGTCTGGTTTCGAAAACCTAACCTCTGCATGAGCATTTTAGACACCACATTAGCAAAACCTGACCCTTTGCTAAGAACAACCTGACAGTCATACAGATTTGGATCTATCTGAAGCTTTCGATTTTCCTAATACACACCACTAATACTCCCCAAATTCTTTTCATTTTATCCATCAGCTCTCACTCAGGATCATAATAGGTGCAGAGCACCAAACATAAGTATAAAACGTGCACGTACTGTTAATAGTCTTAAAGTCATTTGCAAAATGTTTGAAGTATGATTTCAAATGGGACACTGAAAGTTTTATAGGTTTAGTTTTTCTTTTAGTCATCAATACCTAAAGATCTATACATATTTATAAGGTTGATTTTATATACAGAGATGCCTTTGTCCCTCAGATTGCTGAAGACTAGAAAACAAACATCCTGACTTTTTTTCACCTTGCTAGTTCTATTTAGCCATGCCATGTAAGAAACTACTAGTGCCTGTAAGTATATGACACGTCATCAGTAAGGAATGTAATGATGTCTTCGGTGCATGAAGTTAAACTATTTCAAGCTGCAAAGGACCTCCAGGAGAGGGTCAGAAGGTGGGATTACAAGAAAAAAATCGTAGGTGTCTATAGGGAGTTACTTTTGTGTTAAAGGAAAGACTAATGACAGACACAAGGTTTGACAGAAAGTTGAACTATAGGTGGGCTTGTGTCTAGTGGTTCAAGCAGAGGCCTGAAAGTTGAGACTTCTGACTCTTCCTGTTACTGAATACGTCTTTGAGCAATTTAACCTCACACCTTTTGTTTACCCTTCAGTAAAGCAGACTCCCTCTGTACTTATGATTTTAGAGTACCACAGACGACTTACGATTTCAGCAAGTTAATAAAGGAATTTCTTTTTTCCCTATCAACATGGCTGAACAGAGACTTCATTACTGAGAGGAAAGTGGTTTCATACAAGGGGTTTTTATATTGCATTGTATGGTCTAACATTTTTCTAAAAACATAGAGACATAAAACACTGACACACGCTTAGATTATTAAAAAAACTACTGAAATAGATTCAGTGAAAGTCTAATAAAATGAAGATTAAGTGGAGATTCTCCCATTGATTCCAAAAGCCCTAAATTGGCCCACAAATATATCAGACACATATGAAACATAGGAAATAATATCTGTATTTTATACAATAGTAGTACCTTCCACTGATGTGACATAAAGGGTGATTTTCACATGACCTCTGTATTTGCATTTTAAATTTGGAAGGAATTAAAAGAAATGGAAACTAAGAGAAAATTAAATGTCTGAAGGGATGATATAGTTCAGGTTTATAGACAGGTAAAGAAATCACCATGAATAGGTTTTTATAAACTTTTATGTGTTACTAGAAATAATAAGCTTTCAAGTTAAGATGATAAGTGCATTGGTAAGAAAGTTTAAATCCACAGCTGGTGATACAAACTCAAGAACAGGAATTAATGAAACAGATTTTAGTATTGTCCTGGAAGTTATTTGACCCCTGTGAACTGTAAGAAATGTTTTCCACAATTAAGTTGCACTTATTGGCTGCATTAATGCAGCTTATTTTGGTTTCGATAAATGACTAGTATACCTGAAAATTAGTTTGATTTATTATAAATTGCTTTATGGCAGGGGGTTATGCAAGCACTACATTCGTGTATTCAAAATGCACCTACTGCTATGTTTGATTTACTAAGCATATGTTCTGGGGTGCTTTAAAATTGGTGACATAAAAGATAACAATTTATACGTACTTAACATTTTGCATATGACAAAACAGTATACTATGCCATAAATAAGAACCTGTAATAACCTATCTTCAGTAACATTTTGTTTATTCAGGCCCAAAAATTTCCTAAAATGCAAATGCCTTGTTTATGACATGCTACAGTATATTATGTAAATTTTTGTGTAGTATATCATATATGTTATTTTACACCTGTAAAGATGGGAAGCTTGAGTCATACATCAAATAAGAAATAGTATCCACGTTCTGCCTCATCTTTATTTTCTGAGTGGGCAATCCTACACGCAGTTATATACATTAAAGTTACCTCAAAGCAACAGAGATGTGGGGTGACATATAGCAAGGCCTGCAGATGAAAGAGGTGCAGTACCCTGACAACAGCAAATGGAATAACATTCCTACAGTGATTAGGGCATCTGTGAACATCACAAACTGCAAAGGACCACACTCAATAGTGGAATATCTGGGATTAGAAAATATACAATAATGTTAATTCTAGTAATAATTTTTCTGTAATCTACTCTATGTCATAGACTGGAGCTCAGCTATTTCCCACTTCTCCCAGTTCAATCACTTTCAAGTGCTTGGATATTTTTTTCCACAGCCCTAAATCCAGTGATGCAGAACTAAAGACACTACCACCCATGCCTTCCCATTAACAGCTACAAAAGTATGTCATCAAGGTCTTCTGAAGACAGATCCAGGCATTCTCTGCCTGCCCTTTGAGCTGGCCAGATTTGTGCCCATGTGGCACCCAGCCCAAGCTAATAAAGTTTGCCACTCAGGAGACCTTAACATTTGGAGCACTTTGTCATGGCAACCGCTGCAATGTGACTTCCAGGTGAGTTCTCTCTAACAGATTATTAGTTTGAAGACAGGGCACAGAGAGCAGATTCACTGCAATCAGTTTTTACCAAGCAAAATTTATATATTGCAAGATATTTACTTTGTCTAAAGGGAGTGGAGAGAAAGGGAGAAACTCCAGAATGCCTGTGAACCCAACCTGTAACAGATGTGTATTTGAAAAATTCATAGGTAACCTGATTAACTGCTTCTGTTTTCCAGTGTCAGTAGTGTCCAAACAATTATCACAAACTAGACGTTTACCTTTTGTAATTCTAATGTTCATTTGCTAGGTGTCAGCTGCACACTGGTTAGAAATCAACAGTCCCCTAAAATTTACTAGGGTTTAGGTGATATTCAGCTGTCTGAAAGATTTAAATGCATAACATAAATATTTCAGATGAGAGGAGAGGGAACTGACCCCATTGTTGTACAGATATCCTGCTGAATGCCACAGGCATGCCCCACCACAGATGTGAGATATAGGCTAGGCAACTGCTCTGCTCAGTACATTGGTCTCAGCAGATCACACTCAACTTTACTCTCCCCATGGAGTGCGCTAGGAACATGAATGACAAACCCAGATTGTGAATTCTGGCAAGTCATCATGTGGAAATCAAATACAGTAAAATTAAATGTTCTCAAACTTACACGTCTTTTATGGATCTCTTCTTTTGGACCCAGTCCTTGTTCACATCACATCCTCCATTCAGAACTCTGGTAATGTACACAATTATAAAATGAGAGCAAACTCAGTTTTACTTCACTTCGAGAAGTGTGCACACTACCATAACATGGAAGGGGGCTTTACAGCAAATAAGAGACAGATTTTTCATCTTTATCCACTATCAAAAAATTTTTAGTGTTATAGATTATGTAATATCCATTTCACATCCTCCTGAGCACTGACGGACAGGGGTCGTGAAACATTATGGGTTCTGGACCTTCACAAAGTTGTCTGCCACAGATGTGTTACCTCAGTTATCAAACAGCAGCTTTTCAACTCTAACATACAATTGCTTGAGCAGAAGTTTTGCAACAAGTTCCTTAAGTACCGTTGACCTTTCCATGGCTTTCACTCAAGAGTGCCAAAAGCAGGTATGTCAACTCAGAAACTTTACTTAGCCACCACTTCAGCTAACCTTACTCTGTGAATACAAAGAGGCTCCTACAGTCCATTGATGTCCTCCTGGTGTCCTCTTTGTTCTCAAGTTGTCTCTTCTAAATAGGGGAATGCAGTTCTCACGTCTCCTCTTTTTGGATAAGCCACCAGTGAGGAGGCTGAGTGGGTATTTTGAGGATGTCCTTCACCTCGGGAAGGAGGGACTAACAAGTCCTCTCCTTGTCAGGGTGTCAGGGACTCTGTAAAAAATAACTGAATAGCAAATTAAAAGGAGGATTTAAAAAGCACACGTGCAATTAAAAAAAAACCCCAACCTTCTATTTATTTTAAACAGAACAGTAAACAATACACAGAACAATGAAGGCACCAAAAGTCAACAAAAATAGAGAGAAGACCAACAATGAAAATATTTCCATGTTTTTTTTGACATTAATCTGATATAATAAATAAGCAAGGGTCTGTGAAGCTGTTAAAACACAGAAAAACTCAAGTCAGTTCAAGATACAATAGCAAGGGAGAAAAAGTTTATACTTTTACCCTTTACCTTTCTAAATATAACGTTCTCTAATTTGAACTTTGCTCCAGAAAGTAGAGGGGTTTTATCTGTAAATGATACAGAGGTGGAGCAAGTTATGCCAACAGCTTCAGAGATCTATTTTAAACCTGAAGAGACAGGAACAATTAATTTTTTTCTCTCCAGACCATTTTAATGACAGAAAACAAGCCTGTCTCCTTCCGGAGGGATGATATGTTTCTCACTCAGGAAAACAGCAGGCTCCAGGATTTTATCCTTTACAAACTCTGAAAAAACAGGAAAAAGGGTTTCAGTTCCTGATGTGCTAGTAGTGTGTGTTAATTCACAAACACGCACCAACAACCAGCTTTTTTGGGAAACTGTTTTCGGGGTCGAGAGCTGCTTGTTGGATAAAAGCAGTAAAGATGTGAAAGAAAAATGTCACTTCATATCACTGATCAAACTTTTCTGTTTCTTTTTCATATGTCTTCCTTCCACTGATGAAAGACCAAACTACATTTTGGACATATGTAAATGGCAGTATTGTCAGGCAATGCTGAAGTGCAATTAATGCATTTTACACGAGGCTACGGTGGTTGCTACAGCTCTTCCAAAAGCCATAGTCAATGTCCATGGTGGTTTTGGAGTCATTAAACTGCTGTTTTGAGACAAACAAACCTCCAGGATACACTTCAATGAGAAATGAGGCATTGCTATTTGCTAAGAGTCATATAGAGACTCGAGTGACAAACCCTGCTGACATTAGGGTTATTAGACTTTCCACTCCTGCTCATCACTAGTTTCAAATTGATTTTTTTTTCATATTTATGCTTTGCCAACAGAAGTTCACTTGCAGCTTCCCCTCCCTTCCCAAAGTGTGATTTTCCCAAATAAACATTGATGTTTTTGCGACTTAATAGACTCTCACAACTGCAGAAGGCAGCCTTTTTATAACCTGTATGCAGATGAGTACAGGCAGAGATTTCCAGACTCAAACACACTAGGTCTGACCTGGCAGGACTGCCCTCCCCAGGGGTTAGTTGCTTCCTCTAAAGTCAATATTACTGTCCTGGCAAAAGCTGTGTAATGAACTCATGGAGTTTTTGGTCTCTTACAGTCAGCTATGAAAATCAAATTAAAATTTTCTGGTGGCTTTACACAGTCCTTTGGTCTCTGTTGAGGGGCATTTTACTCTTAAAGGTGGGTGTAGAAAGCTGAACACTTTCCCTGGGTAATTTGTTGTGGCAAGTCACCCACTGCGGCCCAATTATGCAGTGCATGACCTCTGCCTGTGGAATGTCTATAAGGGAATCCTGTAGACTATGCTATGGCCTGCAGGCAATGCTACACACTTTTAGGTAATTGTCCTAAAGCTGTGAAATGGCAAGAAAATAATTTGATAAAAAAGGCCAGCATCCTGCAAAACAGCTGGTAAACTGTTCTTTGAGTCATTTAACAGGATATATTCAGTAAATACGTAACCAATCTTGTTCTTCCTATATTCATTTAAGTACATGGAAAAGCTCCTACTGACATCAAGGCCTGTTGAAACAAGCCATACACATCAATGGTGGCAAAACTTGCTGTGTGTGAGAAGGATACATAAAAGGAAAACAGTGTTTATATCGAAGCCTGCATCCCACACAGCAAAGCAAAATTCTCATGTCTGGCTTTCTGTTCTGCCAAGCCATAAACAGTTTTCTATGCAGAAACCTGCACTGCTTCAATAATGTTTTTAGATATAATTAGATAAAAAAGCCTTTCTATATTAATTTTGGAATTTCATTCAGTTAATTAATTTGTTACTAGAGCATTTACATATTACAATTTTGTAGCTGTACAACTAGGCATTTTTAAGTAGCCATGCAATTGTGAAACCTCATTTAAAAGAAAAAATACATCTCTCACTCTCATGCTTGTGTAGATAAAAATGAGGAAGAGTATAGATCTGCAAAAAACCTGAATAGTTCAGAGAAGGTGCTGCTGTATGTTTGAAAAGACAACTGCTTTTGAAATATATCAGTGACAACAGAATTGTCAGAATTCTTTATCATTTCATTTTAGAAGAAACGTTACCCTGCTACACTTGTTAATCATCACTGGACATAGCAACAGCCAAATATTAGAGAGGTGAAAAATTTCATAGATGTATCTGGAATACGGGGGACAAGGTCTTTCAAAACTGATATTTGAAAGTGCTTTTCCTTTTCACCTAAACTAAGCAAAGAAAACTGCTGTCTAAATACAAAAATAATACACAAAACATGGTCTTCTGGATATTAAAAACTCAACTATTTATCAAATATTCTTAAATATTATAGGCTTTTTGTTAACAAGTAGTTAAAAATCTGCATTTTATCAAAGACTTTACTACCTCTGAAGTTATATTTTCAGCACTTTAAATCCCCGTGGTTCACTGAGAAGGTTGAGTGTATAGAATAGTACAAACACTACACACTTGCATAATGTGGTTAGTTTTTCAAATTTTTCATTTAACTATTTTTACTTATTTATTTATTTATTTATTTATTTATTTTTACTTATTTTTTTTACATTAGCTGTAAAGTATCTTGGAAATTTTTTTACTTTGCCACATATTTCTAAGACCAGCTGTAATACAGTATTACTCCTTACTAACGTGGAAGGAGGTCTTGCATAAATTATTAATGCTCCATGGAACAGAAAGGCTTTTCTCACAAGGGAAAAATTTTCCAAAGTAGTAGCTGAGTGATGTAGGTATTTCAAACAAAGCTCCACTTCTACACACCTTCAAAGAATCCAAGGAAGAAAAAAAATATTGTACAAATGAAGGAAAAACCAAACTGAAAGGAATTAACCTTTATATTCAGGCATGGTCTTGCTACCTTGACTTTTCCTCACACGGACATAACTGACATCCTTAAGTGACATTTTTCTTTCCCTCCATGTATGCAGGTTAAGTATGTTATGCATTTAACTATATTAGAGGGCTGGGAAAGGCAGGTCTAACTTCATTTTCATCACGTGCATCAGGAAGTGTCTGCAGCTTAATTCAGGGACCTTTTACACAAAACATCAGCCAAATGTCCTGCTCAGGACCCAAGACTTAGATTCTCACCATGCAGCTTTGCAGTAGGAATAAATGTGTCCTTAAACATAAAGTCACTGAAGTATGACTTCTCAATACTTCAAGAAATACCTGAATGGAATTTTTTTGTGTAATTCTGGGACATGGAATACTTATGACCTTCTTTGGTTTCACATAAAATACAATTGGTGTTATAGTTTGGTGTGAATGTGCAAGTCCTTCACTGAGCCAACTGAAATCCAAATTTATTTTTTTAAAAAAACTTAGATTTTTAAACTAGTGTTACTTTTATTCTTTTTATGTTAGCATGTCCTCTGTCTTTCTTAGTTTACATATGAGCTAACCTTCTCTACCTATCCAGTAGGTGATAGCTTTTGGAATTAAGATATAAGCAAATAAAAGCAATTATCATTTGTCTTTCATTTTAACTTTAAACCTTTCAAAGTATCTAACTACATTTAGGTAAATTAAAATGAAATATAAATTAATAATCTCTCTCACTGTCTCTCTCTCTTATTTGGTCTCTCTTTCTTTCATATAATTTAACTAACTTTATGTAATCTTCTACAATTTGAACAGACCAATTAGAAAAGGACATGAATAAGTGCATAGTGCAGATGATGTGTACTGAACCATCCTTATTAAATAAAGAGGTGAATCTGGTTTTGCTATTTCCATTGACAGCCTCTTCCAGCTCACAGCCAGCTGGCAACTAATGGAATCAGATTCAAAGCAGGCAATGGGGAGAAATCAGCTTCTGTGTAGTCACTCTTACACCAGACATATGTGCGTCTGCTTTACATATGCTTGCATTATGTGTACATTTGTGTTGGTATTGTATGTACAAGGAACATTTTTCCCCTGTGTGCAAGTTCAAAGATATGCGATGTATTTTCTACTACTTAGCTTCCATAAATATGACGACATACTGTCAATTTTTCTCAAACTGATCTTAACCCTGATTTCAATATAGACAGTCAGATTACTACTAAATAGCTTTGCTAGATAACTTATTAGTATTTAATCCTGTGTTCCTAAAGGAAAAAAAAAAAACCAACAACACAAGCAAGAGAAAAAGAGAGTTGCACCCGAGATCTATAGCAAGCTGTACTCAGAACGGTTAAGAGTTAACAGAAGTCAGGAAAAAAAAAAATTGAACAGTGCTTGTCTTATGGATGTGACCCATTTCATTTTAAAAGTTGTCTGGGGAGGGGATCCAGTAGATGGATTTATTTTTTTCTTTTTGGAATATTATTGATAGATAAATACAATTTACAGACAAGTTTTTTCTACTGTTTCCACTAAAATTTCCTCATAAGCATTACATACCAGTTCAGTTATTTTTCCTGATAGATTCCCAGTTACTGGGATGGGATATGAGTGAAATACCTGTATTCCCTACATAGTATATTAGTTAGGTACCTCAGAATGGGATACACATGCACAGCATACTAAACAGAGGACACAGTTGTTAGAAATGCTAAAGAAAAAGATGTGTATCTCAGATTTCCCCCATCTATCTACCTGTAGCTCTGGATTAGACAGGTCTATGGAAATTAAAATGTAAGACACAAGGCCCTCCTTTCCTTTCACATCCCAACTGGAAAAGACAGAAATCAACTTTTTGCTCCTGGGATGCAACTGCAAGTTGGGAAAGAGAACACAAGTGAGAGCACAGGAAGGAGCCCGAGTGTGTACATCAGTGGTGATGATGCTCCTCCACAAAGCCTGAACTCTAGATCTCGTGCTCAGCAGCATCCATATCTTATCTAAGACTGTTTAATGAAAATGTCATAAGCAATGTTCAGATAAGAATCCAAAATTATTTTTATTTTCCTCAAACTTCTTCCCAGTGAATATTCCCGTCAATAAGCTACATCATGAAGCTGTATTTTGTGCCCGGTCTTCCACAGCTCACGAGTCCTTTCTTCTCTCTGTACATTGGCAGGGCAGTTGGAACTTGATGATCTTTAAGGTCCTTTCCAACCCTAACAATTCTATGATTCTGTGATTCCATAATTGATGTGACCCCAGCAATGGGATGAGTGCTTTCATCCCCTCCCCTTTTCCCTCCCCCAGCCTGTAGCATTCTGTATGGAGATGAGCTGTGCCCACTTGTACTCTGTCAAGGCTGAAGATCGGACACCTTAGCCTCCCAGTTGCTGGAAATTTCTCCTAGCCTTTTGGCTATTATGTTGCAGAAGGCACATTGTCCTCTTGTGTTTCTGAATGAAATTGCTGTTTTGTGTTCTTGTGGTGGGTGAGCATTACATTGGGCCTATCAGAGAATTTCAGAGAGAAATCTTAAAGCCTGCCTACAGGAAAGCCTAATTATAAATCCCAAATTGTTAACTTGGGAAGACACCATGTTGTTGAGGTCTTCTACAGTGGTACTAGTTTGGGTATATAAAGAAAGAATTAATTACTTCCCACTGCTGGACACTGTACAGTGCAATGAAATATTTGAGCTGAAACATTCTCACTACAATTGTAGTATTTTAATCCCCTAATTTACAATCCACTTTACGTATAAAATCTGTAAAGGATTTGACTTTAGAGATCTGTACTATTTATGAATCCTAATCCCATTACACCTACATTGCCTATGATTTTTTTCCTCTCTAAATAGTTGTTCCATTATTTTACCAATGATAAAAGTGAAATGTAAACCAGCAATCTGGAAACAATTTGCTTTGTATTTAGGTGTATTTTTTTTATTTTTTCAGAAAACTACTCTGCAGCACCATCTAGTGAGAGAGAGAAGGACCAGTTATACTGTTTCCATGTTTGGAGAACCTCCATGTATTTTCAGCCTGTATAGCTCCTTGAAGTCTTAATGGAAGCAAAAGAAGTCAAGTCTCCATTCAGAGTGAGTGTATGCGTGTATCCTCTGTCATGTCAGCCATCTTGAACAGAAAACCCCAGAATCATAGAATCACAGAATAGCTAGGGCTGGAAAGGACCTTAGAGATCACTGAGTTCCAACCCCCCTGCCATGAGCAGGGACACCCTCCACTAGACCAGGTTGCTCAAAGCCTCATCCAGCCTGGCCTTGAACACCTCCAGGGATGGGGCATCCACAACTTCCCTGGGCAACCTGTTCCAGTGTCTCACCACTGTCATAGTGAAAAATTTCTTCCGAATGTCTAGTCTAAATCTACCCTCTTTCACCTTGAAAGGCCTTGTTACAGAAAGACATACAGAGTCTTTGGGCAAGATGCATTACAGACAGAATAAAACCATGCCTTGTCTATAAAATATTAATCACTTTATAACTAAAGTTTACAAGTTTCCATTGTGTTGAAAGAAGCACATCATTATCAGTTAGCAGCTGTGTTGCTGATGATGATGTAATTGAGAGCAGAATTTGTTCCAGTAACTGATATGGTCACCAAGTGTTCAAAGTGGTGAAGAAAATCCTAAGCAGTAAGTAACGTGACTGGAGACAGAGACTCTCACTAGTGTTAAGGTTTTGCCCAATTAAGGGTATTTTTCTATGCAAATCTTTCTTTTGAAGGTGGAAAAGGGTTTATCTTACTGCCAAGGAAACAAAAATCTCTTCATATCTATGTAGATGGTTATTAAAAAAGATAAAAAAATAAAATAAAATACTCTATCACCACATACTATAGTAAGTACTATAGCACTGTATTATGAGTTGACGTCTAGCTCCACTAGTTATCTTAATGACTGAGACGGTAACTCCCATTGTGATCAAGGCAGTCATACGTCCATTTCATCCAGTGTCAGTTGCCTGAGACACATGCAGAGAAATGCAATTCCTCTCCAGCAAAGAAAAAGACAATTCCAGTCTTTCCACTGCCAAAAGAAGTCAGATTACTTTGTGTCTACTAGTCTCAATCATAGGATAATTTACATTCATATTTTTTCTTCTGTTTTTAAGAATACTGATAAAAACATAGACCTTATAAAAGAGACTGACATTTGTTCTTCAAAATGAAAAGCAAGTACATCTGTGCAAAAACAAAATATCTGTTAAGAGATAACTCTTGAGTCTTGCAGATAGTAATTTACTAAGAATTCTGCTGAAGTACAAAATTATTACTGAAGTGTAAAATGATTTTTACAATACCCAGAGTTTTCTGATTCTCCAGATACTACTGGCTAAATGGAAGTAGTTGGTCAGTAGACTATCAGACCATCTTTCCCCATCCTTTGTCAGTCTGTTCAGGCTCAATTTTCAAAGTCAGTTAAAGCTTGCAGATATCAATGAATGTTAATGAAACTGCTCCTCAAATTGTATATTCTTTAGTACAGCAGAGTCTGTAGGTCTGCCTCTGTAGAACAACAAACATTTCTCTTACCTTAGGTAGTTAGAACTTCTGTAATAAGACAGCTGCTCACAGGGCTCAGTATTGGGACAAGTTCTGTTTAATGTCTTTATCAACAAACTGGACAAGGGGATCGAGTGCACCCTCAGGAAGTTTGCAGATGACACCAAGCTGGGTGGGAGTGTTGATCTGCTTCAGGGAAGGAAGACTCTACAGGCCAAGGCCAACTATAGCTTCAACAAGGCTCAGTGCCGCATCCTGCAGTTGAGTCACGACAACCCCATGCAATGCTACAGGCTTGGGGAAGAGTGACTGGAAAGATGCTTGGTGGAAAAGGACCTGAAGGCGTTGGTCAACTGCCAGGTGAATTTGAGCCAGCAGTGTGCCCAGGTGGCCAAGAAGGCCAATAGAATCCTGGCTTGTATCAGAAATAGTGTGGCAGCAGGACTAAGGAAGTGACTGTCCCCCTGTACTCAGAACTGGTGAGGCTGCATCTTCGACACTGTGTTCAGTTTTGGGCTACTCACTACAAGAAAGGCATTGAGGTGCTGGAATGTGTCCAAAGACGATCAGTGAAGCTGGTGATGGGTCTACAGCACAAGTCTTATGAGGAACAGCTGAGGGAGCTGGGGTTGTTTAGGCTGGAGAAAAGGAGGCTGAGGGGAGGCCTTATTGCTCTCTACAACTACCTGAAAGGAAGTTGCAACAAGGTGGGTGTTGGTGTCTTTTCCAAAGTAGCAAGTGGTAGGACAAGAACAAATGGCCTCAAGTTGTGTCAGGGGAGGTTTAGATTGGATATTGGGAAAATTTTTTTCATTGAAAGGGTTGCAAAGCACTGAAACAGGCTGCCCAGGGAAGTGGTGGAGTCGTCATCCTCAGAGGTGTTTAGAAGACATGTAGATGTGGTGCTTAGGGATGTGGTTTAGTGGTGGACTTGTCAGTGTTAGGCTTATGGTTGGACTCAATGATCTTAAAGGTCCTTTCCAACCTAAATGATTCTATTTCTATGAATTTATAATAACAATAACCATAATGATAATAGTAATTTAAAAGTTTAACTGTAAAATACTATATTCAGCTTAACAAAGTCACAGAACAGAAGCTTCACGATTAAACAGAAGCTGTCGTGATAAAAATGCTAAGTTTTGAACTTCTTGAATTTAAAAATCAACTGTGGACTTATAGATGAAGACATTGGATAAATAGGCAGTTTTAAACACTGGGAAAACCTTGAACATACAAAGTAATCCAATACACTAATTTATCAAGTTTTCCTAGTGCTTAACTGAAGCATTTTTTTAATGTAGGAGCAGCTAGTATCCCCAGCAGGTGCTTTTACATACTACTAGAGAGGATGGACATATTCACAAATAAAGCTAACATTCAAAGCTGGATAGTGAAGGCTTTTGTAGTTTGGAAAATCTTGTGAGAAAAAAAAATAGGTGTGTACTAAATTATAATGCATAAATCATAAAATTTACTATTCATGCTTTATTCCATTCTACTACCATTAGAATGCAATATTGTGTAAACCAAATATGCTGTTAGGACCTATTGAACTTGAATTTTTTTTTTTGTTTTATATCATTCACATGTGCTAAAATCAACCTGCTTGCCACGTCATTGTTAAAATCATTAATATTGCATGTCTTCTTCAGACCATCCTTACATGAGAAAAAAGGAGGTAAGAGGTAACCTACTTATTAAACAAAGGATTGTACAATTAAGCAAAGAGAAAAGAACAAAACATTTCTACCTTTGTCAAAGATGTGAGCTAGCCAGCAGAGAGTGAACTGCTTCCAGTACCATTACAGGAGACGCAGAGAGCTTCCAGTTGGTACGCCAGCACGTTGTGGTGTAGTTGGATAATGCCACAAAGTGGATGTAGCCCTCAAATTTGTTGATCCTACCGTTCCCAAAGCAACTCATTTATTCATCAGAGAACAGAAATCACTGAAATTTATTTGGATGATACTGAGAACAAAAAAGTATTTTTCACGTTTTAATATTAAAGATTTAAACTGAGAGGTTCATTGAAGTTTTATATCTAGGCACATGTATTTCAGCTATTTAAATTAGATATCAGTGAAATTTTATCATGCTTTGCAATAAAATGTGTGCATTTTATTAGTGTAATAAATGTGAGGATCTGAGACCCAAACAATTGACTTGCTAGAGATTTCTACTGTGCTTGCAACTGGCACAGTGTTGACAAAGTAGTTATTTGAATACTTAACTCATGAATCACAATGGTTTCTATAAACATCTTTTTCAATATAAAGGTCCATGAACTTGAGAAAATGTCAGCAAGAAGGCTGCTTTCATATACTCTTATTATCCTACAACTAACACAGCAGAGAAAGAAAAGATATTGAAGATAATTATTAAAGAAACATGGCTGCAAAAAATCATATTAAAATTGTGCTCATTATGTCGTGTATCTGTCACAAAAATAAAATGAGAGCTAATGTGGAAACACACACTTTCATATTATTTCTCTACATAACATGTATTATATATTGCATACTGAGACTACTGCTATACAAAGATTAGGTAAACATTAAGTACCAGGCTGCTGTCAGAGCCCTGGGGGCACCATTAGGCTCCTGTCGATGGCCCAGGACCACAATTCAGCAGACCCCAGGGACGTTGGTTCCCACTCTGGCGTCTCTGTAGGATGCCAGCTTGCAACCCTGTCCCTGGCTCCACCTGCTTTGCTCCCAGCTTGGCTCCCTAGATGATCTCTGGACCTGGCTTGTTGCTTACCTTGCACAGGGGTGTCTATGAACCTGATACCAGAGCCCAGCTCTGCACGTTATGGCCAGGCCCTGTGGGACTGGGTCACCCTTGGTGCCTAGTTCCTCATCCCTGGCAAAGCAGCCCTGCTCACACCTCTTCCTTGGGGAGGTGTAGAGTAATTTCTGTGCTCATTGTTTGGTTGTATATCTAATAGGCAGCATACATGAGACTGGAAGGTTCAACATGTTTGGAGATATGGGAGAAAAGAAATATTTGGATGAATGATAATATTCAATTATAAGAGGAAATATTTTCAAAAGGATGATATGACTTAGGCTTGACATAAACACATCACTGACAGGAAATTTCAATGTGTGTAAGGTATTGAAAATAAGACTAGATCAGTTTTTAGGGAAACTACAGATTGAAGCATCCTGCAAAGACAGTAGACGGAAAGAGATCTTACATCACGTATTTTCCATTTACACTGTGGATGCAGGTGTAATAAGAACACTGTATTTAACAAGATGCTTGGCTAGAAAGGTTAATCATAAAGCATATCTGGCATGTGATAATCAAATTAACAGGAAGCTTTGATGTTAGAGACCATTTTATATTCACTATCATCCAAGATTTTAATTTAAAACTGGAAATGACAAATCAGAGAGTATGCTGTGGTGGTTTTGGCCAGAGTACAGTTAATTTTCTTCGTAGTAGTTGGCATGCAGCTATGTTTTGGATTTGTGCTGAAAACAGTGTTGATAGCACAGGGATGTTTTAGTTATTGCTGAGCAGTGCTTACACAGAGTCGAGATCTTTTCTACTTCTCACACCACCCCCCCAGCGAGTAGGCTGAGGGTGAACAAGACATTGGGAAGGGACAGAGCTGGGACAACTGATCCCAACTGACCAAAGGGATATTCCATACTACATGACGTCATGCTCAGCATATAAAGCTGGGGAAAGAAGAAGGAAGCGGGGCACATTCAGAGTGATGACATTTGTTTTCCCAAGTAACCATTATGTGTGACGGAGCCCTGCTTTCCTGGAGATAGTTGAACACCTGCCTGACAATAGGAAGTAGTGAATGAATTCCTTGTGTTGTTTTGCTTGTGTGCATGGCCTTTGCTTTACTTATTAAACTGTCTTTACCTCAACCCACAAGTTTTCTTGCTTTTACTCTTCTCTCCCCCAACCCGCCAGAGGTGGAGTGGGTGAGTGGCGTGTGGGACATATTGCCAGCTGCTGTTAAACCATGACAATGCTAAACATAGGAAGAGTCAAGAACAAGGGTAATGATTACCACAGAAAACCACTGGAATGAAATGAGAGCCAACATAGACAGATGCACTATGTGTAAAGGAGGAAGAAATAATCAAGTGTCAGATCCTGCCAGGAAGTGTAATAACCTTCATTGCAGATGCAGGTTCTTTGTACCTCTCAGCATCAGTCCATAAAAGAACATAGAAGAAAACAGTGACTCATTTGGGAACAGATGAATGGTAGGTTACAGTCTGTGACAGACTGACCATGAATGAAGGATACAATGCTATCAATGAAAAGCTGCGGCAGGTTTAAAATTAGCAGTGTCCTGAACAACACAAGCCCTATAATTACTTTTCTCTGTTCACAGCTAATTTGGCTTTAGGTTGACTTCAGTGAGGGACATCACATTTCAAAACACAGCTCCATGGAAGAGTGTTGGTAAGAAATACCAGCACATACATGGTTTCTGCCCATCTTATCACAATAACACCTTATTCTGAGCCCAGCCCCACAGATGTGAACAGAATCATACTCCATCATTAAACACTCCTCTAAGCAGATGTGAATGGTAAAATTTGTAACTCAGAAAACTATAGTTATGAGGGATAACCAAATGAACCATTCCAAAGTCAAGGAAATCCCATGACATGGTGACAGCTGCATGGTCAAAAAGGAAAAATATCTAACAAATAGTCTGCTACAGGGTTTTTTTTTTTAGCTTCTGTGTATTATCTGGATATTACCTGGATTCACTTTACACCTATAAGAAAATTTCTAGATGGAGAAGGTGTGTCTAGTAAAGAGTCACTGAGGCTGTAGTCTGTGCTCCCAGATGTGGTGTGTTCTCTGTATCATATAATGGGGGAAGCAGGTCAAGAGCAGCACAGGCTCCATCCATTCTAGCACTGCCTGTAGCTCTGCTGTCAATATCTCCGAGGGGTCTTCATTTTCCTTGAATTACTTCATTCCATTGCATTATTTGTGCTAAAACAGGCAGCAGGGTTACTCAGGACTTAATCCAGCATAATCAGGCTATCACCCTAGTGTATGTTTGGTGCTTTTGAAGTGCAAAATGCTGTAGAGACACTACTGTGATTCAACCCAAATCAAGTTATGAAAGCCTCTTGACTCTCCTTTCTTCCTCCTTCCTGCACAAATACGTATGCTTCACACAGAATTAAACTACCTTTTGAACTTAAACTTACTTTTTTTTATCCAAACAGTTTTGGTAGTTGTTACATATCCAAGATGTGAAACTTGAATCTACTTGTAAGACTAGATGATACATTCCTGTAGAATTAATGCATTAATTCTGTATGTCAAAATTGAATGAGCAGAGTTTTAAAAATGAATAGCTAAATTTAGACTTATAAGCTGCATTCAAAAGGTTCAGAACCCTTTCCTCAGTGATTGCTGGAAATACTGCCTAGAAATTTTGAGCAGAAGACACAACCACAACAGAATAACTTAAAAGATGAAGGACATAGAAGAATGACAGTGATATCAAGCAATGAAGCAGATGCCCTACAGGCAAAAAAAAAAAAGCTGAGAATTTTCATTAAACTTTGATTTTTTCTCAATATTCAGAGGATGAGTGATCTCTGGCCCATGTTCAATAGGCAGATGATCTGCTTGCATATCTCAGAAACCCAAAGGAAAAAAAATCTTCCAAGTAGAGTTTCAAATATTAGAAAGAAGCCAAGAAAAGTGGGAGGTGGAGAAAGAAAAAACAAATTAATGAAATATCTGCTTAGAGAACATACCAATACACAGTTTACTTTCAGTGACAAAAAGCCCCCTCAACTCTTTTTTCCTGTAAATACTGTATTTTTAGAGCAAGGACCAGACAACGTACATTTAACATCACAGAAGTTTGATTCACAGCAATATTTGAGAACTCTATCTCAATAGACATGTGAAAGTTGTGCCCAGGAAGATGGGGTGTCTGAAGTGAAGCAAGAGTCCAGTCAGAACTGCTGAGGTGGGAGGAGAGTTGTTCTGGAACATTCTTTATAAAAGTGTGGGGAAACAACTGAGCATGGATAAAACCTTACTAAGAAAAGTAACAAATGGTCAGGTGCAGCTCTCCAAGAGGTCCAACACAGGTACCAATATTTTCTCTCCTTGCTAACATCAGCATCATTTGTTTAAATAAAAAAACAGCTTCAAAAAAGAAACACTTATTTTTTAAGGGGCTGGGGAGAAGGCAAAAGCTAAAGTGAATATCTTGCAACACCTGCAGCTGTAAACACTCTCTCAGTTTGGTGAGGTTGAAAGTCGCTATGCATACGACTTCCAGTGCTCTACCAGACATGTGGGTGAGTTACTGATGGTTATATATCTAATACAAATTAACAAGAAAATATTCAGTACAGCCACAGTAGGCTCAGTGGTACAAGGGATGAGAGAAGCATCACTGATATCGAGTAAGTATGAAAGTGATACTCACAGTATCAACTGATGGATTAAACCTCAATGCAAGGAATGAAAGGAGTGCTTCCAAGACAGACCTTTGTTTTTAATTGAAACTGCAATTTTAAACTCCAATTTAGAGAATGTACTAATAGGCTGGTAGAGTTAATGAATCAAAATAACGAATATTTGTTTTCTGCAAGAGAAATATGTGTTGTCCAGATAAAAAATAAAGGATTCTGAATATTAACAATAATTCTTGACTTAATCAGTGTTCAAACATAAATATATTTTAGTATTTACATCAATTCCAAGAGTTCTGGAGATATTTTACTGTTCAGATTTGTAAGAGGTAGTTTAACAGAACAAGCAGATACTGTTTACACCTGAAAGGAACCATGGTAACATTTCTCAGGGACACCATCTAACAAAATACTCCATACTTTCAGTTTTTTTTCCCTATTTCATCTATTCTAAATTCTGTGTACTCACAACTTTGAAATGACTTTTTGTTTATTTCTTATATCCTTCAAACTAAGCACTATCTAGTCAGCTACGCATTCCTGATTGAGAAATAATAACAATAATTCTAATGTTATGGCTTGTCTCATGATAAGCCTTGAAGACAATTACCATAGAAGACTTGTTACTTTATTTTCAAATTCCTGAAATGTTTTGGATTAATTTGGATTTGCCATTTCCTTCCATATAACTGTAGACAAACAGCACAGGGAGTGAAGGCAAAGGTCACTAAAACAACCATGCAGGAAACTAGGATAGTTTCTGGTCTTCCCTCTAAACCAAGACAAATATTTAAGGTCAAGAATTAGGAACATCCACGGTCAGACCTTGGAAGCAATTTAGCCTTTTTAAGTCCAAGAAGCACTATTTCGAGTTCCCTCTCTTTCTCAGGCTGCAATTAAAGTTTGAACTTTTAATTCAAGTCAGAAACTAACCTCACAAAAGTATTCTTGCTTCTGATACCAAAGTTAGATGGGAATGACCAGTATAGAGCTCTGAATGAGGCAAATAAACTTCAGGCAAGTAGAAGCTGAGATGCTTCCCCTGTGCCTGTCATCAGTTATTGTGTATGTATGAGTAGTTTCACACTCATTATACTGGATCATCTTTTAGAAATAACTTACACCTAACTAGCTGGGTCTGTAGTAAAGTCCCTGCTTAATTCTAACCAATAAACTGCACAAACTGCTAATCATCCTGGCATTGCCTTGGTTTCCCTTCTGACCTGCTTGGCACAAACTGAGAAACACTGAATACAAGACTAACTCCCTAGAGTGACTTTGCAGCAGCTCTCATAGAGACAGTGCTAAGAATGAGCCATGTGATTCTCCAGTAATTTCCTGGTTGAAGAAAAGAACAGAACACCTACTTAAATACTTCTACTATTTCTGTATTCCAGTCTGGACTGATGAAAGTAGTTCTTCTAATCCAATGTGACATGGTTTAAAGCATTGTTTCTTTTTGTTTCCTCAGCTGCCTCCCTGCTAAGATACAATGCTTGAGTGTATCCTAATTTATGTATGCAAAAAGTCAGGTTGCTGGTAGGACCACTGGCTGTGCCATAGGAACGGGGAGGTCTGTGGATCACCATGTTGGGAGCAAAGTGTATTTGTCACGTGTTGCAATCTGTCACAGCCAGCTTCAGGCTGTGGTTGCTGGAACAAGTCCCACAGCAATGTCTGATTAAGCTATGGCAACATACCCTCTACTCCTGTTTTGCCAGATCAGAAGGTTGTGCGGTAACACAGTGAACTTAAACTGGTACAACTGGAAAGCAGTACTATATTGCATTGATATTGAGCAGTTCAATCAATCCCTTGAGTTCACACATGCTACAGCCTTAAAAGTATAATACAAAGGACGGTGTAGTGATAATGAGAAGAAGAGAAAGAATGGGAGGTGGAGGTAGAAGGTCACTCTCACCTAAATTGTGCTTCTGCTGAATGTAGCTGAAGTTAGCCAGATAGTCAGTTTGTTCGAAAGATAGCTTGAGGGAAGTCGTCAGGATTTTTCCCCTTCTCATTCTTGACTATTCTTCTCTCCTGCACTGGCTGTGACTTGCAGTTCCCTCCATGGGCCAGCTGAACTTACGAATGGAGGAGAAAACTAACACAGCAAAAAAAAAAAAACCCAAAACAGTGTCTAATGAGCACAAGAGCCAGAAAGACAGAAGGTGGAACTACATAAAGAGGAGGAGCTACACTGCTAGAGGAGAGATTAGGAACAGTAAGGAGTTGAAGAGCTCTGTGCTGAGCTGCTGTGTCAGCACAGGCAACATATCTGCTCCAAAAGCCAGTTCCTTGCCTGATACTGAGGCAATTATAACACCTTCTTAGTGGAATACCATGACAATGAAAATAAATTTTTTGTCTTCCTCAAAGACCAGCATATACAACCACATATATACTGGAAACAGATAGGACATGAGCGACAATTTAAAAGGCAGCTTGACCATATCTTGGAAAATTTTGCCAGAATTTACTTATTTCCATGGACATAAACTCTCTGACCTATCATCTTCTGTCAACCAGTTACAAGGCCACAGATCCTAGAAGTAACCGCTCACCTGGATACAAACCAAGACATCAGGGGTGTGAGTTGTGCCCACTTTCTGACTTTGGCTTAGTCCTCATCCAGCCCAGGAGGAATATGTCCCTTGTATTCTTCTGTGCCTGTACAGCCTCCTGGAGATTTGAGTTTTATTTTGTTTTTACAGAGAGAGACATTTCGCCTAATTTGCTGCATTCTCTCCTCTTGTACCAGCATTTTGGAATGTAAACGTTAACACAGCTTGTACAAAATTTACTACAAACAATGACAAATAAACTCAGATATCTGACTCTAAAATAATCTTTCAATTAAATCTTTATTCTATCTTCTAGTAGTACGACTGAACTTAACAAAACTAGATACGATAGACATTACCATTCACAAAGCATATATATTTAACATTCATCCCTAATAACAGCAATAATTAAGGGATGTTGACAAGCATTCGTTTGACAGTGAGATTGGGGAGGCATGTCTTTCCTGACACAGTGGGATATAGCATTAAATTGTAACAATGCTGGCAGCCTCCCAAAGGATGGAGTCAAGGCAGGTGGTAATCCAGTTCAACAGCAATGGAAAATAGGGGACTGTGTGTTGGCTTTAAATTACAGTGCACAGTTTGTATGAAGAATAGAGGATAATTTATGTGATACATGTAGTGTAACACTCAAAGTCCCCTCATTTGTTTTCATCATAGAAGTGTATGGCAATTGTTTCTCTGGGATTCTTTTTTCTAGAAAGAAAGAAAGAAGGCCTGTAACAGGTAACATGATAATTAGAATAGTGAGGCATATTCACAGCACTAAATTGCTTTCATTTACCTGTAGTCTAAACAGAATACTGTAAATGGAATTTTCAGTGGAAATTATGGTAATGGAATTAGAAAACCACTGTTGGCAACAATAAATCATTAGAACATTTTACACTTTCTCAGAACGTAAGTTATGTTTGTAGCTGAAATGGGATCTCTAAACCCAGCACCCCACAGATGGAAAAACTCCAGAAATAAGTATACCTATGGCAAACACTCCACCTTCAGGGCAAAACAGAGATGAAGTATTGTGCAAGCATTAATAGCCTGTGAGAGAAGAAAGAAAAGGTGGTAGTTGCCAGAAAAGTAAGACATAACAGTGAAAAATCCCAATTGCTTTACTGGTTGCCTTCACACACAGAATCACACAGAATTATCAAGGTTGGAAAAGACCTAGGAGATCATCTAGTCCAACCATTACCAATACTTCCCAGCTAAATCATATTCCTCAACACAACGTCCAAACGTTTCTTGAACACTCCCATGGTCAGTGACTCCACCACCTCCCTGGGCAGTGCATTCCAATGCCTGATTACCCTTTCCGAGAAGTAATACTTCCTAATGTTCAGCCTGAACCTCCCCTGTCTCAGCTTGAAACCATTCCCTCTAGTTCTATCACTGATTACACGAGAGAAGAGGCGGACCTCCAGCTCACGACAACCTCCCTTCAGGAAGTTATAGAGAGCTATAAGGTCTCCCCTGAGCCTCCTCTTCTCCAGGCTGAACAATCCCAGCTCCTTCAGCCGCTCCTCATAAGGCCTGTGCTCCTGACCCCTCACCAGCTTCGTGGCCCTCCTCTGAACGCGTTCCAGGGCCTCAATGTCTTTCTTGCAGGGAGGGGCCCAAAACTGAACACAGTACTCGAGGTGCGGCCGCACCAATGCCGAGTACAGGGGGACAATTACCTCCCTGTTCCTGCTAGTAACACTGTTTTTGGTGCAAGCCAGAATGCCGTTGGCCTTCTTGGCCACCCGGGCACACTGTCGGCTCATGTTCAGCCGAGCATCAGTCAGTAGCCCCTTGTTTGGTTCACTGAGTGCTAGGTGGGATATTGTAACCTAAGCAAGAGTGGAGAGGTCAGAACTAAGAGCTCTGATTCTCTTGATAGTAGCTTTCCTGTAAGTATAGCTCATTCTAAAGTATTTAATCACCTAACTTCAAGAAATTGCTACAATAACAACCAGAGAAGCCTCCAAATGATTTTGAAATTTGTATTATTACTACTTGTGGCCCCTACTACAGACCACATGCGGGTGTGCACATTGAGTGTGCTTAGCTATATAAGCGCACTTTATTTGCCAAAGGTGCCATGTGATACATGGATCTTACTAGATTTTCCTCTGTCATAATAAAGTCAATCTAGTTTGTTTAGAATTACCACTGTTATACCGTAAAAAAAAATGGTCCCATAAAAAAGTCAGTTTTGTCATTGCAGCACTTTATGGCAAGAAAATTTTCAGCTAAAGCATATGGAGAAGATTTTAAAAGACATTTAATTTTGAAGGATGTATATGTGATTTTATTTAGGTGGAAGAAAAACTTGGTTATACAGCTGAGTATCAAAAGTTTAAATTTTATTTTCATTTTGGTCTTTTCCTCATAGGCAAGTATGGCCAAGGGTTTAGATGAGTCAAGTGTAGCAGGGAAGGATATGGTATGATAAGCATTTTTTGGATCACATTTTATGGATGCTTTCAACTTGTAGCCCAGTTTATCTCCGTAACTCACACATTTTTTTCTTGTGTGCTTTCTTCCCAGAAAAGCATGTTGCTGTTGCTTCTGCTGTTCAAAGAGACCTATGTTGCTTTAGAGCTCAAAAGATTTGGCTAGTGTGTTGCGTTAAATCAAGCATGCCTGTAAGGCTTCCTTGAAGTGTTTCTTGGACAGCCACACTTCCTTTTCTGTGGATGAGTTCACTATATAAGAGTTAGTTAGGTATTCAGACATTGTCTGTGCTATTTTCAGCTGTATACTGCTTGAAAAACAAAACAAAATGAAAAGATGCATTGCTGGTAATGTACACATTCTGACTTGTGGGAATTAATGTTCTGCCAGTAAGTGGGTACAGCGTATCCTGTCTGTCAAATTTTAATTCCCTTTGTCCCTGGAGAGCAATAAATCAGCCACATGTTAGCCACTTGAGCCATCTAACTGAACTTGTGGCTCATATGCTAAGTTAATCTTTCAGAAACCAATCAGGCAGCAAATGTCTGCATTTTTCTCTGGTTTAAAATTTAATGAACATGATCACGTTTGATGTGTTTTGGGGTTTTGTTTATTCATTTTTCAGTAAGGCAAAAACACACAGTGACTATATGAAATTAAATAAAAAATACTTCAATTTTTTCTCCGTTCAGTTAACAGAAGTGAAAGCCAATGTCTTTCTTGGAGTTTTATAAAAATTATCTCTGTGTGATTATTGTTATCAAATGTCATTTTCACGAACAGTTACATAAAAAACTGTCTTCACTCACAAATTCTACCTCAAAATCTCCCAGTACAGAAAAAAAAATCAACCCACAACCCTTACCTTTCATCATGGAAACTTCTACCCAGAAAGAAGTCCTTACTATGTTCTAGTTGAAATAATGCACATCATTTAAAGGTAAACATTTGTTTGCTACATACCTATACATTAGTGGACTCAGTTGCTGAGGAATTCACATAATTAAAGCCCAGCTTTAGGAACAATCGAAAGAACTCATCTTTAGTACACAGACTACCTGAGAGATACCATAGGCTCAGATCTGACCCAGATCTCATGGATGAACAGAAGCAGCAGCCACATTGAAGTTAATGACTTTACTGGTGCAAAACTCGTACAGTTAGGTGTTAAGAACTGCATTTCCTTTTTTGCTCTGTTAAAGTTTTATGTTAGGTCTGTATCTGTTTGCTTTGTCCTCTTTTTTACGGGTCACCTTTCAGTCATTGTGCCTGGGATGTTTTAACAGCCATACCATTTTGTAATTACTTCTGGATAATGTATCCTATTTCAAGTGACCATTTGCTGCCTGGATCAATTTTGCTTGTGTAACATAACCTCACACATAGAAAACAACAAGAAAATTTTCTTAATCAAAGATCAGCAAATTCTATTACACATAAAATATAGATGGAACCAACGGACATTTTGCCTTAGTAAGAACTTTCCATAAATGATACTTCTGAAATGGAAAAATTCAGTGCTAAACAAAGTTTTTTGAGTTTCCAGAACTTGTTATTTAATTTACTATCTCGTAATGAGAATTATATGGTACCTTGTTGGGACTTCCCTTTGCTTTTGAACAATGAATGAGGTTGTGTTATTGTAGTCACAACATTCAACAGCAAGCAGTTCCTGAATAATATCGTACCATTCAAACATCTCATACAAACTTGTTGTTACCTTTTTAACAGGACAATTTACAACTCATTTGTGAGTAATTTAAATGTTTGCCCAGCATCCTGGATTCCTTTTTCCTCTTCTGACTCATAGCATCCGACGACCTGTATAAGGATAAATTGTTTTCATAGTCCATGCTTTTCATGCTCTCTTTCTTTCTTGAGTGTTGACATGCACAGGATCTACTAAAACCCCAAATAACAGGAAAGAAAACTCTTCCTTTCTCTGCATAACATCTGCAAGAGACAACAGAAAACAAACACCTGAGATATATCCAGCTAATTTTTCATGTGACCTCATTATGAAAAACAGGAAAGACCCAGACTTCTGTGTTTGCTTTATAAAATGTTGTTTGCCTTCACTGGCTCTGTTGGGATTTAGGGACTAACTGTATGACAGGAAGCTCAGGGAAGCAGTCTGCATTGTCTGATGCTATTGTTTTTCTTTTGAGTTCACTAAGTTCATTTTCACTATACTGTTTTTCTACAAGTATGTTTTTGAGTCGGTTTAACTGACTGAAACTGAGTGTCTCAAAATAATCTGATGGCAAGTTTGGTGGTGATTTTATCCTATATTTTCCTTTTTTTTTTTTTTTTAAATCCATAGCTGGTGATCTGAGGTAAAGCTTTGGCTGAGGAGCACTTAAAGTGAATTTAAGGGTTTTAGCTCAGTTCTGTTGAATAATAGCCAGTTTCAGCAAGCCACAGAACACAGACATGCTCTCTAGCAGCATGATCAAAGAAGAACAAGTGCCCCACTAGGAAAGAGAAGCTGAGCTGATCCTCTCATCTGAGCCAAAAGGAATCAATGCTGGCCTTCTATTTTTTTACACTAATTCTCTCTCTCTTTTTAATTTTTTTCCCCTGTACTTGCAGATTCAGGCATTAATTAGATCTTCATCATTTGATTCTTCATTGTTTTTCAACCACAGTTTCAGGGTGAGAGACTTATTTGCCCAGCCTGTTTGACCCTTGGCATGAATTGCCATTCATTAAAGAGACTCACAAATAATGTTTGACCTAGAAATAACACCGGAAAAATAAATAAATCATGTCATGAGCCTGTTGGAAATTCACTTTCCACATGGACAGGGACCAAGAAGTGTGTGAAACATGAGGTAATCCTCAGATAAGATCAAGATAGGTGCCAAATACACTATTTTGTTATAGGAGGCACTTTGGTACTGTTTATTTTAGGCTGTTTTGGCTACACCTAGACCACAGAATACAGACACACACCTTAGTGGCAGTACACCTTAATGCATTTCTGGTCTGTGTACAGAGAGAACACAAGTGGTTACATACACAAGAAACCTAGATACACCAGTAGTGTAGGAATTACAATGTGCTTCTCTAACCACTCCTGCGATTCAGCTGTGAGGAGGACCAGAAACCAAGAGATGTGCTAGAGAGCACCAACAGGTAACTACAGATGTCGCCTCTCAGTTTTTTTCTTGCATGCCCTAAATCATGCTCCACATTTAAACAGGGTAATCTTGCTTTGGTCTTCCACGCTGCCCCTATCCTGATTTACCGCATTTTCACATCTCTGCTGACTTCTGGGAGTGAAGTATTGAGACAGATAAACTCATGTACTGCTATGATGTGTTATTCTTGAGATTCTTCATGTATATGTAGCAGTTACAAACCTCAAAATTGTTACTCCCTCAACTGTGAAAAAAAAATTCAATTGTATAGAGCAATTCTGCTTTCCAACGTTGATTCATGAACTCCTTTTCATTAAAAAGCTAGATCGTGTATGCTTGTGTGTGCACACATGTGCATGTATCTGAGACATAATAAAATAAACAGTAATAATAGTATAGCTTCCAGAGACTTTGAATTCTTTCAGCAACTCAACCATAATACACACAAATGTTAAATCTGGAATTTTCACATAGTCCTAATTAAAAATAGGTAAAATTGTAAACATTGGGTAATCACTGGTAGCCAGACGTCACCAGGATCCCTATTTTATGTCCCATCTGAAACACAGAACCAGAGAGAAGTCTAACACTGGAACAATATGTATAGTGACTCTAAGGATGGGATTCAGTTCCAAATTAAAACAACATCAGTTCAGATCAATATCTGAGACCACAGAGTACAATTCAGCTCTCTGAATTAGACGTAGCTATTTCATAATGCTATCTGAGGTGCTCTAGGTTGTCTGAGACATCTCCATGGGACAGGCAGATGTGACCAGGGAGACCTGCAGCTTTCTGGATCAGCAGGTGGGGTGCTGTTAGGATACCGTGGCATACCCAAAACTGGCATTACATGCCTGTATTCAGATAACTGAGTCGCTTCCAGAGCTTTTACCAAAGCATTACTAATATAATGTATTTTACCTAATCTGCCAACCTGCTTGCAAAACCGTACAGGGTAGTAACGTTAAAACAGAGATGATATGATGTAATAGATACAAATGTAGTGACAGCGAAGTATACTCTTCTCAGAAAAACACACAATAAAAAGTTGAATACCTAATCGTATCCAGTCTAAGAAGCTCCAAGCTAACACTCTGTATCCAATTTATTTTTAGGCAGTTTTATCTTTATACAAATGATTTTGTTCTGAGAAATAATGTCTGTCTTTTCTACATCCATTTACCATTTAGGTAAAGGACCTTAAAAACTGTACTTATCTGTAGAACCAAGACGTGACTACATGTCTCAGTGACTAGACCTTTACCAGGCTGGTGAGGGGCGTGTCAGAAAACACCACATTACAATGAAGGTAATAAAAGAGACAACAGGTATATGACAAAAGAAAGAGTAGCAGACTGCATGGTAATGTGGAAAGAAAAAAAAAGGTCCACTGCATAAAATCTTGCAAAAAGATGGGAAAGAGGAGAGTGAGAGAATACAGTCTAGAAGCTAAACAAGAAGGGGAAGAAAATAACATATTGAAGGGAAAATGTAGAAGGTTAAATATATCTTGAATGGGAGGAAAGAGAAAATAAAGGGATTGTTTTGAGGGTTTCATGGTTATATGATAAATTGGAGAATATCAGGGAAATGTTGCCATTACTTTTATTAACTTTCTTCAGGTTTAGTTTTAGTTAAGTTAAATCCTGCAGTTCTTTGTTCAGGCTTGTGTTTTGTTTGACTTGCTTAGTATGTATGTAGAAAAGAAAGAAAGTGTTGGACTCCAGATCCTCTGTATTATGTAGATTTTGTTAAAAATGAAATATTGAAATGGTTAAAGTACAACTCCCACTGCCCAGATCAGCAGTTTTGCCTTCAAAATTTAGCTTAATCAAAACATCTGATATCAGAAAGAAATACACAATTCTTCTTTTCTCACTTCCGTCTAGTCTTGTTAGTATACAACCCCACTTATATTGCAGACCTCTGATGTGTGTCTGGGTTTCCTGTAGACATTAATGCTCATGAGGAAAAAACATATTGTGCGAGTCACTTGTTTTAACAAGGCATCTCACAGCACCTTAGTAGTTCCCCTGCATGTAACTGCTGCAATCAAATACAAATTCTTTGAGACTGCACTACCAGGACTTTTTTTCTAACTGAAACAAAACCTCTGTGCTGAATGGGGCAGCAGGCAGTTTTACAATTAATTGTATATTCTCCCGCTTAAGCAATTATCTACAACAGCTCTAGAGTCAGACACCAAGTAGCCTATATTCGTTGTAAACATTATAACTAAACTGGTGACGCTATGGAATAACTGTTTTTACTGTGGTTGTCAAACTACGGAATGATTTTGCTTCTAACTCTTCTCATAGCTTTTGATTTTGATTTTCAGAGGCTCACGGTACAAAACCAAATGTCCTGTAAATGTTACGCATTTAGAATTTTTCCACAGACTAAAGTCACTTCTGCGTTTGAATTTGGCTTCTGTAAGTTATATTAGCAACCAAAAAGGAGTAGGAGATGTTAGACACTCTCTTTGCCAAATGTTTAACTTACAATCTGGAGGCTCAACATGCTTTAACCCATCTGAAAATGCTGCACATATTGCAGGACTTCTATGGCTTCTGTTCCATCTTATTCCTACCACTTTAGACCAAATATCGTCCAAAGGAAGAGAAATTATCTGTTTATGATATTCTTCATTGCTCTCAAATCAGAGTTGGAAGAGATAAGTTGGGAAAATTCAGACAGAATATGAATATCTAATTAATCATTAGATTAACTTGATATTTATGGGAAATTTCCTTTCTTTAGGGAAAAATTGCTTCTGCATTGTATTTTCAGATTATTGGTAACTCCAGGAGATTTATCTGAAACACTTTAAAACCTGAAAATCTGAGCACTCATTAACAGGCTTTTTACAGACATGCTTTAAAGGAAATTAAATCCTCTAAATTTCATTAGAAGAAAAAAAAGAAAAAAAACCTAAATTCTAAAAGCCTTCTAAACTGTTTAAAACCTGATTATTGTGTATTTTTCAGCTTATCACAGTTCCCCTGGAACTTTGAATTTAAAGTCAGTGAGATAAATATGTTTCCTTTCTCTTCTGTGTTATGACTTAAGCTTTAAATCAAAAGACAACACAAGTGTTGGCTACATGAGCATGCTGTCCACCAGCATGACAAGCTTCTAGTGCTCTCTATGAGCAGTTTCAATATCGTTATTGATTGCTTCCTTCTTTCCCACTACCACTGCATCAGCAAAGCAACACACAACAAGCAGTCAGGACTAAGCTGATGAAGAGACAAGTGGTGTGACAGGTATAAATAATGTCTTCTCTCGGCAGTGCCACTTGAGAAGAAAGAAGGAATGAATGTGTGTCTAGTAAAACTGAGACAACAGCACACTACATTGTAAGAAACAGAACTGTCCTTGTGCAAGCTTGTCATCTGGATTCTTATTTTGCCCTGGATATAATCTTCTTTAATTAAGAATAACAAAATAAATGAAGCCTTTTTATTGCCTTCTGTTTATAAACAGAGAAAGTGTGTTCAAATTATCATTATTATTATTGTTGTTATTAGACCTTCTTACAAAAGAAAAAGACAGTACATACAATTCATACAATTTCAGCAGTTCATACATGCAAATTCTTACTTCATAAAATTTTCAAAGTTTTTATAGATTACTTTAGCAATATGACAGACAATTCTTATGTAAATATTTAGATCAATCTCAATAATTCCTTTTGGCGGTGGCTAAATCAGTTAGAAACACATAATAAATAATTTACCAAATCAAATATATTACTATATAATCCTATAAAGGTTCTTCTGCATTCAGGATGCGAGTACTGTTGGGAAGAAGTCATCCATAAGGAGCCATTTAAACCACCTCTTTAGTCTATGTCCATAGGTGGACTTTAACAGGCCCACAAGTAAACATACACATACGCTTGCTAGACCAAATGTGCTAGTAGACTGAAAACAGCTCAAGCACCTTAATAGTGGCATTTTCATACACCAGTTATCAGTAGGTTCCCAAAAACAAAGTCAGAAAAGTTATTTTTAATGGACACTGATGGTTATTAAATACATTTTGTAAATAAGGTATTTGTCTGTATTTTCATAAGATCCATTGGGAAAGATTCTGGCACAGTTTCTTACCTTCTTAATCTATTTTGGCAGTCACTGAAAATTATTGCTTGCCAAAGGTGGGTGCTGTCAGTTTCTAACAGATAGTTGTCAATAATTCAAATGTCCAGCAATATCTAGTATTGCTTAATAATGATAAACAAACAGCTTGCCTTGGTTCTCAGGTAAGAACCAAGCTCTGGGTACCTTTTGAGTCTGAACCTTGGAGACAACATCCTTGAGGTCAACACTTCCACTCAGACTTTAGAAACGTTACTGATACCAGTGACCTATCTCTTCAAAAACTGCCTACTTAACCTATTTTTAGCATTCTAATTATCTTTAATAGAAGAAAGGAGGAAAAATGTTGTTTCTTTTTATCATTTTATTGAGCGGATTTCAAGTCTCTTCATCTTGCTTTGCACTTTAAGTTAGTTATGGGCACCTGAAATACTAATCCCACATTAGGAAGGTTCCAGCCTTTGAAAGTAAGACCTCTTTAAAGGCTATAACTACAGACTTTCATAATCACTATGCAGTTTTGAACATCTCCGCCACTTGTACATATTCTTCCCATATAGCTGGAACAGATAATATAATGTCATTGTAAAGGTAGTATCCAGAAAAATGAAAACATGTACTGAATCGTCCTGGGGTAAACACAGGGACAAAAGTAAAACAGCAAATCTATTTCCAACCTGCACATTTTGTTGGTGTATTTTCTTCTCCTTCAAAGAGTTTCTTGTAAATTCAATTACCTTCTGATGTTAATGCACACTATGAAATGCAATCACAGTCTCCATATAATGCACATAATACACAATTCTGGATTATGGGCATGAACTCATATGAGAAGAAAACAGTGTCAGTGTGTTTCCTAGCATATATGCTTCCTTAATCAAAGCAGTAAAAGCAGTTTTCAAGTTGCAGCCCTGCTTCACTAAACCAAGGCATCAGCTGTCAGCAGTGATGTTGCTGTCACCTCAGTGGTGTAGTCCTCTCAGAAAATTGACTTGTTCATTTTTCTTCTCAAAATAAATTGTTTGTGAAAATGCAGCTTGGATTTGAAGAATGAGATTCAAAGGTGTTGGTGAACAAAGAAAAATCAGTTTAGATATCACAATATGTGCATGGGGCAGGTGTGTTTCTTTCCAACATCCGGAATATATTTCATACAGGGGTTTGTGGTGGTGAGATCTGATGTCTGCATGATGTGCACTATTAGAAGTCTTATTGTACAGTCTCATTTTAATTGGGTTTTGGATTATTAAAAAGCTGTAACTTTCCCCACTTAACCTGTACAGCACAAAATTAATCCTTTCCTCTTGCCTTCACCTGACTGGCAGAGTGAAAAGACTTATCCCAGCCTCCAACGACCAAGTGCTGTTACAGCACAAAGAAGAACAGAGCAATCAAGGTCTCTAGTATATTTTCCACTGTCTTTTTAGAAGAGTAATAGAAATATTTTATAACCATTTTTCTTTCTCCCTAAAATGACTAATATTTAAAATGTATTGGATTTATACATTCAAATTATATATGCTGAAGGACAAAAGACAGTTAAGAGCAGGCTTGGAATAAATAGATCAAAAGGCCTTTATCAGCTGCTTACTATTCTTACAATGGCACTGACAGTGATTGAAAACATTTCTCTGGTTTTGGGTGCCAGCCCAGCACACCGCTAATGTTGAACAGACAATCTGCAGTTTTAGTTTTTATAAAGTTTCCTCTCAAAAACCAGATCTCCTTCTCCCCCGTTTTTAACGTTTTACAAATTCTGCAGCTGTAGCCAAACTGAGCTGTTTTGTGAACGATCCTTAACACAACTGTGTTACTGTTTGTCCACAGCACTGATTTGAATGCATACAGTTCTGATTAATTATATTAGAATTATTCACTCACAGGATTACTGGCTTAATTGGAGAACAAATACAAGGCAAAATGGACTACTGCTGGGTGCCCCAGGAGATTATTTTTCTGAATCTGTAACAAACTGATCTTGTGTATACAAATATGGCAAGACAATGAGAATAAAAACCATAGGGAGGTTGCCATCAAGTTGTGAAACCATCCAGGAAGTGGGGAACTTATGTTCAAAGTTCATGAAAATGTAACAGATGCTGTCTATCAAATGAGTAACTCTGTTTACAGTTACAAGAAATGTCTTTAACAAAAGCTGGCATTTGGCTAAATTTGCTAGATTTGTCTTTTGTTACAATCCAGATGTTAGTGGGGGTTTGCAAATGTGTTTCTTGAGGTCTGTTAGGTTTTTGGGACATTCTTGGCTGAATTTTGCCTATTCAAGAGGGTTTTTAATGGTTTCAGATGGAAACCATGAGAAATTTCAATGTGTTTCATAAGATCTGGGCAACAGCAGGCAAAATAAGATAACTTTGGGCTGTTAGTCTTTGTGTTTCAGAGAGTCATTTGAACCAGAGCTAGACTTAGCTTCCTGTAACCTCTGTACAGAGCACCAAAGAACTAGTCTAGACATGTTTACTCCGAAAGACACAGTCAGATCCAAGTGTCCTGAAGAAGGGCACATTGGCTTGCTCAGGCCTGATGATGCAATGCCGTGGCTATGTGATTTCAGGGTTTGAGACGGATCACATCTGGCCAGCTTGAAATACCGGAGGGTAAAATCTGTCAATAGCCAGCCATAACACGATATTTATTTCTGATGATCACCATGACTGAGGAAATTAGAAATATTTACTTGTGTGGCAGGGGATAATGCAGTTTTACCTGAATCACTGACTACTGAACCGCTGCCGTTTCCTTTTCAAATGCCTGATTCTTAGGTAAAAATAGTTCCAGCAGCTGGTTTCATTGGCAAGAACTTATTTTAACTTTAGATTCTGTAGGGTGATTCAGAGTATGTGTTGGTATGGTTTGCTGAAAGGGAAGCTTGATCACAGATGGGAGCTGTCAGTGCTACTGTAATACAAGCACGTATTATTTGTACATCTGAATGATAATAATTTTGTTCTTCTTTGGCCCCATGAAAAGGAAATTAAAATAAATTATAGTTATATTTTGTCTGTTATCAACTCTGAACCCCAAAATAGCAGCATAGATAAACTAAGGGCTACTAAGCTATTTTAACAATGCTTTTTATTATTGGGCCTTTTTCCTGCACATGATGTCCAAGAGATAATGATCTACTCTGAAAAGTACTGGGAAGGGGCCTCAGAAAGCAGCATGATAGCCAAGAGGTGGTCAACACCCCAGAGAGAGATCAGGGCTGGAACATGAGGAGAGAGGACAGTGCAAAACCTTCTTAATGAAAAGTCAAATAACCAAAATCCAGACACTTGCCTGCCACTAGGATTCCTCCTGACTCCAACAACTCAAAGTGCTGAGACACAGCTGAGCAGCAGGAGCCCCTTCCCTGGGTCTGCATGCCTGACAGCAGGTCATCCATGTGCCTTGGAGTTCTAGGTTGATGCACAAAGGGGTTCAGCATTTCCATGGGGTGTTTTGGCTGTGACTTCAAAGTAATGGTGGCAGGTGGGTGGGTTGGTGTGGATAAGGACTTCTGTGTAGTGAACAGAAACAGAGGAAGGAGTTTTGGATAAAGCAGATTTGTGGAGGAACTATGTTTGCTGTTTTCTCACTAAATCTTTTTATGTTAGGTCTTGCTAGGGAGCAGAAGAAAAATTTTTAAAACATCATACACCACAGTTTTCGTGTGCAGGAAACCACAAATTATTTTATCAAATCAACTCTAACCAAAGTTAATAAAAAGGCCAGATCATGATCTTTCAGGCAGATAATGCCTCAGAAAGTTAACAGATGTATCTGAGGCGTGATAAAAATTTAGCAGTGATTCACTTTACACCAGCCTGACCTAAATCAGCATTCTGGCCTGCAATGAAAATACAGCTTTTAATTAAATCATCCTGCATGTATAACTGTCTTCTCCTTAGTAAGAGTGTAACACAGGAGCCTAGTGACTAAACAATCCTCTATCAAGATTTTTATTTTATGTCCTTCTCTTCTGTCACGATCTCCTCCTCCTTGCTTTTGAAGAAAGTTTGGCAATTTGCATATTGAAAGTAAAAGTTCTTAGTTGCATTGAAAATTATTTTTTGTCTAGAGTTAAAATCTACCTTCAGCATAATATTTGCATACACATCCTTCCCATGTATACTACACTGAAAATTCTGCTTTACTTGCTAACTGTTGTCTGAAATTAGGGCCTCAATTTATTTTGAGACAATTTTGGGCAATTGCTACAAAAGGAGACATTTTAAATTCTGTATGTCTGGTACAAGTCACAGTACATAATCACACCTTATGTTCTTGGTTCTCTCAGTTTTCACTAAGTCAGTAAGATTCGCAGGTGCATGGAAAATCAACCCAGTTAAAGTCAGATCTTTGCTTCTGTTCCCTGTATTTAAAACTGTTGTTATCTTCCCTAGTAAATAATTCCACTTATTTGTAGGCTTGGAAGTCCATGGAGATGTGAAATGTATTAGCCAGCTTTGCTTCTGTCTCCTGCCTTTTTTCTCCTACATTATTCGGCACTGGAGCAGCTGGACACTGAACTGAGGTTTGTCTAAATGTCTGGGCTACTTTCCAAGTAGGTTTTTGAACAGATGTTCCCACAGAATTTTATCAAGGGCTGGTTTCCTTGTGCCTAGAGCCTGCCATATGCTCACAGAAAAGTGCACCTTGTGTCTGGGGGAACTGCCTTTTATACATGGCTAAAGACAGGAGTTAAAAGTTCAAAGTTCAGATCACTCTTTAGTTAGCCAATTTTGTTTTTATTTTTCTTTTTAGATAAGTATAGCAAGTAATTTCCTATGTTGCACGTTTTCCCACACTTAATAATATTTTTTAGTGTAGGAGGGATGTTCTCTTTTCTTTTCATGAGAACAGTTTCAGCATCACTTTCTAGACCTCAGATCATAGGCTGCCTAAGTACTGAATCAAGATATTGTGTCTTTCTTTCCAATCAACATGTTAAGATATTAGGATACTAAGATTATAATGGGAATGTTGAGATTTAGTGACTGTGTGCTGAAGATTCACAAAACCTGTTACAGCTGAACAAAAATTACATTGCCTGTCACACACGGATATAGTATTTCAGTAGCCAACGTGTGACATGGCTAGAATTCCAGTGACAGAGAGGACATATTTTTTGGCTTGGCTAGACATAAAATTTACAGGAAACCTATCTGAAGAGTGAAGTTTGATTTGCTTCCAAAGAACGGAAACATGAAATCAGAGTGCTAGGAATCTAGTGTTTAGGGCACATTGCCTGAGGGTAAAACTACGTGTCAGGTTGCAAAAGGTATGTCCTCTGTGATGGAGCTCTGAGCTGGACTGCTGCAGAAGGATAGTGTTAAGTCTGAGCTAATAAACCTCACTAAGAGGACAGGCAGCTAGAAACTATGCTAATGCCATTATGCAGTTCTAGACCAGTGCACAAAAACTGCATGTGTGTAGCTGTCTGCACCCACCCATGAAGCTGTGCTCTGAAAAAACAGGTGTCCCAGCAAAACTCCGCTCTTCTCCCTTCCTCTACATGCAATACTGGGACTATTATGTTTGATCTGAAAATGTTGGTTTGGGTACGCAGAAAATAAAATTGAAAAAATTTCAAATGTTCTTTGAGAATTTGGTAATTTTACATTGCCTTGGCTATTTTTTTTCCAAGTGCCTGGAAATATGGTTGATTCTCCTAAGAAATTGCTTTAATTCAATGCTGTGAAGTAGATACAAGTTTGCAAGGTGTAACTAAATCAAGGGGATACAAGGACACCACAGATCTGGAAAGCAACTTGAGCTGTTTTTTCATAGTAGTAGACTCACAAAAAGAATGTAAGTCTTGAATTTATTCAAGAGAAATGTACCGGTACAGGATTTTGGGTATTAACATTTTAAAACGTCACTTATTTTTATACAAGATAGAACATACCTTTTAAAGTGGAAAAATTCACACGCAACTGATTTCAAAAGGAGCATATTCTCTCTCAACAGCACCACTAGGAGGAAACTTCACTATGAAATGTTATCTCAGCCAATGCCTGCTTTGCCTAGACAGAAAACAATCCCCATTTGCTGTTATTTTTATATTCTACAGTTGGCTTCCCTTGCCAAAATTCACCCCAGTACTTTGCAGTTTGCATGGCATTTAATTCTTTCCATTCCATTTATTCACATCTACTACTACTACAAAAAAAAAGTGATGTCCTTACAGGAGTCCATGAATAAATGCAACCTTTTGGTGAAATTTTAGTTATTTAGATTGCAAAGGAGTATCTAGTGGTTAGTACTAACATTTTGATAGATTGAATCAATAATTAGAATGAAGGGCATGGTATAAGAACCAGAATTTAACAGAAAAGCTATTTTGACAGCCTGTTAAAATCACTTTCACAGTAGTAAACTTTTCTTTATTATAATTCACTGACTGCGCTCTACTCTACAGCTTATACTTGCACTGGAGTGTTCGTGGAGTTGCTCCATGTTTAGCACTACTCCAACTAATTGGTATTTCTCAGAATCACATACGTGCTCCATTAAAAATAAAATCCTGACACTCATTTCAGCGTTAATACGTATAATACACAGCAAGAACATTTTATTTTTCTTGAGTTTTCTGTATACTATCCTCTTTTCTCTCTCTACCACATTGTTTTTTTGGAGTCGTTTTACAAACACAGACTAACAGGATCCATTATGTTTGCTTGAGCAGTACGCTCACTATTTAGGGACACAGATTTTCATTCCTATAAAAGCAATCAATCATTAGCATGAGTTCTGACTTAGTAAAGAAACTAAATGAAAACACTGATGGTCTTAGTTTTTCATCAATACTTATCTAAAAACAGTGACAGCAAGGATCTTCATCCTTATTAAGCCTCTTTTTGTTTTTACATATTTACATATTCCAAACTTAGAACCTATTAACAAGCATTGCTGCACTGTGATGTGTGAAATTCAGAATTTGTTGAATTTAACAGGAATAGCCTGGATTTTCTGCATATGTTACATGTCTCTGAGCCAACAGAATTAATTTTTATAGTATGAGAAACTTTACTTCTAGACAATGAATGAGGCATCCACCCATGAAATAGTTATGATTTTATGTCTTTTATCTCTTCTTGATACAAAATATATTCCCTGTTTTTGGTGAGAGGTTGCCTCATATTTCATAGTTTATAAATTACTAGATTTATAGCAGGTGGCCCTAGAGGGAGTATTGCAATAACAGCCATTTATAACTCTTTTCTACTGTTAAAATGGTGCAACTTACACTACTCTCCACATTTTTTTAGACCAGAAAAACTAGGTCAGAGGGGTGGGGCAACTCCCATATGAGAACAGGCTAAGAGAGTTGGGGTTGTTGGAGAAGAGAAGGCTCTGGGGAGACCTTATAGTGGCCTTCCCGTACTTAAAGATCGCTACAGGAGAGATGGAGAGGGACTATTCAGGGAGTGTAGCGATAGTGTGAGGGGTAACAGTTTTAAGCTGAAAGAAGGTAGATTTAGATTAGATGTTAGGAAGAAGTGCAAAGTCCTGCACCTCAGTTGGGGCAACCTCAAGCACAAATACAAGGTGTCCGGAAAATGGATTGAGAGCAGCCCTGAAGAGAAGGACTTGGGGGTGCTGGTAGATGAGAAGTTAACATGAGCTAGCAATGCTCACTTGCAGCCCAGAAAGCCAACTGTATCCTAGGCTGCATCAAAAGAGTTGGGACCAGCAGGTCAAGGGAGATGGTTCTCCCCCTCTACTCTGCTCTCATGAAATCCCATCTGAAGTACTGCTTCCAGCTCTGGAGTCCTCAGCACAGGAAGGACATGGACCTGTTAGAGGGGATCCAGAGGAGGGCCACAAAGATGGTCAGAGGGCTGGAGCATCTCCCATACAAGGACAAGCTGAGCAAGTTGGGGTTCTTTTAGTCTAGAGAAGATAAGATTCCCTGGAGACCTTATAGCAGCCTTCCAGTACTTAAAGGGGGCTATAGGAGAGATGGGGAGGCACTCTTTATCAGGGAGTGTAGTGATAGGACGAGGGGAAACAGGTTCAAGCTGAAAGAGGGTAGATTTAGATTAAATATTAGGAGGAAGTTTTTTACTGTGAGGGTGATGAGGCACTGGAACAGGTTGCCCAGAGAAGTTGAGGATGCCCCCTCCCTGGAGGTGTTCAAGGCCAGGTTGGATGAGGTTTTGAGAAACCTGGTCTAGTGGAAGGTGCCTCTGCCTATGGCAGGAGGTTTGGAATGAGATGATCTTTAAGGTCCCTTCCAAACCAAATTGGTCTATGATTTTATGATTATGTTCTTTGTAGTGTATTCCAAGCTTTGCTCACATAAATTGTCCCATTGAACTGAATGGTCAGTTTAGTAATTAAATTAGAGTAGAATTATCTGTGTATTTAAGTAATATTGATTAAGAGTTTTCTTGAAGATGGACATTTTCCTGCATCCAAATATAAAAAGGACTGTTAAAGTGATTATAGTGATAATACTAAAATAAGGGAAGTCCATCTAACTGTTAAACAGTGGCTAGCTGTATAATTTTTTCCTTCTGAAGTATTATACTTAGGGTAAAGTAAGGACAAGTAGCTCAAACTAATGTGAGAAATTAAAAAAAAATAATAATCCATGGGGAAACTTATGGGCCAGAAGTCTAGGAAGAGTTTTTCTGAAGCAGCTCATCAGACTTATTGAGTAACATTCCCTGATGTAGCACAGAAGTTATTTACTCAAGATTTTGAGTAAAATTTATAAAACCTTAGGAAGAAATATTGGCAATGAGAATTGCGTTTCAGACTATATTTAGATCTACAAATAAACTAATCTGGCCCAATCCTATTTCTTTTTAAAAACCATATCTGAACTGGAAGTACAACTTGGCAGCTCTATAATTTTCATGTGCTTTTCTGTTTTTTGCTGATCTGTATGAAACAGACAAGTTAAACTTATAAACAATATACTACCAATTAAACTTTCCCTCCACTGCTTCAACTAATATCTAGTTTCTCTAGATTTCTGTATTTGGTCATTCAATGGTGAAAAGAATGATTAATTCAATCAGTTGAAATATAATGCAATATTTATATGTCTAATTCTGCCAACATCTTTCTTCCAGTGCTTATATCTTTAAGGCCTATTTAGAAGGGTACACAAAATTCCCAGAACTGGTTGAAGTCTCATTGTCTTTTAACACTTTTTTCAACTTCAGTCTCTTTACTTTTTTAATAATAAGTTGATATAAAAAAAGATGTACAGACGAGAAGGTGAGAGACATTTCCAATTTAAAGTGAAACCTTCATAATATATGAAAAAAACCCCAACGTTTTCTGTTGATTAAATTTACCAAAAGCAAATAAGCACAGAACCACCCAAATGTGGCTTTAGTTACAGCTTTACCAAAGAAACACTATGTGACTATTCCTAAACTGATTTAAACAAAAAAAAACACCTTCATATGGATTATATATTCAAATAAAGGCCAAATCTTACATTGTTTATTGATGGTATTCGTTAGCCATCAATCAAGATAATCTGATTAGCAATGATATGTTAGTTGTCTCTAAAATTCTAATCAATCATATTTCTTTTTTCCTCTTTTCTAGAAATCTTGAATATTGGGATCCTTTCTGCAACATTACTTTCTCCTTTTATTTTTCCTTTAAAATTTATGTCCCTCCATGGAATAGTCTACAGGTATTTTCTGTGAATAAAACATGTACAGTAGGAGTATTCTTCTAAAATAAAAAAATTCAGCTGAGATTAACTTGATTGCAATGAGGTGAGACACTGGGCGGTGATTGGTCTTCAAGTTGTCCAAGCACAAGTTTCTGACCAAGGCAACTGTGAGTACCTGCTGTCAGACACACATTTCGAAGTCTTGTCGCCAATCAACCAATCCTCACTGTCAATCACTGTCAGTCAAGGGTAACTAGGTTCAAGACTGTGGTTCAACTATATGTTTTTGTAGATACAGCCATAGAATTTGAAGCTGAATAATTTTTCCTAAATTTAAAGACTTCAGATTCAAGATGGGCACTAGATTTTCAATATGTTTTGAGACATTCATAAAACATAAAAAAGCCATGTTAAATCATTTATTATGGCATACGTAACACAGTCCATGGAGTTTCACCCAGATGGCTTATGTCAAGACTAAAAACCTTGGTCTAAAATACTCTGAGCATTGAAAAATACAGCTTTGTCTCAAAAGCAAAATGCAGAAGAGACTGAGATTATACCAGTCATTAGGCTCTGCTGTTGACAGGGAAATTAACTGGTGAAATAAAAAATAAGTCTCATAGTTTATACATTTTTGTCTTCTCTGTGTGATGTCTAACAGTCTTACAGCCTAGATGAAAGAGAAAGGAGACCACACGAGGATATCACAGCAAGCAGATGTCTGTATCTGGGGCTACAAGGGCTAGATGGTGAGCTCTGTAAACACGGATGATACCCTTAACTTTCTAGTTTTCACCTTGTCTGTGGAATGGATGCCTTAAGGAAGGAGGCTTTTTGACAACCTTTTTCCTCAGAGAAAAGAAGCCTGGGAGAATCTTAACATCTAGGAAAACTCTAGTGGGAAATAAAACCTACTAGAAAGGCTTTTGGTAAAATAGTTCTCTAAGCCAGATTTCTCAAATATTAACAGTCAAAAATTAGCAAGAGATTGAAAAATTCTTGGTACTGAATAGATTGAATCAGGATAAAAACTCTCATGAAACATAGATTTACAAAATAAAATCAAAATTATTTAGGAGGGGGAATGGGTTGCTAACAATGAAATAAATAATTCAGAAGATTCTCAAGGAGTCTAAGGAGTTTTCTGATCTTACTTGGAGAGGACATAAGATTTCAGGTTTTCAGGCAATGGCACAGACTATTACACAGAAAAGTAAGGTGCAAAGTGAACTAGAAACTTTCCTAGCCAAAAATAAAAAACTGTAGACAGAGGTTATTTTCCTTCTAAAGTAATACATAAAAAACCCCATAATCACAGTATAAAACTAAAATTAAAGCAAGGGATTAAAATCTTCAGGAAATTAAGATTTTTTTTCAAAAAAAAAATTTTTTGAAACTTGTGTGTAAAACAAGCCAAAAACTCAGCTTTGGTCTGATGTAGTGGTGAAGAATCGGCAGAATGACACAGAATGAAATGGCTAATGGCAGAAGGAAGAAAGCCTGTATGAGAAGAAACGTATAGTGAAAAAAAGACTGGTTCATGGATCCACAGAAGGACTTGATATAGAATGAGCAAAATAATATGCCAAAGATTATTAAAAAAATGGGAGAAGAGCTTCATGGGGAGAGGGAACAGAATAATTAGTAATTAGGGAGTGAAATAGAATCCAGGGTTGAACAGAAAGACCTCAAAATGTCATATTCTTTATTTCTGTGACCAAGATAGAATCAATTTTATCCCTACGGTTCCTGACAAATTATTTTCTAGTATTTTGGGCACTCCAGAGTCTCTCCAGGCAATCTATTCATAAAGACAGTGAAGTGCATAGGCATATTCTACAGCTAAAAAGCCCCTCACAAGTGTTAGGGGAAAAATGAAGGGAATCAATGTGGTGTAACATATGAAGTAAAGAGGCTTAAAATATGTCGCTGACTAACTCTGAGGAGTTGCTGCTCTGAGGAGTATTGTGCTATGCTCTGGGGACAGCAGAAAGAGATTTCCAGAAAGGGAGAGGTTTTTCTGTATGTGCAGTATAAAAAATCACACCAAATGTAAGGGTTTAGTCTTCTCATATTTTGGAGAAATAAGAAATTGAAAAATAATTTATAATAAAAAGGATAATCCAAGGCTCTAGAAGGACTGCCAAAAACTCAAGGTAGGTTCTAAAGGTAAGTAACCCAAGAGCAAGAGGGGAATACAGTCAGAATGAATTTACTAGTGAATAAAATTTGTTAAAGTATGTTAAAGTAATTGTTAAAAGTATGTAAGAGGAAATAAAAAAATAACAGAGATACATTGTGAAGCTCAAAAGGGTTTCTGGATATTAATTTCATCTTCTATTGTAAAAGGTAGTGAAATTTCAGAGAATCACAGAACAACCCAGGTTGGAAGGGACCTTAAAAGATCATCTGGTCCAACCTTTCTTGGGAAAGAGAGCCTAGGTGAGATTATCCAGCACCCTGTCCAATTGCATCTTGAAAACCTGAAAACAGATATCTAAGAAGAAGGCAGACTATCTGAGATTATCCCATCCAAGATCAAGTTTGTTATAGCAATTTCCTATGTTTCCTTATATATTTGTAAGGAGAGTGTGTTTTCTTCAGCAAGCGAAAATTTGTCATGGAGTAAACTTGCTCTTGGGTTGACCAGGATACTTGCAAGTTATGTAGAAAAGCTATCTAAAGCACTGACAAATCTCTCAGAACAAGAGAATCAGAATGTGCAACACATGAAATGTCCTGAAATGCTTTTCCCACATTTGTCATATTCTATGATGGCTTTTTGTATTCTAAGGTTGATATGTTTTCCATAACTCCATCACCTTAATAAATTAGACCTCTTCAGCATCCGGGAGAGTGCTTATTTGATGATTGGTTTGTAACATACATACGTTATTAAAATACCCATAATAGAAATCTGTAGGTAATATAAATACACATTGGAGAGTTCTAACTAACAATTCTCAGATGATTAAACAGTTAAACTGTTCTAGCAATTCTCACATGATTAAAATTCTCAGATTTCGGGGAAATTAAAGAGAAAATAGGAAGAACATGCAGGTAGGAAACATTTATGAGTACCTTACAAAGACAGGGCAATCATCATTATAAAAACACAACAACCCCCAACAAAAATCAAAAAGTCTGAGGTGGAACAGTGCACAGTCCTTCCAGTCCTGGAATTAAATCACTAAAAAACAAGCGGAATTATGAGAAAAGGTTTGAAGTTCAGTCAAAATTGCATGCTTTAAAAATCATGCAATGCAGAACTAATGTTAAAATATCCTTTTCATAACCTTTTTTTTACATAAGACAGCTGGCAATCTCCTAGCAAAAATAAGAAAAATAATCATTTGTAATATAATGACCTTGTTAATTAGGTATAAAAAGAACAACAGGTAATTATTTTTGAATGGATAACAGATGTTTATGGACATTTAATAAAAGGCTATCTACCTCAGAAAAGTTCAAAACCAAGAAATTTTAATATTTTTGCAAAACTCTACCTTAGCCTCATTAGAAACACATGACTGTCAAAGCAGGATAGCATTATCAGAGGAAGAGGATTTGAAAATCAGACTAAAATCTGAACATAGCATAGATTGTAACAAGTTGATAGCCAGTTTTTTTAAGGTATTTTCATTTCTATATTATTCCTTTTCTAAATTAATCATTCAAATTGGAACTATCCATTTCTTTTGGAAAGAAACAGCTGTAATACTTACAAAGGACAGAGGCTATAGGAGAACAGGTTATAGACTAACCTTAGTTCAGAAACAAACGCTGAAGGCTGTTAATGTTGATGTATGGTACAGCTTAGAGTATATTAGCTACTGGCTACTAGGACAGACCTTCAGAATAGTATCCGTGACCTAGTTTATAAATGTAAGCACTCTGCTTACTTTGTCACCACAGAAGAAAATCTTTGAACAAATAAAATGTGAGTGTATGTCTCTTGTATTGGAAAATGAATCTTTATGATGGTAAGCTGATCACTTACTCTTCCACTTACACAACGATCTTGGAGCATGTGAGTGAATGCCCTCAGCAGTCACTATTTAGCCTTATAATCAAAATGGTGGGCACAGGTTTTAGATAAGAGAGTGTTAGATAGAAAGAACAAGGTAGATTCTAGCAAGGAAGAGGACTTAGCTCTCCACACACCTTACTGTAAATTACTCATTTTCTTCCTTAAAAGTATTACTGTAATGAAAGCTCTCCCATGTTTCCTTTTCCCTCTTCCCCCCTCCCCAGGTCAGGATCTACTACAAAGGTTTGGAAGAATGTTCTTGTGCATTTTATCCAAAGTGTATGTCAGCATATGGATATTGACATACTTACCCATAGATCACCTGAAACATGTTAGAAACCATATGAAATCCTGTAGAAAATACAAACAGTTAAAGAGTCATGTGATAAGTGGATCTTTCAAATATATGACAAGTAAGGAAAAATAATTCTTTAATTCATTGTACCTTGGGATCACTGAGCAAATCTCAAAAGTTGTTCATTAATTATCCTGTTTGAGAAACAAAATCCTTCCTAGGACTTCTGAAACACATAGTTTGATTTGGTAAAAGGAAGTACTGCCCATTTAGATTGACTCTTTGGAGGAGATACAATGAACCCATAACATCAGAAAATCATGACAACTTTCAACAAGTAAAACTTATTTATTCCAGTATCTTTAAATGGAAACTTTATCATAAAAATAAAAATATTAAAGAAATCTTTTTGTAGATCTTTCACTTAGTTGGAGCAGCACACTTTGAGAAACTCAGAAAATTATTAAGATATTCTAAAACACTCTGCACTTAATACACATTTTCATGTTTATAGTGTTTTAGAAAAAGGAAGGGACAGGAAAACTAAATAAATGAAGGTTTAAGATACGTGTTGAAGAAAGAGTCCAAGTTGGAGACATAGAGAAACAAAAGGAAAAGTAACTATCTATCTGCCTTAGGGAAAATATACTGATATTCACTTCTATTTATAGAGTCCTCATGAGCACTTTTTTATGGATTAATTTGTATAACAGAATGATAGACACTTCTCCCACACACACACACTTTTGTATTTGACAATGATTGTCTACGAATATCAAATCATGTACAGCAGGATGTGATTATGAGTTGCCAGGTTTGATTTGTGGAATACATCACAATTGCATACTCTAAATAATCATAGAATCATAGAATCATAGAATGATTAGGGTTGGAAGGGACCTTAAAGATCATCAAGTTCCAACCCCCCTGCCATTGGCAGGGACACCTTCAACTAGACCAGCTTGCCCAAAGCCTCATCCAGCCTGGCCTTGAACACCTCCAGGGATGGGGCATCCACAACTTCCCTGGGCAACCTGTTCCAGTGTCTCACCACCCTCATAGTGAAAAATTTCTTCCTAATGTCTAACCTAAATTTACCCTCTTTTAGCTTATACCCATTACTCCTTGTCC
>WKFP01013217.1:938-27100 GCA_011057875.1 Pterocles orientalis | reverse complement strand
GTGCTCCAGCCCTCTGATTAATTTTGTGGTTCTCCTCTGGACTCTCTCCAACAGGTCCATGTCTTTTTTATGTTGGGGTCCCCACATCTGAACACAGTACTCTAGGTGGGGTCTCACGAGAGCAGAGTAGAGGGGGAGAATCACCTCCTTTGACCTGCTGCTAATGCTTCTTTTGATGCAGCCCAGGACACGGTTGGCTTTCTGAGCTGCAAGCGCACACTGCCGGCTCATGTTGAGCTTCTCATCCACCAGTACCCCCAAGTCCTTCTCCTCAGAGCTGCTCTCTATCCACTCTCCGCCCAGCCTGTATTTGTGCTTAGGATTGCCTCGACCCACGTGTTACCTTGATATGTAAATAATAGAGGAAAAAAAACCCGAAGTCTTGTTTAAGTATTCGTAAGAGTTATTTAAATAAGCAAAAGACAAGTTTTTGTATGCTTGCTGGGTCTTCCATTCATTTGGTCTTAATTTCACATTTCAATTCCTTTAGTTCAAAAGTGTGAGATATCTATGCATACCCAATAATCTGACATCATCCTACACAGAGAACAGTAAATGACTGCAGGACAGACTCTTTTCTAGTTGTGGATAACTTGTATTTTGCCATCAAAATCCCAGAAATAACAGCAGTTTCCATGTCAGCAGCAAAGTACTGTGTCTGTGTCAATTATTGCTCACAGTGATGGTAAGTGGAATGGAGTGCAAGCTGACAACAAGAAGGGTAGGATAGGGATAGGAAGGGTGGAGGCAGACTGGATACCGGTGTATGACCAGAATTTAGTTGCTGTGTTTTAAAGGGTTGTCCTGGTGTGTGGATAAGATTCAGATCTAACTGAAAAAAAGACATACCAGGGCTTACTGGATATCAGAAGTTATTTCAGTCACCAGTACCTGTGCTCCCTCTTTTCAGGGATGTGTTATTTCTCTTCCTTGTGGAAGACTGCTTTCTATTTTTTTGTTGTGCTTATTCTCTTCTTCTTTTCACTTAAATATCTGCTGTGAGTGGGTGGCTGTCAGTGCGCGTGGGAGAACACTTGGTTACATCAGGAATTCTTGCTTCATGAGTGAGAGGAGTGAAGGAAAAACTCCCACTGACACATATTTTTCGGCTTCTTTATATAGACTTACCAATATCAAAGAGAAGATATTAATCTGGACACCTACAGACTGAGGGCCTACTCACGCCTTTCACATCTACCTACATCCACATCTACATAGAGAAATGAGGAGTCATCTGCCTCTGCTGCCACAACTCCCATTTTTTTAAGTTTGGAGAGCCTGACTTCTCCATCTGAAGGCACGTTGAAAGAAGAACCTCTTTGCTAAAGGTAGCCACTAGGAGTGGTGTCATTTGGGATATATTATGATCACCCACTAGCTTCACAGTAATTTGGCTGTAGAAAACTATATTTTCCTCAAATCTAACGTGTGCTCATTGAAGGCTGTATGAGCAAGGACCATTCTGTCTGCAAAGCAATTTTTATGTCAGGAACTCTGGCAAAGACGAACATATCTTGTGAGCCTCTGTAAATGGTTTTGGTTTATGTGTGTGGCCTGAATCTTTGGATAGTTTTAAAAGAAAGGGGTAAATTGTGCCTTTCACAAAAACAAGGGGGAAATTGAACATGGGAAAGTCCCATTCCCTGTTCTCAAGAAATGTTCCTTAAAAATAAATACTTGGAACCTTGAAGATAATTTGAACATGACCTGTTGGCATCACATTTAGTGGTGATTTTATGGGGTTTTATTGTGGATTTGTGGTGAAATAGTGAGTATGTCTGCCACTTATATGCATCCAAAACTTCCGTTGTGTTTAATGATGCCAAACCAGACATACCAGGAAGAGAGTAAATCCTTTAATATCATTGTTGTGATGTCATTTGTACATGAGAGAATGGTGGAAAAATGTCAGTTGAGGTCCCTAGGGTCTGCATTCAGCTGCTATTATAATACGTCATCATTAACATCTCCACCAAAATGATGGATCTTCTGAGAACCTGTTAGGAACTGTTCTGGGAATGGAGCAAACTATTTCTATCGCTTCTTTCTTATATTCTAGGTATCACAAAGCAGTTTACAGCTAAGCCATTATAGCTGTGGAATGCTGTCAGCTGCATTTTTTATTTTGCTTTGAAAGCACCAATGCAAGTGCCAAAGACAGAGAGGGAATCTTGATTTGATATGTTGTGTAAATGATGGCATATCAAAGACAAGAGAAATATGTGCCAAGCTACAAGTATGTGAATAAGCACATCGTCCAGCACTTTGACAACTGTGTATTACAATGACAAATGTCTACTTTTAATTCTGCCCATGAATTATGTCAGCTAGGACTGATACCACACTGATCACAATACTTTCACTTAGCTAAGGTGTGGAATGCCTTGCCAAAAGGTTTGTGACCCCAAAAGTTTACATGCTCTCAAGGGAACACTGGTCAAGTTCATTGAATAGAAATGTCTGGAGGATTCTTACACACATGGAAACAACAGCTCATTCAGGGACTTCTTGAGGCTCTAACAACAAGAGTCTCCAGGAGAGTACTCAGAGTAACTGTAGTTTATAAAATTTCTATTCTGCTGTTCCCTTAAGCATCTGCTTCTGCTCATTCTTGAAGACTGTTGGGCTAGGTGAACCTTTGGTTTGCCCTAGTACAACTGCACATTTTGTCTCACCTAATGTGAAATACTGTAATATTACCGTAGCAATACTAGTGCTGAGAAACTAGCTCCATACTGCGAAGAAGCCGATTAATGATCTCCTCATGCATTGCTATTACCATGCTGCCTAGCACCTACTAACACCTACTCTCTTAGATTCTCTGCAGAGAGAAATAAAGTCAACCTTCTTCCCAAAGAGTTTACATGGGGAAAAACAGACAGTTGGCCCAAATAATGGAGGCATGTACAAAAAAAAAGGTAACAGCAGAAAGCCCAAAATGCAGTGTTTTTAGTGCCACAATAGCTTAATTACTTTAAAGACTTTTTTTTAGCCATAAAAGGAACAAGAAGCAGTTTGGATCTCCATAATGTATTTGTTGGCAGACATTTATGGGAGCACATCCCCATGTGAGGCTGCATGGAAGGAAGCATGAAAGTTCTTTCGGAATTCAGTAACAGAGATGAAATCTGACATAATGGGTTAGTCAAATGTGCTAGTCAACGTTTCAGCAATTAATAAAATCTAATATGCCAAAATCTGATTGGTCACAGATACCCTTGACAATGAAAACAAACATTTCTCTTTGATACAAAAGAGAAGGGCAGCCCAGTAGAGGTGTAATTAGTGTGATATTTTATTTTATAATGGAATATATTTCATTTCAAAATTGGAGACAACTCAAATTCTGCTTAGTCCTAACCATACTGAAATGTATATATGCTTTAAAACTTGATCTTTTAAAATAATGCTTATTACAAAAACATAGTGTATGAACTGAAATGTGTTTGTTTTGCAAACTGGCTTAAGCAAACTTTTCAGTAGTTATTTTCCAAACTTCTACAGGATAGTTCTGCAGGATACAAAAATACAAACTAAATTTTTACTTTTTCAAATTTTCTGGTTTTGCCACATGATATCTATTTTTCAGTTTTGCTAGAAAAAAAAATCTAATCCATAAGCATATTTAAGAAACTATCATTCTCATCCTCTGTCTTCATTGAATTAATGAGAAGTCCAGTCTCAGTAAGGCCACAAAACTGAGCTGCAGTCCCTGTTTCTGTAGGCATGTAGATTACTGATACAACATCCATGAAAATTTAACTTAATATAATTCTCAATACACTTGAATTCAGCTTGTTTTTTTAAAGGATCATTCTGTGGCCTTTATTCCTTTTCAATATTTATTATATTTTTCTACCTCTGCTGTGTTCCTACCCTCCATCTCCGCAATTCCTTGATGCCATTTTTCTACTCACATTTTTTCTTTGGTTTCAGAGTCTTTCATTTTATCCTCCAAACTGCTTTCAGCATAAAAGAATGAAAATAAGAAACAAAGTTCTGGATGCTATTTTGTGCACTTTGTTTTTATTAGTTTTATAATAGGATTTGTGACTTTTCTTTGTTTATTTTGCTGCAAGATGTTTTGATGGATTTCACAACAAATGTCCATTCCACTCATTTCTTTTTCATACACACTGGGTTTTACATAATGAGCTCTCCGGCCTGATCATTTTACCACTGTTAATGAATTGTTATGTAAAGTTCTTACAGAATTCACTTATGAAAGAACTATAGTCTCCATGAATTAATCTTTGCAAATTAACAGTTCTGATCTTGCAATACAAGAGATTCATCCATCTAACTGTCCATCAAATGTGAAAGGTAAGGGATTTAACAGGAAGGGGGACTGACTGTAATTACCTTCCTACAGTCACTCTTACCTCAGTCTGTTAGTAGGTCTCTTTGAAAGCATTTAACAGGACTCAGTTAATCTAGTTTTGATAATTTAAAGTTGGATGTCTACTCTAAATTTAGACTCCTTCTGCATAGTAAACAAAGGAAGATAACTCTTTCCAAAGACAGATTTCTCATTACTGGAGGTGTCTAACTCTTCATGGAATATAAAAAGAGGTTCGACAACTGGTTTAGATTAGGTACCTAATTATAGACAGCTATGAGTTAAATGGGAAAAATTGCAACCATAGATTAGTTTTTAAATTTTGATCTTTTTACTTATGTAAATTAAATTACATTCAGGATATTTCATTTAATTAGTTGTCCAATAGAGTCTACTCATTTCTGATTTTTGCAGATTTTTCCATGTGCCTTAGCATAGATTCTAGGAGGATTTGCTCCATGATCTTGCCAGGCACAGAGGTGAGACTGACCGGCCTGTAGTTTCCCGGGTCTTCTTTATTTCCTTTTTTAAAAATGGGGGTTATATTTCCCCTTTTCCAGTCTGCGGGAACTTCACCAGAGTGCCACGACTTCTCGAATATGATGGATAGTGGTTTGGCAACTTCATCTGCCAGTTCCTTCAGGAAACATATTGAGGTAGTTCTTGCATTATAAATGTTTCCTTAAAACCATAGTTTCCTGTGTGGAATTCACAGAAACATACTATATATCTCTGAGGACATTAGCAGAAATTAAATAAGAAGAGTAAACCTATGTGTTCTTTTGCCTTTGCTTTTTGTATTTTAAAAAAATAAGTATAGTATTAAGGTTACTTTTAATGTTTCACTACATGGTGTTTGATTTTACAAGAGATTATTAAGTTCATTAGCTGTAATATTATGCATTGTAACTAAAGACAATTACGTAACCACCTGTGTGCCCTTTTTTCGGTTTCAGAATTGAAGATATGGACAGTGTAACCTACTGTCTTCTGCTCTCTAAATTTTTTCCAAATGAATTTTATTAAGAACCCTCTAAGCAATTCTTGACGAAACAGGTAAAATATAACACTACAACTAGTAGTAATTACACAATATGGCATTTAATAGACACATGATATAATGAAAGTTGAGCCTGCATTCACTTCGTGGAGGGCAAAATTTGTATTCACACCAAACACTGATTTTAAAATTGTGTTCCAGAGCTGATTCTGAATATTTGCCAGAACACATTCAGTTTAATTTATCCTGGTTTTAGCTGCAGGGACTTTCAACTATCTACATCAGAGTTTAATGTAGTCCATTACTCTGAATAAATATTTCATTCTGGATTTTATCATAGAATGATTCCAAGCACAAATGAAACTCCGACTTTTCTTCTTTTCTTTTTGAATCCATTCAGATTTTGTAGGAGACTTGTTGTATTAAGGCATGTAACAGTCATTACTTCCAATTTATAATACATAACTTTAATCTGGCTACACATATTCAATTTGTACCAGTGTTAAACACAGCTATAAGTTAGGCCCCATTTAAGGTTTACATTGAAGGTCCACTACATATTTAGTTATGTACGTTCAGTGAAACAGCTGCCACAGAGGTGCTTTATAGGTTAGTAGAGAATTCAACAATCCAGGTTAAAATCAATCTCCAAACCAATGAAGTCATGGGAGATTCGTCTGGGCACTTTCCCTCACCTGAGTGTGTGTTACTCAACAGTGGCTCTGCTGCATGTTTCCCATCCACTTTTTGCTTACACTGCATACAGATGGGCTGCACTTTGCAGGATCCAGACATGCCCATGAGATAAAGAGGGCAACACAGTTTTGAGAAGCCTTCTGCCTGGATAAGGAACTGGATGTCTCAGCACCTGTGGCATGACATGAGCAGTTATTGGGTTGACTGGCTGCTGGGAAGTGATTTAGAGAACAGCCATAGGGCTTAACTGTTAGTGATGCTGGGATCCATATTAACACTTCTGAAGATATAGGTCAAGTGCTTCACTTCTTCACTCAGAACTGTTCTTTGTTAAGACACAGCTTTCCTGTATCTTATTCCTGGTACTTATTCAAGTTCCTTTGCTTCATCAATCAGTGGAGAGAGACCCGATCTGGAATGGCACTTAGAAATATCAGTAAAAGGACTGAAAACATGTGACACATCTTATTATTTTGAATAATAACCGCAACCCTCTGTTGCACTCAGAGAGTTACGGTCAACAGCTCAATATCTGAATGGAGACCAGTGATGAGTGGCATTCCTCAGGGATCGGTACTGAGACCGATGCTATTTAACATCTTTGTTGGTGACATGCGCAGTGGGGTTGAGTGCATTCTCAGCAAGTTTTCTGATGACATCAAGCTGTGTTGTGTGGTCCACATGCTAGAGGGAAGGGATGCCATTCAGAGGGGACCTGGACAGGTTTGAGAGGTAGGCCCATGCCAACCTCATGAAGTTCAACAAAGTCAAGTGCAAGATCCTGCACGTGGGTCAGGGCATTTCCAAGCATAAATACAGGCTGGGCAGAGAGTGACTTGAGAGAATCCCTGAGGAGAAGGATTTGGGGGTGTCAGTAGATGAAAAACTGAACATGAGCTGGCAGTGTGTGCTTGCAGGCCAGAAAGTCAAATGGATCTTGGGCTGCATCAAAAGAAGCATTAGCAGCAGGTCGAAGGAGGTGATCCTGCCTATTTACTCTGCTCTTATGAGACCCCACGTGGAGTACTGCGTCTAGGTCTGGGCCCACAATGCAAGGATGTCGAGCTGTTTGAGTGGGTCCATAGGAAAGCCACGAAGATGATCAGAAGGCTGTAACACCTCCCGTATGAGGACAGGCAGAGACAGTTGGGGTTGTTCAGCCTCAAGGAAAGAAGGCTCCGAGGGGGACCTTATAGCAGCCTTACAGTAGGAAAGCTGGGGAGGGACTTTTTATAAAGGCATGTAGCAACAGGACGAGGTGTAATAGATTTCGTAGAATAACAGAATCATTAAGACTGGAAAAAGACTTCAAGGATCATCAAGTCCAACCATCAACCCAACACCACCTAACCCACTAAACTATGTCCCTAAGCACCGCAGCTACACGGTTCTTGAACACCTCCAGGGATGGTGTCTCTACCACCTCCCTGGGGAGTCTGTTCCAATGCTTGATCATTCTTTCAGTGAAGAAATTTTTTTTCTAATATCCTGGAAGAGGACAGATTTATGCTAGATACAAGGAAAAGTTTTTTACAATGAGTGTGATGAAACGTTGGAACTGGTTGCCCAGTGAAGTTGTGGATGCCCCATCCATGGAGGTGTTCGAGCCCAGGCTGGATGAGGCTTTGAGCAACCTGGTCTAGTGGGAGGTGTCCCCGTCCATAGTAGGGCGATTAGAACTTGGTGACCTTTAAGGTCCTTTCCAATCCAAACCATTCTATGATTCTGTGATTCTATGAATATTGGGATTTCAGACTATATATAACATACAATAACTATTTGATCTTGCTACACATCACCTGTGCGCAGTGTGTCAGTCAGACAAATTGAGTTTGCTGTTTTGAAGGGATGCTTGAGCAAGTATGAACATAATCGACATATGCCATTTCACATTATGAATATTTTTTTTAACTCTCTTATACATTTACTTCACTGGGGAGGCATGTAAGTCAGAGATTCAGATCCAAAAGTTCTGAACTGCTGGAAGGCTATTACAGGAGGAAAAGCAACAAGACAGAAAGTGTCACTTAAACCAAACAATTATCTAAAATACTCAGGTGATGTCATCTCTGACACTGGTACAGGAGAGCAAAGGGTTTATATACTACATGAAAAGAACATTGGAGAGGTCAGAAAGAAGTAACTTCATTTGTTACCATGAAAAAAAAGAAACCCCAAACATCAGTGATGTGTTAAAAAAACTAACACCATATTCAAGCATTAACTCAACATTGAATGGAGATTTAAAGTATGTTGCTAAGGAAAACTTAATTGCCCCAGTCTAATATATCTGGTTAATCAGAAGCTAGGCAGGTTCATGGAGACAGCAGTCAACCTGAATGCTAGATACACCCAGGGTACCACTTAAACCTTTGAGCTGAGGTAGGATCCACAGATTCCACACACCTGGCCTTCAGCTGAAATAACTGATATCACATTGGCTTTTTATTGGCAACTCTACACTGTCTTATAAAGGCACAGAGGGATATACACAGGCTTTTGCAGGACAACGATATTCACACTTGTAAGTAGTAATCATTCCTGATATGTAGTGCATTCCCATATTTTCAGTTTTCCCATAATAAGTATTGTCCCCAGGTTATAAAATGAGCTGCAGAATGTGTGTACAGTACACACTAGAGTTTACATTAGAATGCAGCTAGGGGCACATTGTGCTTTTGATGATGCATGTTAATTACTATACCATAATGATACTGTAAGTTACATGCTTATTTTAAGCCAAGTTCTTCTACTGACATCAATAGGAACTTAATCACACCCTCATTAGAAAAAATGTGTCCTTAAAATGAACAGCAGTGATTTAAAATCAAGCTTCAAATAATATTCTATTATACCAAAACACAAATATTGTTAGTATGATTTACTAAGCTGCTTCACATTATTATCATCATTTTACAAATCTGTAAGCTTCTCCTATGCTCTTATTTAAAATTATCAGTATCAAATATTGTGCATGTACAGGTATATGCCATAGAGTTTACGTACGTAAGTTTACACTTGATTTGTGCTAATCAGAATGTTTAGAGTTCAGGTTAAAAAAATAATTCTGATGAACATACATAATATATAGAAATACAAAATAAAAAAATATTAAAAGAAAACAATCATAGAAGAGGAAGAGATACTACCACATCTAGGTTACAGCTGTTTATTTTTGCTGATACTTGGAGACTGTGAGAAAAAACATGTTGAAAATAATGCTTTTCTATTTACTTCACAAATTTTTCAATTTGGAAAAATAAAATTTCTTTCTCAATATTCCTACATTGTATGCATGTAATTCAGGCTCAAGCTGGGGCTAGACAGCTAAATAGCCACCAATATTCTCATCTACTGTTCACCTAGTCTGAGTAAGAGAAATAATTTAGGAAATCAATGTCATGAATGAATCACTACCAACACTGAGTTCATAAATGATTGTGGTGGATTGACATTGGCTGGCTGCCAAGTACCCAACAAGCTGCTCTCTCACTTGCCCTCCTTAACCGGACAGGTGGGGAGAAAATACAAAGGAAAAGCTCATGGTTCAAGATAAGTACAGGGAGATCACTCTCCAATTGCTGTCATGGGTAAAAAAGATTTGACGTGGCGAAATTAATTTAGTGTATTGCCAATTAATAACAGAGTAAGACAGTGAGAAATCAAAGAACTAGAAACACCTCTGTACTCCAGCTTCTTCCAAGAATCAGCTTCACTCTTGACTCTTCTACCTTCTCTCTGTTGTGGTGGACGGGGATGGGGAATGGGAGCTGCGGTCAGTTCATATCACTTCATCTCTGCTTCTCCTTCCTCCTTGTGTTCTTCCCCTTCTCTGTTACCCCCATGGTAAACAGCCCTTCATGAACTTCTCCAACATCTTTCCTTCCCATGGGCCGCAGTTCTTCAAGATGCTCCAGCATAAGTCCTCTCCATAGAAAGCAGTATTTATCAGTTACTGTAGTGATAGGATGAGGGGTAACAGTTTTAAGCTGAAAGAGAGTAGACTTAAGTTACATATTAGCAAGAAATTTTTCTTGGGGTGGTGAGACACTGGAACAGGTTGCCCAGAGAAGTTGTGGATGCCCCATCCCTGGAGGTGTTCAAGGCCAGGCTGGATGAGGCTTTGAGCAACCTGGTCTAATGGAGGGTGTCCTGCACATGGCAGGGAGATTGGAACTCGGTGATCTTTAACCCTATCCATTCTATGATTCTGTCATACAGCCCTTCAGGAATGGTCTGCTCCAGCATGGGTCCCCCGTAAGCCACAGTTCCTGCCTGGAAACCTGCTCCTGCACGGGCTCCTTTCCACAGGCTGCAGCTCCTGCCAGGAACCTGCTCCAGTATGGGCTCTCCATGGGCTGCAGCTTTATTCAGGGCACATTCGTGTGCTCCAGCACGGGGTCCTCCATGGGCCGCCGTGTGGATTGGCTATCTTCTCTGACAGATGAAGGAGAACATCCTGTATCACCACGTTCTTCTCCAGGGGCTGCAAGGGAATCTCTGCTCCAGAACCTGGAACACCTCATGTCCCTCCTTCTTCACTGACCTTGACGTCTGTAGAGTTGTTTTCCTCACATTTTCTCACTCCTCTCTCACAGCTGCTGCGCAGCCTTTTTTATTCCTTTAAATCTGTTACCACAGAGGTGCCATGAACACTGCTGATGGGCTCAGTTTTGGGCAGCGGTGGGTCCATTTTGGAGCTGACTGGACCTGGTTCTGTCTGACACAGGGGCAGCTCTGTGTTTCTTTCACAGAAGCCATGTTCTGTCCCCAACTCCCCTGGCTATAGAAACCTTACCACTTGAACCCAACACAAAGATATGCAACATATGCTTTAAGTTTAAAAGGACCTGTAAAAGATGTTTAGATTGTAAATGGGTGTCGTGGTTTATAAAGCCACAGGGACAGTTTTTGCTAAACACCTGGGGGGCTGAGGAAGGGACAGGGAGGGTTTCACTCACCACTTAGGGTCACGGGCAAGAAACCAACACGACTTGGGAAGAACAAGAAAACAGTTGAATTTATTAACTATTTACATCAAGAAGGGAGATATTGGAAGAGAGAAACCACATCTTAAAAAGGTACTTCTCCCCCACCCCTCCCTTCTTGCCAAAGCCCAAAGTCTTTGTTCTGTACCTTCTCCCCGCTCCCAACGACACAGAGGGGCAGGGTATGGGGGGTGCAGTCAGTCCACTGCTCCTTCCTCCTCAGGGGAGGGCTCCTCAAAGTCTTTCCTGGCCACAATGTAGTGTCCTTTCTTACGTTGAGAGTCCTTATCCAGAACTTCTCCAGTGTGAGTCCTTTTCCAAAAGGGGCTACAGTCCCCTGACAACTGCCCGGCTCCGGCACGGGGCTTCTAGTTCCCGCGTGGGGTCCTCCACGGCTGCATCTTTCTTCACCACGTGGCAGGGGAAACGCTGGGAGCCTTCTATTTCATAATTCTGACCAAGTGCCTGCATGGCTGTCTCCTTCAGCATCTTCCTTCTCTCTCTCTCTCCGCCGAAGGTCTTCATTGGCTCCCGGGAAAATGGACTCTCGGGCGAGCTATGGTGGAGGCTTGGGCTATGGCAGGTCATTTTGCAGAAAGCCGAGCAGGCGGCTGGATGGCCAGACCATTATCAAACGCTTGGGGGGGGGAGGGGAGAGAGGAGGGGTCAAATCGTTAAGAGTCACTTAAAAAGGAGCCACCACTGTAACCCCTCCCTTGCTGCCAGCAGCAGACTGGAAGCTAGGGGAACTCTTAGCAGTTGCTTAAGGAGCCATTACACCCCTCCCTGCTACCAGACAAAACCCCACACACAAAACCATAACAATGGGGCTGCTAACATTGATACTTCCCAATGAAAGACATTTTTCTGAGTGTAGAACTTGACCAGACCTTTACAATCTGGATCACAATTTTCTCATCCAGGTAACCCGTCTCACGCTGAACATTATTTTTTAATATGAGTTGGAATGTTTCTAACACTTCCAAAAGCAAAGTAGAGGGAAAATGTAATGTATGAGTAAATTTTTCTGGTTCCTTCCTCCAGTGGAAGGAAAATCTAGCCCTGGAAAATCTAGCTTCTTTAACTAGGTTTAGTGATTTGAAACAAGTCCTTGCTGTGTAAGAGTGATCCACACTTGAATAAGGTGCCTTCTATTGTTCCTATGAAAAAACACATAATCCAGGCAAAGTGCAAGCCTTGGGAAATCATAGGTAATATATTCTTCTTGACAGTAAACAAATTATTAACTCTAGCCTCAGTGATTCTCTTGAGTTCCTAGTTCTGTGTTTGGAGCACCCTACCTCCATGACAGATGATGCAGCAGACTAAGTCCAGGACTAAGTTACACCCACGACTAATGTTGTGGAAAACATCTGATATCTGTACAGGAGAAAACAAAAAACAGGGCAAGGAATATATTCACAGAGGTAATAGTAATGGAAAGGAGGAATAGTGGATGGAAACAGGGAGACTGAATTGCAGTGGTTTGATTGAACCTTAAACTGGAGCCAGAAACCAGCCTAATCATGGCTTGGTAGAAACTGATCTTTGGAAGGTGGGTGGGAATAATATGGAGTGGTGGGAAAGCACTGGGTGAGAGAAGGGAGTGAAAACACAGAAGATAGAGCTTGACGGAGAGGTGAAACTGGGACTGGAAAACAGCTCTAGGAAACAGGAGCAGGGTCCTGCTCTATTGCAATGTGTTTGTTATAAAATGACGTTGATGCCTTATAACATAAAGACCATGACACCAGGATACAGTGTATCTCTCTTTCGTGAATCAAAGTGACTAAGGAAAAAAAAATCCTGCAATCTCTAGCTTACTGTGGAGTTTCCTCTGTTCACCTTTTTTCATTAAACCAGCAAAAAGGTAATTTTTTCCCCTTCAGACTAAAAGTTTATAATTTTTCCTAGATTGAATTTGTGCTGTATCGGCGCCTTGAGCCCCCTCAGGTCTGTAAAGAGATAATATTCACATCTATCGTGACCTGCCTGGTGATGTTTTCTGATAAATTATTTTCCTCTATGACTCCTTCTAAATGTATCCTATGCATTCTAAAGATTGATTTGATTTCGATTTATGGTGCTCCTAACACCTTCTTTATAATAACTTCTACAGTTTCTTTTAAGAAAACACAGGTTAAGGAAAGTGTCACCAGGCATGCCAATCACTTCAGTGTGTCTAGCACTTAAAAGCTGAAGGCAGCACTGTATTACTAATAAGTAATCTCTTTCCTTCTTTCTCTCACTCACAAAAATACATGCATAATGTTATTTCTAATGATTGCTTCACAGCCACCTGCTATAAATGGGAAACGATAATAAAATAATTACAGAAATGTGGCATGCTGTTGCCCTTGGCATTTCATCTCCTCTTCACACTTTGTGAAGCTATAACACAGCCAACCTGAAAAGCATTCCCATTCTGATTTTTAAGTGTGAAAATATAAAAGCATTCCCATTCTGATTTTTGAGTGTGTCAATACAAGAAAACTTCAGACTGAGTGCTGGGGCTTTTCTGACATCCCTGAACACCCAAACAGACCAACAGACAGATGTGCACAAAATGCACAACATAGATAAAGAAATATTTTCCTCTTTCCTAAATGCTTAGAAAAATATTAGAAAAATGCTCAGAAAAATACATTTAATGTCAAAGACTGAGCCTTCCATGCTGATGGAGATCATGGGTCAAATTGTAACTGGGTCGTTCAGAGGGTTGTGGGGTGGATGAAAAAGGCACAAGAAGACTCTATGAAACCACAAGTCTTCCAATTCTCATCAACCACACCAGAAAATAGATTTCTTCCTGTGTACTGTCCCTCTTACCACCATCTTCCTGAACGTGCACTCTGAAGTCACCAACCTCCATACAATATCCTTTTGAAAGATACACATTTACAACAGTTCCAGTAAAGAGAGGTACCTTCGAAACAGAACCCGACCTGAGTGTTCCCTGGATAAACAGTCCTTATGTGTTGAGACATGCATCTCCCCTTTCTGAAGGAGCTAGGGGCAGATAACATTTTGGTATGTAGGCAAAACTGACACACAGATATACAAATAAAGCCAATTTACAGCAGTAAGTAAAAATCATACCATATCTGATTCAAAGCAGCACAAGCAGCACAACTGATGCCTATCTGGAGGAGGCCCCGCTCCATGAATCATCCTGGATAGTGTAGATTCACAGGCAGTGTAGGAGCAAACTCACTTGACAGGAGGAGGATGCCATTTTTACTGTGCCAAATTCTGCTCACACATGATAAAAGTGGGGAAAAGCCTGCATGAAATGGGAAAGATTCAGTCAAATGTGGCATTTATTCCTCACTTGCTTAAAGCTGAGGCTGTGTCCTTCACAAGCTGTTGCCATTAAACATCTATGCCTTTCTTTTTCACAGCTGCTGTCGCTAGTATCAGCTTCCTGCTCTATCATATGTTTTTAATTGCACCAGAGATACTTCTGCATTGCTTTGTCTTTTTCTCCAAAAGCCTATTGAGTTGCTGACCCATCTTCATGTACTGTTCCCCAGGCTTATGGCTTAGATGCTTGGGGTGCTAGATGAGTACCTAGCTCCTCATTTGGCTTAAGCAGGTGGAACAGCTGAGGCAGTGATCCTGCAAACCATGATGGGAAGTGTAGAAGAGGGAAGAAAGCAATTTCGTGCTGCTAACTGCATAAGCTTTCTCTGCATGGCTGTGGCAAATGTTTCAGAGGCAGGCATGCTTCCCCTGCCACAGGTCCCATCCTGTCCTGCCCGTTAGGGCAGAACCCAACTTGATCCTAGCCCACACTCCCACATCTTCCCCTATCAGGTCTACTTATTTCCAGTAGAAAATAGCACTGGCACCTGCTAAACTTTCCTTTTCTTGCTGAATATATGTCTTTATACCCCCACAAAAGCATACATCAACAGGAGTGTATGAGGTTGTAATTCAATAAGGACTCTATGTATGCCTGCTCTACAACTTGAAAGGGAGTAGTTCATTTTCTACATGACCTTTTTTGAGTTTGCCTGTAACTGCGTACTCCTTTAATATTCAGCCATATGCCTCTATTTAAATGTGCAACTTACAGCTTTCATAGAATAAAGGAATTACAGAATCATAGAATAAAGGAATCACAGAATAATAAAATCATAGAATCATAGAATGGCTGGAGTTTGAAGGGACCTTTAAAGGTTTGGCCAGAGCCAAATGCAACACTCCATGTGGGGTCTCACAAAGGTGGAGTAGAGGGGGAGAATCACCTCCCTCAACCTGCTAGTCTCACTTTTTTTTGATGCAGCCCAGGACACGGTTGGCTTTCTGGGCTGCAAGTGCACATAGCCAGCTCATGTCCAGCTTTTCATCCATCAGTACCCTGAAGTCCTTCTCTGCAGGGCTGCTCTTAATCCCTTCATCCCACAACCTGGATTTATACTGAGGGCTGCCCTGACCCAAGTGCAGGACCTTGCAGTTGGCCCTGTGGAACCTCATGAGGTTCACATGAGCCCACTTCTTGAGCTTGCCCTCTGAATTACATCCCTTTCCTCCTTCTGCCAGAAGGATCAAACATAGGCCATCCATGCGCAAAAGCTTTAGAGGAAAAGAATAAAAAGAAAAACTTCTGTCTCCATATAAGTCTTCACTTTTAATAATACAAATATAAATGTATAGCAGGAATGCATCAAAAGCAGTGATTTATTACAGTCATTTCGAAGCTCAGTACCTTTTAAAATAGCTTATTGTGACTAAGATTTTGCTGTCCTTTTAATCAATCAGAAATTGTTCAAGTCAGAGAAGTTTGGGGAAATTCAGCCGCAAAATACGCGTAAGTTGAAAAAAGTAATCGCTGGGTGCGTATTATGTTGCCAGGCGACACTTCAGAAAAGCAAGGCTGCAATCAACGTTCAAATACTATTCTTAGAAGTAGTGTTGAGAAAAGTATCACAGCCCAGAATGACCTTGCAGCATCGGAGGTGATACGTTAATACTTGATGTTCTTCTCAGTCCTTATGCAGGCATCATTGTCAGAAGTATTTAGGCATTTGCTTTTGTTAAGACTGATTAAAAAGACAGGACCAGGGTTCTGTTTCTGTTTCCCGGACAGCTGCTATGGTGGTAAAAGCGGGAGAAGAATTTGGGGATAAAACCTCTAGGAAATAGGTTATCACCTACAGGCAATGTACCAAACGTGGCAAGGATAAATCTGATGTAGCTTTTCCCTCGAGCTCAAGACAGCAGCTTTTTTTCATTGTTTCTCTGTAATTTCCAATTTCATTTTTTCATTTAAAAAAAAAAAGAAATATCCTCACCCAAAACAGTCATAGTTTTCTGCTACTGTGAGACCAAAGTCACTGTCTGACCTCAACCAGGTGTCCACCACAGGTCTTTGATCTCTACAGACTTAAATGAAAACTCCCCAAGAAGAGATTAATATTACCAAGTACTCTTCCTACTATGTCCGACAAAAGAAAAACAAGTGGCTTCTTTTCTTTCTGGAAAGGCAGGTACTGAGAGAATATGGACATAGCACAAAGAAAAGAATTACAAGTGAACAAGAGAAGAAACTGTGAAAAATCAGCACAACATCTTTGTAGGAACACACTAGAAGAATATGGAAGATTGAGGGGGTTTGGAGTAGAAGGACATAAAAATTAAGAGGATAACAAAACACTGTATTTCATTGTATACACGATTGCCATTTTTAGTCAACAGCCAGAAGCTTTAATATAACTGGGTAAGACTTGAGCACTGAAGACGGTTCATCTTGCTATGTATGAAATTGTTTAGGTCTGCTTTCTTTTACTTTGTTTAGTTGTAACAGCAAATTTTCCAATGACCAGGACGTCATTTTTGCCCTTTCATGTGCACTGCTCTCTCTCTGTGTATTTAACATAATTCTTACATAGAGACCAGTAGCAAGTAGTTTTTCTGTGTATGACTCCAACAATGCACATATTTATGTATGATAGATACACTGGAGAGGATTACCAGCCTGGCTTGAAAGCAGAGGGCCACAAAGGCAGGGACATAGGACACAGTGTATAGGAGAACAGCCATGGCATGACCAGAAAGGGAGCACAGGATGTTGTTAAAGTCCTAAGGCTGTGAACTACTCATCAGTTTTTAGGTAAAGAAATAGAGACTGGGGAACCCAGCTGAGACAGTTTTACGGTTAACAAAGAGAACAAAGCACCTCCAGAGGATATAAAACACTCCATACACTGTAAATGCAGATATAACACAGAGCTGCAGACCAATGAAGAAAGATTGAAAGTCTAAAAGTGTGGTAGAAATAATAGTCCCAACTGGACCCTAGAAAGAGAAAGAAGAACTGTACCACCACCATTATCTTCCACCCTGGGACACATGACTCACTGTGTTGAGGTTTAACCCCAACTGGCAGCTATGCAGCACACAGCTGCTCGCTCACTCCCCCCACCCTGGTAAAGTGGGGAGGAGAACTGGAAAATAAAAAGTGAGAGAACTTGTGGGTTGAGACAAAGGCAGTTTAACATGACTGCAAAAGAAGAAGAAAAAAAAATGATGATAGGATATACAAAACAAGAGATGCGCAGTGCAATTGCTCACTGCAGATTGATGGCCTGCCAGTCCCGAGCAGCAATCACAGCCTCCCGGCCCATTCCCCCAGGTTTATATACTGAGCATGACATACGGAATATCCCTTTGGCCAGTTTGGATTAGCTGTCCTGGCTATGCTCCCTCCCACTCCCAGCTTCTTGGGCACGTCCTCACAGGCAGAGAGTGGAAAGCTGAGAGGTCCTTGAGTCAGTATAAGCACTCCTTAGCAACAACTAAAACATCAATGTGTTATCAACATTATTCTCATATTAAATCCAAAACACAGCATTATACCAGCTACTAGGAAGAAAATTAACTCTCTCCCTGCTGAAACAAAAGCCAGAACACACTGTTGCCCTCATCACTGGAGACTGAACCTATGGACCTAGAAGGAGAGTAGGAGGGTGACCATAATAACAGACAGAAAGGGATAGATGTTGGCAAGACTATGTGCAATAAATCTAAAAGGATTTTAGTCAGATTTTTTACCTTCCTATTCTCCCTTCTTCTCTCTTCCTTCTTTTTGCTTTCTTCTTCCTTTTTCTTTTTTCTTTTTTCTTTGTTCTTTCTTCTTTCTTTTCCTGCAAGAAATAGATCTGAACAGTATTACGTTGATTACATTGTTTAAATTTAATTTGCAGCAAGAATTATCTCTTGACTTTCCTTAGAGGTGTATTTCCTTTTTGCTCATAACAAGAATTCAACTGTAAAAATAAGGATGGCCAAATGTGCACTTGGAAATTTCTTGCTATAAATTGAACTTAGCTGTTTAACCCCTTCAGCCTACTAACAGCATGTGTTAGCATCTTTTTTTTTTGGGGGGGACCATCCTAGCTTGGTTTTATGATACCCAGTAACCAAGAACAATTTCGTCCTTCAGTGTGATCCTTTTCAGTTCTCAAATTTTTCCCACATTGATTTTGCCTGTTTCAAAGACTCTCTCATGTATCAGGCAGTAGATATATTTTTTAAAACAGGATTACTGCTTCTGCAACCTGTGTGATCTTTAGGCTCCCACAGGCTCCTGAGGATCAAGCAAGGTTCTCCAGTCCTGTTTAAAGGTCCTGAGAAGTGGCACTGCTGTAAGCCTGAATAGCTTTAAGTCATGTGAACACATGTCAGAATGAACTCTAGATTAAAAGTATAAATCAGCCCTCAGAAGCTTTCTGTCTACCTGCTTTATGTACTTACAGATGCAGAGAAAAACTATATCCTTAGAGACTTTCATTTTCAGTGGATTGGCTATTTTTTGAATTTTTCAATCTAGAAGTGATGGACAGAGCATATTACAAAAACCAGTTCTTGTTAGTACTTCTTACAGCTGAACCATACGTCCTTCAAAACAGATTACGTTTATTGTAAATGTATTTGAATTTGTCTAGACATCTGTATCAGAGGAGTTAAAATCAAAAGGACTAGGATCAAAGAAACACAAGGGGGTATTAATTGTACTGGATGTAAAGGTTCTTTGCTAAGCACTACTACACACACAGTAAGTGTTTAATACTTTCCTTCCTGGATTAGTTTGCAGGACACAGTCTCTATCCAAGCCCATAAAAGAATATATCCTCATCATGACTTGGTGCACTATTTCTCTTCAGAGGACTGCAGCACAGACATTTAAAATGATAGGAGATTTTTGTAATCCACCAGCACTGCATGGCTGACTGTTTTTTTCAGGTTTTATTACATTCATTCCAATGTTACTTTCAAAGACTCCATTGGTGTTAGTGTTCCCTGACTCTAGATACCGATACACTACACAACCTATCAACTCACTGGAACCTATTTTGTCAAACTGCACCCTAAGGAGGCAGTGAAGTTTGATCTAGTAGCTTTTCGATGAAATATACAGACCCCTGTTCCTCCTTAAAGAAGCCATATTTATCAATAAATCAATCAGTCATGCATTATAATCAACTATTTACACAACTTCAGAGTGCCGCTAAATAATGAATTTTAAATTACCTCAGTTAAAATTCAGTCATATGAAATGTAACTAAAAATACCTTAAATAATTTTACTGACAGATTTCAGATGAGTTAGAATTCATTCCAGAAGCAAGGAAGAGTAAAAGAGAGAGTGAGGGTTGAGTCACTGACCTTATTTTGAAAGGAGATCTCTCTTTACAGGTACTGTCCTGTCATATAAAGAAAAGAAAACACAGTCTATTTAAATTTAAATTGTGGACAACTAAAAGACCGAAGCCAGTACAAAGCACATGAAATAATTAATGAAAACAAGAAAAGAATTGTAAAGGTGTAACAAAAACACCAGGCCATGCCTATACCAAGAAACCTGGAAAAAATATAGTGAATGTTTCAGTGCTCAGATGGCTAATTTGCTCCACTTACAAACGTGATTGAAATTGCTTACAAGTAATATTTTTGTTAAAGTAAGAAAACTCTAACAAAGTAGAAACTCCAAAGGAAAACTCCAACAAATAGGGTAAAATCAGTGCTCAAAGTGTAAAAGTTCAAAGCCTTTTCCTCTGTGTTCTGTGAGACTGATAGTTTTCCTCCCCTGAAGGAATTTTCATTCACTTATTAGCATTTTTAGCCTCATTAAGCATCAAGGTTTGATTTAAGCCTATTCAACCTGTTGCTCGTGCTGGCTGCCTCGCCACTGTACCTGCTACCTGCAGCTCAGCTGTCTCCTAAAACAGTGCAAGCCGCCTCTGTCATTGCTGGTGTGCCCTTCCTGGCTCTGCCTCCCTCCACTTCTGCCTTGTGCTGCTCCTCGCTCCCTGCCTCTTCATCTAACTCCCGCAGCTTTGCTAATGCTTATGTTTCAGCTCCCAGAAAAAAATGCACGCAACCTTGCTAACGGGGAAGAGTCTTTCAGCTCACACAAAATCCTTCAGCAGCTTCTGGCATATCTCACACCATGGAAGACATTTACATAAAGTCGCTTGCTCTCCTGTTTTTTTTTTTTCCTTTTCCTAGGTGCTAGCCTTTGCATCCTGATCTTGGAAGTAATTGTCAATGTTTAGGGCAAACAGTAACCCTAGGAATATTTATACAGTTAATTAGCCAATAATTCTGTATGTTGTTACAAGCCTTATCACGTTTAAAAACTCTTTAACAAAAAATCCCTCTCTTATTTATATTCTCCAGGTCTTTCCATCAGCAGTCAACAGAACACCCCTTTCCTCAGCTGCCCACTGTTCTAGAGCAGGAGGAAAGATCTTCTTGCATCAGACAGCTGTCAGGCTTATACCGGAAGCCTGCAAGAAAGAAAATCCGCAAGAAAGAAAATCCACAAGTAAGAGTGGTTTTATGAGAACTGAGTATGTCGTTTTGAGACAGTTAGGGCTCAGTCGCATAAAGCAAATAAAATATTGCATGAAGCATTGCATAAAGCAAATAAAACATTGCCCTTTATAAAGGACAGAAACATACTGACCCTACCAAGCATGAAATGTTCATCAGCAGCTTCTTCTCCATTTCTTACTGCATGTGGTGCATGGTACAATATTTTTAATTTTTCTGATTGTAGGTACTCCCCAGGCACCACTCAGACTTGTGTTAAGACTTGTGCTGCCAAGAATGGCTGCCTGTATGCCCTGACTTCACACCTGTGGACTGGGGGTGACCATCCAAAACCAGAAGGAGACTGTGTCTTTTCAGAGGGCAGCTAAGCAGGCAAAACTGGCAGAAATGTCAGGAGGGTGGGGAGGCACAGTGGCAAAGCCAGGAGGGAGCCTGTGGCAGCAACTCATCCCCATAGATCCTTAAGAGGACCTGAGAGTTTACCTGAAACAGGAGGCAAACAAGAAAGCAATGCTCAAAAGTGACAGACAGAAAGAGAGATTCAGAAAATACCAGGTGGAGTTTGTGCAACCAAGGAAAAGTATGGGAAGGCAAGACAGGAAGAAGGCACCCGTGTGCTGGGTGGAAGGTGGATATTTCCTTTTAAAGACAGCAGGCAATTCATGCTCCACACAGTGTGCAACATCAGGTTCACTTATTAAGAAATAGCACATTGCACAGTAACACCTGCTTGCTCTAAGAATACTGTCTGCCTGCTCCTTCCTTCAACTGAAAGATATCCTAGGACAAGTTTGTTCAAGGTACCTCAGAGCTTGCATTTGGTAGTTGAGAATTCAATAGCCTTATTAGAACTGCATCTGGCACTAATTCTCTTTGTGTTCATTCTTGTAAATGCTCCAGCAACTATTTTTTTTTTCCATTATGCCTCCCAGTTGGCCCATATAGGTTTCAAGAATATATACTTTTAACATTAACTAAGTCACCACTTATTTGCAATATGCCATGTTCTTTTAAATTGCTGTCAAACTTATTCAAAACTCTTATGATCTGCTTTCTTTCCATGGTAAGTTTGTAGAAAATGTTTTGTCCCCTTGTATGTTCCTGTTTGCTTACAAGGTTTGAAATCAGCTACAAGTAAGTACAACCAGTTATAACTGCTGTGCCAGGTCCTGACTCCTGCTGTGTTTCCAACTAAGAAAGGAAAGAGAAGAAGACACTAAAAAAGGAAAAGTAGCATAAATTATATCAAATTAAAAGAGAAAAATAAAATTAGTATGAGGAACAGAGAGAAAAACTGACAGAGGAAAAGTATGCCTTCTTTGTGAGCTAGTTCCATCCAGATGCTTCGTAACTTAAGCAGTCAGTTAGAAGTAAATAGTACTTCTACCTAGTAAGAATACTATATATTTTAGGATGTGAAATTTCAGTAGAAAGTTATGGAGTAAGATTTTTTCAGGGTTTCAATGGAACATGTTGAAAAACAGAAACAATAAATATTACTTGAAACAATAAATATTACTTGAAACTATTTGTCTTGAAATATTGTTTTAAGTTTTGTAAAAACAAAACCAAAACTCTCTCAGCCTAAGAAGTTTAATTCAAACTGAAGTGACAGATTCCAGAATTTAAACAGAAAGCTGCTCCTTTCTTAAAGCAAAATCAGAACTTCTATAGAAATAAAAACAAAACAAAACAAAACAGTGCTTAAAGACAAGTGAGTAGTCAGATTTATTTCTACTGAATCAAGGTCATTTCATATTTTGAGGGGCTCTCACACAGTGGAAAAATTTGTTGGCACTTAAGGGTAGACTTCGTCTTCTTAATGTAGGTATGTAAATGTTTGACATCTAATTCTAGGCTAGTTTCTGGAGGTTCTCCTCATATCAACAGACAAAGTTAGACAGTTCCAGAGAAAAAGACAACTGCAAATAACTAAGAAATTGACAGACATCTTTCATTTTACTGAGCCTAATGGGATCATACAATGATTAGGTGAGGTATAGATTGCCTAAACTGTACTTCAAAACATTATGTGAACTGAAATCCACACTTATTATTTAATTAACTCAGATTTTCTTTCAATGAAGAAACTCAGATATAAATATGCAGAATGTAAAATAGAATTATGGTAGATCTTCTGCTGTCGAGCTGCTCTGCTACCGAGCCAGTATTTTTGCAGACATTTTACCCATTTTTTCCCACATCAGTGTTGCAGACAAGAGGCAATTTGGCTTCTACTTCTCACTTTATATCCCAGCTGACTCTGGGTAGTGACGTTGGTAGAATTTTTCATTTTGTTTTATTATGTTTTGATTTACAGCATGTACCTCTGTAGCCCAGTAAAAGAATCCCTCAGATAACACGTACTACAAAAACGAAGTCTCAGTCGTACTGCAATTGTAGGCTTTTCTTGATGGAAATCAGATATGTAGAATAAAGAGGATGTGATTCTGCACTAAGAAATGTGCTTTGCTTTGCACAAACTTTCCCCACCAGACTGTTCTTATGTCGTGCTCATATATGTGTCAAAACTCTGTTGGTGGTATTTCAAGGTGCATAGGATTATAAAATCAATTTTGTGGGTGAAAGGATTTCTTTTCCTATGGGAAAGGTGGCCTAAAGTCTATTTCATTTTCTGATTGTCTATTGAACTTTTCTCCACTTACCCAGATTATTTACAAGTATCTTTTAGACAGATCCCACAAAAATATGGAGATCTAAAAGTTTGGGATTTAGCAGACTTTAGACCTCTTTTCTGTATTCATTTTTAACAATGATTGAGTAATATTCTTCATTTGCTCTGCAAAGGGCTTGACACTACTACTATTGATTTAGTTATTTGTTAAATTGTATGCTGAATGTTTGCATATTGAAAGGTTTTACACTCTTAAGAGTAAACACCTCTAAGAGGAGGATACAATTTTTTCTATCTAAGTTAAAATAAAAAAGAAAACTGAGGACATCTAGCAAATAAATTATGGGACAGACTCATTATACTGTTTGTATGTACATGCCAAGAAAACATGCTTTGTGAGTAGACACTAATGTTATTCTTGCAGATTAAGCTAGAGGATTCTCTGAATCTATATAAGCCCACTTATGTACTCAGTGCTGAAGATTGTTCATGGTAGTCTTGGGAGACTGAGAACTGATAATGGTGGCTGTCATGCTTTAAGTATAAGTCCTTTCCATTGGCCCATGTTAGAAATAAACAGTTGAAATGAAAGGAGAACATTTAGCTAGATTTTAATACCATTACTAAATTTTCCAACTATCACGCTAAGTTGTAACCCTAACAACAAGGAAAATATATGTAAATTAGAAAGAGGGCAAAATCTTAATCCTTTTGGTTCTTATTTTATATACTTGTGAGAATTGGAGAGTAGGCAAAATGAAACTTAATAAGTATTTATTTGTGTACTTGCCTAAGATTTTTTAAAAGAACTACCTGTTTTATGAACTTAGTATTTTTCATAACACTATTGTCATGCAAGATTCAAAGATTTAAAAGTCTGCATATCGCAAAAGACTAAAGAGAAATATTTTCTGTTTTCTGTATTGAAGACATTATAATGGAAAGAATTCTGCTGCTGTGGAAATATCTGTCCCAGGATACATACAATGAAATAAGGGAAGAGGAATCTGTGCCAAAAGATGAATCTCATAGTCTTTCTATTTTTACTATCTGATTTTCATTATGTTGGTATTTTACTAACCAGAATAACACAGAAACAACAGAGCTCTCCAGTGCTACTCTACCAAAATGTCCCTGGTTTAATAAGTCCTTCTAAATAGGAGTTCACTATTCTTGAGAGACTACTTGTGACCCTGTCCTGGTTTTAGCTGGGACAGAGTTAATGTTCTTCATAACAGCTAGTAAGAGGAAAGGTTTTGGATTTGTGCTGAGAAGAAGGCTGATAGCTTACTGATGTTTATAGCTGCTGCCAAGACAGTCAAGGACTTTTCAGCTTCTGTGCTGTGCCAGTGTCTGCAGGTGCAGGAGAAGATGGGAGGGAGCACAGGTCCAGTTACTAGCTTAGGATTCAGTCTTAGGTTTAGGATTGAGACTGAACTAGCCAATAGTCTGTTCCATATATGCACATGATGCCCAGGATATAGATGAGGATCTGTCCAGAAGTGAGCTCTCACTCCAGGTCAGTCTCTTCAGGTGGTCCTTCTCTCGGGGTCATCTCACTCTCTTGGTCAGCTCTCAGTCTCAGGCTCTGAGAACACTTATCTGCTTTCTGGGACTGCAGTTTCAGGACTCTCCCTGCTCTAGGATCACTATCCAGGAATGGGTTGAACCTTGGTCATTGGGTGTTGAACAGTTTATTGTGTATCACTCATTTTTATATTTGTATTTAATACTATTACTATTACAATCATTATCATCATTATTATTTGCAATATTATTCTAATTTAGTTATAAAATTGTTCTTATCTCAACCTACGACTCTGTTTTCCCTTTACCACTTTAATTCTCTCTCCTATCCATGGGAGGGTGAGCGAGTGGTTGTTGTGATGTTCAACTGCTAGCCAGGGGGTAAAACCACAACACCCCATTGAACTCTCCTAAATTCCTGTAGTTGTCAGTGAAACCACATTGTATTTGATCTGAAAATCAAAGATACATAGGTACAGCTTGACAATTCCTGGACAGGAAACATTTCTGTCACATGCCCTCACCTTTTGCTTAGGCTCCAAAGAGATGGGTCAATTGTGGTGTCATTCATAACAAGACAAACGTCTACTGAGATCATCAAACCCGAGGCAGCAAGAATGTACCTGATAAAAACTAACAGTGCATCCCGATCAAATCATTCACTCATGACTACAATTTCTGTGTCAATTTAAAGATACAAACTAATTTATCTTCCTTTGATATATATATTTATATAATGCATATTCTTGGGACCTGAAATTCACCATACAATCGTTTTATTGCTAGGATTCTGTCGTGGGTTAAGCAGAGCAGAGTTAACTTTTTTTTTTCCTTTTCCCTTCTCTTCATAAACAGTTAGCAAGAAGCTATGTTTTGGATTACTGCTCAGGAGAGAATTGATAAGAGAAGAACGTTTATAGTTATTGCTAGGATGTTGTTATTTGTTCTCAAGGACATACATTCAGCCTTTTGCGGGGGAAGAGACAGTCTGGCTTCTAGCCTGGGATTTGCTTTTAGGTAAAGACTGAGAAGCAGACTGACCAATTATTCCATCCCATGCACGTCATACCCAGTATACCCAGTATATTAGAAGAAGACTCTTCTAGGAGTACTGGCTTTCACTTCCGGATTCGTCTCG
>WKFP01013216.1:19160-62478 GCA_011057875.1 Pterocles orientalis | reverse complement strand
GCATCCAAGCATAATTTTCTGTTGTATCTTGTGTTTGTTTTCATTAGGTTGCCATGGAAATCTTGGAAATCATTGACTTGTAATGGATTTCTTTGAAGTTCAGTAGTTAGATGAGTAGATGTGAAGTATTCTAGTTAGGAGTGCTTCCACTACACTATACAATGCTACCCTCTAGTTCTTTTACAGTACAATAACACCTTCCTTTAATTCTTTGTGCAGGTGTAACAGGTTAAAACATGTTTAGTAGATCTAGACAAATTTTTTTTTCTGTGTATTTTGTCTGTCGTCTCTAAGGAGAAAAAATATCACTCTACTTCAGTGCCCCTACTGTTGGAAGGAAAAGAGCTTTCCAAGAGGGTTTGTCATCGAGCTTAGAGTGAAAGTTGTTGAAAATATTTGCTGCAGTGGGAGGACAACATTAACTTGCTGCTTGTCTTTTACTGTTGCAAGGTGTCAGAGGAAAAACACTGAATAAATTCAATCTTGATACTTTGGGAGCTGAGCTGAACTGCTGTGCTGTGTCCTGTGCTCTTCATAGAATCATAGAATCATAGAATGGCCTGGGTTGAAAAGGACCATAGTGATCATCTAGTTTCAACCCCCCCGCCATATGCAGGGCTGCCAACCACTAGACCAGGCTGCTCAGAGCCACATCCAGCCTGGCCTTGAATGCCTCCAGGGATGGGGCATCCATGACCTCCCTGGGCAACCTGTTCCAGTGTGCCACCACCCTTTGGGTGAAAAACTTTCTCCTAATCTCTAACCTAAACCTCCCCTGTCTTAATTTAAAACCATTCCCCTTGTCCTATCACTATCCACCCTCGTAAACAGTCGCTCCCCCTCCTGTTCATACGCTCCCTTCAAGTACTGGAAGGCCGCAATGAGGTCTCCCCGGAGCCTTCCCTTCTCCAAGCTCTTATGCCTGATATGGATTCATCTTTCAGATCCCAATCTTTTCAAGAATAGCAACAGGAACTAAGATAACCCACAGCCAAAGGCACCTTATTGTTTAGATATGAAGTTGCTTAGCTTGAAAATACAGTAAACCGTTGACCTAATTAAGTAGCTGTACGAGTGAGAATTGTTCAAACATAGTGGTTTTCAAGTGTTTTGACATAAGCAATATTTCAGGCTTTTTGGTCTATTACATAGTTTTTTCTGTTGTGCTTCAGGTATTGAAACCCATTATTGAAATCACTCTATATGCTTGGCAAAGATTCTCCTAAAAATAAGGTTGTTGCTGATTCTTTTCCCTGTTGGTCTCACTGCTCTAGACATACCAACATGGTGCAGATCCTGTGTGACATACAGGGACATAACCTCTCTAGTTAGAAAGTGCTCATTCCTTTGTAGATCACAAAACAGGACAACTGGAGAGATTTTCAGATAAAATAACTGTGCTTGTTCAAGTTACAAAAATGACACAGTAAATATAAAGGGGTTAATATGGAGTTACTACAGTGTCTTATACACACCTTCATTCCACAGGCTGAGACACTCTTTGTTGGAAAAACGCAATAGTCAGCCTTACCATAAGTATTGAACACATCTCTTGTTCAAATCAGTTTCAGCAAAAAATGTTCAAAAATAAAGTCTCATTACTTTTCACATAAGTTACCTGGAATATCAATGATTTGCAGAAACATAGTAAAGAGTAACAAAATAGTAATCTACCTAAATTTTTGAGATTTTATATTTTCCAAACTTGAGAAAAGTCTAATTCTGTGGTCTGAAATACAACTGTTAGACAATTATTAACAAATGCTATCTTTAAATAACAATGCATGGTGCCTTTTCTTTTCTATATACTTCTGTGTTTATAACATTCCCCAAAATTGAAGTAAATTGGGGAGTTTTCCATTATAAAAGCACTAAAGAGTTCAACTATCTAATGAAATATATTAATAATAGGGTCACTGAAATAATTAATAACACCTTACAGGTAATCCTCTAAAGATTTAAAATCCGGTTCAAAAGTTTACCTGAGGTTTGGCCAATCTATGTAAATATCCTGGTATGTACAGTATTTACAGGAATTTGTTCAGGTGCATCCTACATCCAACTGGCCTGAAAGAGAGGGAAAAAAAACTTTGCTGAGTGGTATTTCAGTGCTCAAGCTCCAGAACTATCAGGAACTTTAAGATACAGAACACTGCAAAAGTAGCATGAGTGAAATGAAGAATAATGGGTGAACATTAAAAAAAAAAATTAAGCTTGAATTTCAGATGAGAGTTTGGTGTGCATTGGTTTTCTCAGTTCTAATAAAGGATTAAGCTAGTACTTAGTCCATACATTCTGAAAAAATTCATTACTGTCTCAGACTTCCATTTTAATATTTTTTTAAAAAACAGTCAAGTCTGTTTCTTTTTCCTAATTTTTAATTACTAATGTTGAGAAATCTGGCCTTGTTGAAGTTAAAGCACGTGAAAAATATGACTGCTTTGGATTCACCCATCCTTGATTGTCATTTTGGCATGGGAGGATTGTATGGGCAAGCAGCAATCAGTTTACAAAAAGAAAGATCTTATTCGAATTGTAACAAATGATCAAAGAAAGAAGAGAGAGATTTGTAATTTGGCCTTTATTTTTATTTTTTTTCTAATTCATTTTTTATACAGATTGGACACCTGCTAATCTGAAAAATCTTGTTTCTTTGTTGTCTTTCTGTGCTCCCTGTCTCCTGACACACAGTAGCACACTATGTGTGTAGAAGTGCTAATGATGGTAGGTCTACAAACGGGAGGTGCAATGAATGCATCTTGGGTTCGACTTCTCAGGCAAAGTTTCCAGGATGACTGATGTTCACAAATGTGTGAGTAGAAATCCAAATAGGTCTGTCTGGGAAGTGTGTTGCTGTGATTTCAGATTTATCTGACAAGTCATCTTTTGTGAATTAAAGCTACCTCATCTTTCATAAAATCAATACGAAACAACACTTCCTGAAGCAGGAAGAATAGAAACTAGGTTCCCAAAATAGACCCAAGCAAAACTTTGTCTTTCAGCTTGTGATAGTAACTCATTGAATGAAGATAGGTCTTAATGTGTCCTTATATGGCTGTACACAGGGAAGTTATTTTTGTCTAACTCACAAACAGATGAAGTGGTATGTTTACAAAGTTGGCAATCAGTAAATATTTTTAAAATCCAGCTGCCACCTCCAAGAAAAGTGGGGGAGTGAGGATGATTGAAGGAACATGGTCTCAGGACAGCATATGCAACCTAATGGCTCCTCCCCTGGAAAAGAGCCTCTCTCCCTTCTATTCACGCCTCTCTCTCAATTCCTAACAGCAGTCCTGTCCCCACTTTTTCTCCAGTTCTGGTGTTCCCTTGACGCTTACATGAACTGATCTGTTTCTTCCGTGTTAGTGAATTAAAGCAGTCTAATTTGCAGGTATTCCTTGCAAGCTTCAGTGAGTCAAATTAACTCACAGAAAACTGTGAGGAGGGGTGGGGGTGAGCAGTGGCCAGAGCAGGGGGAGCAAAGGGAAACAGTGGAAGTGCCAGCCAGCAGCAGCAGCGAGCTTTCAAATGGCTTCCCATTGTCCTGTGTCCTATCCCATTAGTCCAGGATGAGTTTTAGGAAACTCTTCTTGAAATACCTTGTGAGTTTCAGAGGTTGGTGGCTTTCACAGCAAAACCAGCTCAAGAAACCTTCTTCTTCCCCAGCCCCTGCCTGGCACACCTTTGCAGTCTCACTACACAGTTTTGCTGCCCTGAAGGCTGGCACGCCTGTGCTGTAAATCGAACTGCAGACACTAACAGGGCCACAGCTGCTGCTCCTCTCTCAGAGGATGGAGGAAAGCAGTTTAGCTGCCCAAATGTCAGCGATCCAGCTCCTCAGTTCAGCTCGCAGGCGGCTCTACTAGCCACCAGAGTGGGTGTGTGGAAAACAATGTCTGGGTTTGGAAATGTCTAAAGCTTTTCCCTTGAAAAAAGCGATCCTACCAATGTAGTTGACTGGGCTGAAAAATTTTAAAAAGCCTACTAGATAAGTAGGATTTTTAAAATTTTGATTTGCCATCTCTGAAATGTTTGGGACCACTTTCAATTGAGAAATAATGTAAAAACTCTAAGAATTTAAGCACTAGCTGCAGGTTCCCAGGGGCTGTCAGGGGGCTGCAGGGTGGCCCCTGTGAGGGGTGGCCGGGGCTGCCCCGTGCCGGACACAGCCGGTTCCAGCCGGCTCCAACCCACCCACCGCAGGGCACGGCTGAGCCCCGCAGCCACCATGGCGGCTCCTCGGGGAGAGGCTGGGCCAGGAAGGGAAAAATGCTGCCCAACAGTCAGGAGAAAAGTGTGAGAAACAGCCCTGGGAGCACCGAGGGGACAGGGGGGAGAGGGGAAGGAGGCGATCCAGGTGCCAGAGCAGGGCTTCCCCTGCAGGCCCTGAGGAGACCATGGTGGAGCAGGTGTCCACACTGCACCCACGGAGGTCCCCACGCTGGAGCAGGGAAAAAGCGTGAGGAGGAAGGAGGAGCAGAGAGGAGCTGTTGTGGATGGATCACAGTGCCCGTTCCCCCCCTCCTGTGCCACTCAGCATGGGGAGAGGCAGAGGAGTCAGTGATGAAGGAGCAAAGTCGATCTAGGAGAAAGGGGTGGGAGGAAGGAGTTTTAGCTTTTATCTTTGTTTCTCGCCATCCAACTCTATTTTAACTGGCAATAAGTGAAATTAATTTTCCCTTAGCCAAGTCTGTTTTGCCTGTGACAGTAATTGGTAAGTGATCTCCTTGTCTTTTGTCTTGACCCAGCAGCCTGTCCTGTTGAGGAAGGGGGTGAGATAGTAACTGGGTGGGCAGCTGGCCAAGGTCAGCCCACCACAACTGGGGATGTAATCTGTAAGTCTAGTTGTAAAGAATCGTGCCTAGCTGTAGGAAAGAGCCAGGACAATCTGCAGATGTAAGGATGAATACCATGCACCACCATCACGTGGGCAAGCTCTAAATCCAGACTGCAGAGTCCAGGGAAAATAGTAAGATGGAGTAGTGGGTATAGCCTACTGGTGTTACGAACCTTCTGAATTTTGATAGTAAACAGACATCTTTGGTATTCATCCACTGACCTTTCTTCCATAGTCCTAAAAGGGCCAATGTCCTGACTGGCCATTGCAGAGCCTGAAGATGCTTCTCATGTATCAGATGCATTGCTTTATAAAACAACATCTGTACTTAATAATACTTCCAACATTTGTTGGATAATTGTTTTTATGTTCCTCATCATGACTGCTTTTCATAGCTCTGCTTTCTTGTATACCTAATGGACTCTTACACTGTCTGTTGACCCTGGTAACCCTAACAACTTCCGAAAATCATTAGATCTGAAAGGGAAATACATAAAGTAGAAAATAATGAAACCTTTTGTTAAAGGATTGCTTGTGTTTCTAAAAGATACTGAATGCTTTTGAAACTAAAAAACATTGCATCCGCATCTGTAGTATCGCACAGCTGAACGCAAATACGCACAAAATTACATGTTACTATAGCGTTACTTCTGTTAAAATACTATTTGTATACTCAATGGTGATTTCTTCAGTAGTTTTTCAATATTTTTTTTTTAAAAGCTAGTGGTTCTACATCAACATTTCATGGGAATCGAGGTAGTGTGTTACTGTGTGTTCAGAGAGGAACAGAAGAACCTGTATTATCCAGTTTGACTTGCAACTGTGTTTTAACAGTATGTGTTTGCAAGTAGTTTGCAAGGCCGTCCATCTTTTGAAAAAGATTTTCACCTCAGCTGAGATTTTATTTGGACAAAAAAAGAATAACAATAATGAAGTACTGATTGAGCCTCAGGACAAAATCTAACTAGCAGATAATCTACTAGATAAGCACATATGAACAGAAGACCAAAAACTAACCTATCTGTGGAAGCTGTTAAATTACTTCGCAGACTATTAAGTCTCTGCCAGCAAAACCTAGACAGAAGAAAGCCCTGGCTGTGCAAAGCGATCAATGAGAGTTGATTCTTGCAACCATGGAGCTCTAGTGAAGTCAGCAGCACAAGAGCTGATATCAGTGGATTAAATTGCAGAATCAAATCCTAAGAAATTCTCTGAAACTGGTTATTGTACTCAAATATTTTGATGCTGTGTTCTTTGGCAGGAGAGAAATTAATCAGAGTTATAAAGCACCATGAATGTCATCTCTCCCAGTCCCACAGCAGAATTTTAATACTCATGCAGTGTCAAAAAATTATTTCCTGTAGACAGATATAGCTGGGAGTCGCTGAAACCCTCTAAGAGCTGGAGCTCGAAAGAAAGTGCAACACAGCCTCTCTCTCTGATCTTGTCTTGTTCTCTTTGCTTTCTGTTGTTTACTCTGCTAGTTTGCCTGAAGCTGTTTGTTCTGGTTGGTTTGTATTTGCTTTAGAGGATGTTGCTTAACACAGGTTGCATTTCCTGTTTGCTTTTTAAATTCAAACACCATGCTATTCTCATAGTCAAAAGTTGTCTGCAATACGAAAAATTCAAACAATTCATCCTGAAAAAAAAAAAGTCCCTTTGATTTTGCTGGAAATTAAATGCAGTAGGTTGTAGCGTTTAAACCTCACAGGCAAGCTTTAATTATGCTGAATCTTTGCACTCTCTTTAAGCAGTATTAACATATAGGTAAGGTGGCATCTGCAGCAAATGGAATGTGGTATTTCCATTATTTGTCAAGTACAGTGGTTTTGGTTTTTTCTACATGTGTAGACACAAATGGAGGAAGACTGCCCACCCATTCCTGTACCCTGGGGATGTCCAGCCTGTGGCTGCTGCCTGAACCGCAGCGGAACAGCAGCTTGGCTGAAGCCTCCTGCACTGCAGGGCCCCGGGGGAATTTCCGGCAGGGCTCTGCGCACGGAAGGGGTGAGGTAGCGGGGAGGAGGGTGTGTGGTGGTGCTGTGGCGCTCAGTTCTAGGACCTGAAGGGGCAACAGCTGCGTGTTCGCCTCGGGACTGGGGTGGGTAGCCGGCCCTCTCCCAGCCCGCGGCAGGCGGTGGGGCTGAGACACTGGCCACCGTTCACACGGTGAGCCGCCGTCAGCCCTCAGGGCGAACAAACCGGAGAGCCGCGTCCCTGGGACTCGCCCCTCCGCAGGCTGCCGCGGCCTCCGTGCGACGCACTGCTCCGGGCTGGGCAGCGTTCGGTCTGTAGTGCTGTGGGGTGATTTTTAAAAGTCACGTCAATTTATAGCGCGGAGAGCTTTTATGAGCACAAAATGATTTTATGTGAACTTTCAGTCTTTCTGACTAGCTCATTTCTTTAAATTCTTCTGAGAGGATAGAAGAGGCAGATAATGCCCCTTCAGTGTTCTGCGGAGAAAACTTTAAGAAGCAAGTTGACTCACTTCTGACTTTGCTGGCAGAAACATATATCACCGAATAAAAGCAGAAAAAATGGCAGCATGTCTCAATGTAAAAATGTTACTGAACCCGAAGATTAGTATTTTAAATAAAATAATTATCCCGAGGAAAATTTACTGAAGGAACCTGAAGCTGGAAGGACAAGAGGAATTACAACCTCGCAGCCGCCGCTGCCAGCTCTGCTCCGGCCGCTGAGAGAAGTCAGGCTGCCGGCGGCGGGCCGCGGCGGCTCCAACACGCAGGCCAGCAGGTGGCGCTGTTCCCTCGAGGCGGCCGCAGCCGGGGACCTGACTGACTGAGGGACGGACGGACTGAGGGACTGGGGGTCCTTGGGTGCTCTCTACGGTCGTAATGTCTACCTAGTTGGGTTCTTGACGTGCATAAAATTAATCTTCTAGTTCATCTTTTTCTTTTTTTTTTTTCTTTTTTTTTTCTTAGCTTTATTGTGCGGTGTTGAAGACTCTCGATGTATATCACCTTAGCATAAACTTCTGACAGGTCAAGTTATAGCTTTCTCTTATAAAGTCAGTTAAGTTTATACATGTCCTTTGATTCTTCTCCATCTTCTGGCATGCCTGTGTAAATCAAAGGGTTATTGCTACATGTAATTAAATAAAAGAACCACAAAACTGAACAATTGTTTTAACAAATTGTGGGCTTTTTGCAACAAAGCGAATGGTGAGGGAGACATGAAAGAGGTTCTGTCTCTCAGAGAATATGGGCAGACTTCATCACTGCTAAACGTCAGCACAGGGGATAGAAAATGTTGCAGTAAATCTGGCTTATTTTAGAACCCTCCCACAACAAAAGGCACGGTCAACTGGGGTGGGTCCTAGAGGAGGACTCACACTGCCAGTACCAGTAGATAAAATGTCATTGAAGCAAAGAGGTTGGGTATTCTTTTTTATTCTGTCCAGACTTTAATCTCTTGATAGACTTGGTTAGCAAAGCAGTACAAGAATTGTATTTGTTACATTGGGGAGAATGTTATTACTGAGAGAGTGCTGGAAGTAACAAGAGTCATAATTTAGGTTTTGATGGCTGTTATTTTGTTTTGGTGACACAGATTTTGTCATCTTTGTTTTTAAATGTTAACTTTATTGTGCGTGAGAAACAGTAAAGTTTCTGAAAATAGGGATTTTATTCCCTAGCTCTCCCAGCCCTAAAATCAATGTAATATGTAAAAAGAAAGCAAATTTTCTGATTTTTCTTTTTTTCAGCTGTTCCTTTATACGTACTCAAGTTAGAACTTCTTACAGAAATCCTACCCAGAATGAAACTGTGAAAGTAAATATATTGTATAATGGATTTCCAATCATAAAAAGCAGTGGTCTATATTAGTTATTTTTATCAAAGAGCTTTCCCAGTTTAAATCTCACGTCACCACATCCCCCTCGAAAGGCAGAAAAGAGACATTTAACATTTTGTTCAGAGGGCTGAAATAGGCTTTTCAGTGGGTACTACATGGAAACCCCAGTTACTGACTGAAATAATATCCAGAAATTGCCTGGGAAGCAGGTAAAATGTTCTGCAGAATACCTGTGGTATTTTTATCATGTCCTGACATTGAAAAATGCTCTGAAAAAAATGGCATTGCATGTATGAAATGTGAATATCGTAGAAATCTGATAAGTACTGTGTTTTTAGATTTACATTTTTTTAAATGAAATTTGGTAGCATTCCCTATGTACTCATATATGTGATGTATTTTTGTGTAGAATGGTATTTGCAAATAGGTTTTGCATAAAGCAAAATCTAGTCATATGATGAGGAAACCGTCCTGAGTTCAGTCATGCATGTAATTTCAACAGGGCCTCCTAAGTTTAGCTTCATCTCAAATTATCATTTTCAGTTGTCTCAGCAAACTTTTTTCAGCCTGTGGTTTGAAGAGGGACCTTTGAAATATGAGGTGAGAAGGAGTAGGAAGTCTATCAAAAAGCAAGAATGAATGATGAATATGTTTTTTTAACAAGTCCAGAATACTATTGTAGAAAAATTGTGTTCAGAGACTGATTATATTGTACATTTGCATTATGTTTGGATAAGTCATGCTATTTTATGATGTAATCTTTTGAAAAAATCTATTTAGCTATTTTCCATCTTCATTCCTTTAAGAAAAAAAAAAGTAGGAAAATTGTATGCTTCTGTTAAACAAAAGGAAGGGGTATCCCAGAACTTTGTGCATTTATCATCTGATCATGTGCAAACCTTGTTCAGTGCAGGGATAAACAGAGTCACGTTAAATTTGCTGTGAGCTCGAGCCTCTGACAGTGCTCGTTTTATCAACAAAGACAAATGAAGGAGCAGAAATTGTAGCACGGCCTCTACTGTTCCATCATTGTCAACCTTAAATACAATCATTCACTGCTGATAGGTTTTTCTCCCTCCTTCTCCCACTAACACTAAGCTGTCAGAATCCCTCTTGATACAGTCCAGAGCCAAGGTAGCAGTGATTAAAAAAGAAGGAATAAAATTAGCTTTTTTTAATCTCTCTCTTGATAAATATCCTATTTTCAGAGGAAGAGCTATGAAGTTTTCTCTTTCTTGTTTTATCTGCCATTTCATTAAAAAGAGGTGAAAATAAATAGTAGAGTGGTTTGACATGATGTGCATATAGGAACTGGCAATCAGAGGCATCACACATTCTCTGAAAAGGCAGTGAATGCTGAAAAATAGTTATCAGGGGAAGTTTATTTCCTGTAGAGTATTCTACGTGAAATATCATGTATAAAGCTACACACATTCAGAAAGTGCCCAGTCCTGATTCATTTTACTGATAACACACTGCATTGACAGATAGATCTAATGACTCCAAGGAATTTACTCAGGTGAGTAACAAACAGCTCCTGAGCATAAAGGGTCATAATCTGACCCTAAATTCCAGTGACTGATTTTTTCTTTTTTTTTCTATGAAAGAACTGTTTGGATTTTTTTAATCTGTAATTTGCTAATGGGAAATGTTTATTGACAATCTCAAGGATAAAAAGTACAGTTTGCCAGATCAGCCTATATCTCAACTTTAAATTTACATGATCCAAACTGATGTTAAATATTGCTATTATTTGCATAGGGAAGATTTAATCAGGTCACATTCAAGATGAGACAAATTAGGCAAGGCAGAATTCAGAAGTACCTGTCCATTTTACCCTTGGAAAACAGGTTATAATTGCCCATCAGACTGTTCATGTCTTGTATGAGTTAACTAATACAGAATCCAAGGAGAATGATGTATTTAAACAAAACAACTTAGAACACTGTAAAGTATGAAAAACACAATGAGTTTGAAAGGTCCTACACTCTGCAAATGTAAAGAAAGGGTCAAATGTTCACCCATTATTGCAAAGACTACGTAAACTACTATGTCCCACAAATTTTGACTAAACAATATAGAAGCATAATACCATATAATCTAATTAGTCATAGTCAAGAATATTTGGAAGAATTTTTCTTCACAAGCTGAAGGATGTGGATAATAAAAGAAGTACCCACAAATGACTTCATATTCTGTTTAACTAAGTTTAAAAATTACCAGAAGCTCTCTTAGGTCTTAATTTTTAGCAATTTTTGTAAATCTTAAACTGTTGTTTCGTGCCAGGCTCCTGAAGTAAGATTAAGCACAGTTCTATCGGTAGGAACACAAGAGTTCTTCCAAGCTGAACCTATTTCAAGAAAAACAACAGCTGAAGTTACTGTAACTTTGCTTTAAGGGTTTGCAGAGGTGAAGCAAATTAACAGTGACATTCACCTCCCAGCCTAGAAGACTCGTAAGGCTGCACACCTCATAAATCCTTTTAAAGCCCCATTCGGAGAGTTTAAGTAGGATTTACGTGATGCATCAGCCCTGTGCAGGCCAAGAGCACCAGTGTGAATTTCGCTTTAATGACGCTTTAGTGCGTGTCAATAGAGTCAGACTAATATGAAAAGAGGAGAGAATCCCTTAGAAGGCCCTATGACACTTTAACACTGTGTGTTATTTAAATATGTTGTTTTGCTGTGCATCTTTACTAAAATAAACAAATTCTCCCTCCATGGGATATAACAGCTATACAAAAAGATTTAAAGGGTAATTATAACATCAGAAGGCTCTTGAGATTTGGGATTTCATTATTAACTCAGAGAACAAACTGAATGTGAATAAAATTTCCGTTTTCAATAGCCTTCATGTTTTTAATCTTTTAAAAATTAATGTTTTGTCATACTTTTTGCATGTTAGCATGACCTCTTGCTAAGCCTTCAGACCAGCAGCACCCTCACTTCAGAAAGGTGGGTCCTCAGCTTCTGAAATGACTTAGCAACTGAATTTAAATGTGAATTTTACTGATTGACATCAGTTTAGGATTTCCAGAAGTGCAATATCAGTGGAATTAAAAAAGCATATATACTTTAATGCAAAGCAATGTTGTTAAAAAAGTGGGAGTAGAAACAGCAGGTACCTTAGGTCATATAAACAGTGAAATGAAACGGTTTAATTTACTAGACCTGAAAACACGGCCTGATACGCCTTTAAAGTTGCTGAGAATTAAGTCTAATGCTATGTCAGTCATTACTAGAACAGGAAGATATTCTCTTAATATTCTGTTGTGGTTCAGTGGGCAAGCCTAGGGGAATGATAGATGAAAGGCTGGGTGTCAAACTGAATATGAAATCAAAGATATGGCTTCTTCTGAAAAGAATAAGGAAGTGTTTCAAGATGCAAATGTATCAGGTTTTGTTGAAATATAAAGGGTCAGAACTGTGTTTTCTCATTTGGGATTGGCTGGTGAAAGCAAAGGTGTTTTTTTTTTTCCCCCCGTTATTAATCATCAATATGAAACTGTGAGTAGGGTAAATTAAACAGTTGAGCTACGCGTAGTATTCTTAAGATAAGGATGATTTGGTTTATGTGTTAACTTCAACTTTCAGTGATATCTTCAGACTCAGTTAAGTCGTTAGCATACAAGTAATGGAGACACAGTGCACATTTTGTTCCGGTTTGTATGTTTCCTTATGGTAAAGGAAAAAACAAAGATACTTGAGGGTTGAAAACTTTCTCTGAATGATCAGATCTCAAAAAAGTTTGTTTTTTTCTGTTGTGTCTTTTAGATTATTAAAATTCACTAATTAGAGATAACTAGAGATAACTAACGCTGATCCCCTTTGTCTCATCTTTGTATAGCCAAAAGCAGGAAGAGATCAGTGAAAGTATGGAGAGACCAATTCACTCATGGTGTTATACCCAGTTAGGACGGATGTAGAAAGTAATGGGAGGAGGAAAGAAGTTGTAAGAATTATAGGATGCTTACCCTTTGTCTGTTGGCAAAGAGGGAACAAATGAAGTGCAAAACATGTAAGTAAGTTTGTAATGAGAGAAGATAGTAGCTAGAGGTATTTCAGCACTTAAGGATAGCCAGGCTGTTCTCCTTTCCAGGGAAAAAGACAAACTGTCACAGCTCTATATTAACGTGCATTGTACATCATATACATCACAATAAATATGTCCAACGTAGCCTGATTTCAAAATACTACACATCAGCTGAAAAAATTGCAAACCAAATTGGTTCTCTTTAAATGACTGTAGTGTTTAACAGAGTTTTCCTCTCCACAAATGTGATTTATAAGATTTTTTCTGTATGTATGAGTCTTCTTACCTGTAAAATTGATGTGTATCCTATGATGCTATAAATGGATAAAGAAACAGAGTTTTGTAGCACAGATATTGCAAGGAGACAACATGACAAAGAGTTGAAGTGTCAGAAAAATGCAATTTTGATTTAGAGTGATCAGTCTGACTTTATATTGCAGATGGGGAACTAGAAAGGGTACTGGGAATGTGAGATGTTTCTACAATACAAATTTACTTCCCATAAATTTATAGGGATTTTGACATGCCAGCGTTCAATAAGGAAGATAAATTTTCTTTGTATTGTCAGAAAAAAAGAAATTATAAAAATTATAGCTTTGCACAGTAAAAATGGGAATGATGTTGTATTCTGTGATGAATAACCAAAATCCAGTTGGCTGTGTGCTTTCATAAACATAACTGTTCTTCTTCCTGTCCCTGGTCACATAAAATATCATCCATATTACATTGCCATTGATTCTGCTGATGTGATTTTTTTCTTTTCCCCAAGGCAAAGAGCCTGCAATGTTCATGTCTATTGATCTCCTTGCTGGACATCCACAACCACAACATGCCAGAGAAATTATTTTGCATATGTCTCTGCTGGGTGCTGAGCATCCTCACCATCCCTGAACACCTACAGAAGGTGCTAGGAGACTAAGACCTTCTATCACATTTTAAACAAAAGCCACTAGGGTTTAGTCTGAAACACCGAGAGAATGCCCATAAAGTGTACCTGAGTGTGTTACGAAGAAAATACTGCCCAAAAAGGAGGTTAAACCAGACAGAAATGGGACAGAAAACTACACTTTGTCTGTTAAGAAAAGGTACCTTAAAGCTCTGACATTCCCACCCTTGCTTAGCCTTTGAAATATAAGAGAGTGTTGATTTTGTCTAAAGAACACCAAAAAGCCGTTTGAAACAGTGAGTAAAATTGTGATGTTGATGATGATAATATTATAAAGTTCTCTCACAATGGCATTTCAGGTTAAAAACCTTAAATTTTACGTAGGGAACACTGAGTTACATGATTTTCTTTTTTTGGTGGGAAAGGAGGGGTTTTTTAAACAGTGTTTTTTCTTAAAATCCTGAATTTTCTACGTGTCCAAGTTTACTTAACATCTCCAAAAAAATTTTTTTTTCAAAACTTTTTTTTAGCATGTTCTGGATAGAGACATTAAACAAGTATTTCCCCAGGTTATTTCAAGTGGATGGTCTCTTTGATTTCTTGGTCAGAACAAAACCAAAATAAGTTAAAAAAAGGAAAAATTGACATCCAAATTACGTTGCTGCCCAGTTACTTCTAAGTTTGAGCTGTTCATATGATGAGATTCAAAGATACAGAAAGAAGTGTTGCTCAGATCCCTTTTCCCGTTCTCTGAAACCCACCTCCTCCTGAGGACATTAGCACAACCACTGTAACTTAGATCAAGAAAATTATCACACAAAAAGATTCTAATGCAAGGAATAATTTTCCCACATGTCCCATGAACTTTTCCATCCAGGATGAGATGCTGAACACATTTTCTTCAACTTTAAGTAAAAGAAAACTATGTCATCATTTGAATGTAGGGTATCGTGCAAGACACAAAACATAAAGCAGCAAAGAATTATACCTACGGTTATGGATAATGATGGTCCAGTTAATAGTTAATTACAATATTGCACATTTTCTTTTTTCTTTCTGTGTCCAAGTCCTGCAAATTTAGTTAACTACAAATTCCGTAATGTTGTATTTTATGTGTCACTTGTGCCTTATGGCTTTCAAAGAGTTTACCAGCAAATAGAGTTCAAAAAGAGTTGAACAGCAAATAAATTTTGTTATCAAAAGAAAGTAAATATAAGCAAGGTAGTATTGTCATTCCATATCTTTTCTTCTGTAAATAAGAAACTACTCAAATATGCTTTAAAAAAATGGTTAAATGAGAGCTATACAGCAGTCTACCTTCAGTTTTTCTCTGAGAAGAAAAAAAGTTATAAAATGTTATTGCTTGCAGTGAAAATGTCTATATTCCTGGCTCTGCATGAATGAATGCTGTTGAAAATAAGTTCTTTATTTGACTTCAGACAGGACTTGGGTGGTCTCACAATTTTTCTTTCATTCCAGGTACCGGAATAGTTCTTTAGTAGACATAAATTGTCGTATGTCCCCAACTGTCAATAGATCTACATCTGTTTATAGGAGCTGACCTGGACAGTGCATTCCAAAGGCCAGGGAAATTTTAGACCTCCTCATGCACTCTCAGTTACTAGTCCATGAATTAATCTAGTTCTTATAATTTTTCCTTTATTAATTTTTAAATGCAAATATCCAGCAGGAACATTTAAAAATTTTAAGGAAAAAAATGTAAATGTAAGGGAAAAGGGCACTTTTCTCTCTATTGAAATACTATTTGGTTTGTTGGAATACACCTGTCTTCTTGGAGAGGATCTTCAGGGATTATTTTCTTTAGATTAGTGCAAAGGTTTTCTTCACTTCTCAGTCATGAGCAGCAAGGAGAAAAGGGTGGAGGTAGAAGAGAAGGGAAAGGAGACTTGCAATAAGAGGCATGAGAGGATGGTCATGAAACTGAGCCAAGGGTTTAGTCATGAAGAGAAATTGTTTTAAAGGGGACTGGAAGTAAGGACAAGGGACTGCAGAAGCGATAGGTGGAGTAAAATCAGAAGGCTTCCTGGAAAAAAGAAAGAAAGACAGATAGATAGATAGACAGACAGATGATAGAAAGTAGTAGTAGTAGTTTAAGGGAGGGAGAGGGTTTAAAAATATTACTCAAAGAACAGAGGAAAAAAAGAAGAGAAAAATATTGCAATTATTTGTATATTTATGCAATGGGAATTATTTGCAAGAACATTTTCAGATGCTATTTTACTTTCCATCTCCATTCTTCCAGTTCCACTGAGAAAGATTTCAATTTCATGTCTTTGACATTCTGGTTTCTGTGTTCTCAAAAGTAGACAAGTAACATTGTTTCCACTGGTAAAAATTCTTGAACATAATGAAAAGTTAACTTCATAGTAAATCTGTTCAAAACAAGGCAATTTAGCATATTCCTTCCTAATATTTGTTATTCTTTATAATTCTTATGCAGAATTATTTGTGCCTGCTTTATTTGTTGCATCTGGAAATATTTAATCTTTAAGGAGAGCAGCACTCTCTTCAAATGACTCTGGCTTTTACCTAATGATCCAGTAAGTTAGTGATTGTTTGATGTGTACATATTGTGTTTCAGGTCTCAGTGGGAAGTTGCCAAGACTTTTATTGAATGGTAATATTTTCCTCTTGCTAGTTTTGGATTTCTCTGAGGATAAGCAGTTAACATAGCATTTTCTGTTACAATTAGATTAAAGTGCCAGAGACTGTTTTTCCTTCATTCATTTTTTTTAATTGGGTCATTACTTAAAAGGTTATCTTTTAATATAGTAAATGCACTAACTCTATGAATGAAGCATGCTAAATGATACATGTTTTTTTGCTGTGAGGGCTCTGCACATAAAATTTACAACCTGGCAGAAGTAATGATCAACAGTGAGTTACCGAATGAACTAGACTATTTTTCACAAGCGTTAGCCTATCTTGTAAACAATACTAAAAGTCACAGAAATAGGAAGAAAATCCTTACTCTTCAAACTCAGTGGCCTGATCCCTTGCAGCAATAAACTGCCCTGTGCCCAATTTTGGTGAGCAGTATTATGTAGGCTTATACTAGTTAAGGATCGGTCCTTGGGGGATGTGCAAATTATCACTTTGGATTTAGTTTTCATTGATATTGCTTCAGTCTTTGAACCACTGTAATAGACAGCAAGATAATTTTGATTGGTATATTTTTTTACTCTAGTGACAGATTTTGAATTATTTGAGTGGGTGGTTGTGACTTGTTTGGGTTTATTGAAGCAAAGTTAATGAAACCTTGCCAACCTTTCTGAATTAACCTGATTTGCAATTTTTTTTACTTGTTTGGTTGCAGATCCTCTTCAGTCCTCAAATTTTTTGTCTCTGACAATACAAAGAAATAACTGTAGACTGGTGAAATAAACCTTCAGGCTTCAATAAACAGTCTTTAATAAGAAACAGATTGTGTCCTGGTTATATTGTGTTGGCCTTTTTTGAAATGAAGCCTAAAAAACCCACTGTATAACTCCCCAGGTAGTTCAGAGCACCTGATTGTCAAAAAGTTAAAAACATCACGGAATAAGGTGCATCTCTGAGCACTTTGTTTCTGCTGAAACATGAAGTTGTCCTTAAAAACAAGCCTAATATGAGATTTTTTAAAAATGCAGTTTCAACTCTCTTTATATGATTGTCTATAATATAAAAAAAAAAAAATCTAACAGAGGAATTTCAAAGCAGATAATATTTAAAACTTTGTCTCATAATATACGTTTAAAAACATCACTGAGTGGGCTAACTATTCACATACTAATACCTGGAGTCTTGTTAACCCAGTCATCCAGTAGACCTTAGCAGGAGATTCACAGAGCGCTAAAACATAGAGAATTAAAAGCTCAGATACAATAACTACTAATGGATCAAAGTAGAAAAAAAGGTATAACCCTTGATGGTAAACCCTTTAATGCATACTAAACACTTTCCTAATTTGTCTGTAAGGGAGCTAGTTTTGAGACTGTTATCAAATTCTGGCAGATTCTGATCTTTCATTTACCGTAATATTTTTAAAACAATATAGATAATATTTTATTACTAAGTTTAAATAATTTATTCATGCACAATTTCCTTCAGACCCCATGCAGCTTGTAGAGCCATTCTATCATACGCTATAGACATAACCAGTAACATACAGTCCTTAAACCAATATTTTGTAACTGAAGTAGGCACTGAGCAGTAGAACCAGAGGGAAGAGATTGTGAAATATTGTCCCAAGGCAGCAAGGGTCACAGCCAAAGAATCTCTCCCGTTTCTTCTGCGTCCATCACTGAACTGCTAGGCCACACTGTTTGTGAAGGATGATTCATATTTCATTCTGGTGTGCTTTGACACATGTAGTCATATGTATGAAAAACTAGGTGCTAGGTGGAAATTTCAGCCTTCTGCTGGGTGGAAATTTAAGGGATATTGAAAGCTACTGAGATCTCTTATTTTAAAGTTTATTTTATTGTCTAGGATTTTTTTTTGTATTTTTTTTTACCTTTCTTTTTCAAACCATGCAGTATTTGTAAATAATACCTTGAGTAAATTGCAGACAGGCACATAGAAACAAAGTGATTGTTTACCAGGCAAAATTTCTATTAGTGAGTAAGAGGGGTGCAGTTAAGACTAAGAATGAAAAAAAATATGTTTTTCATTTGTATGCTAGTACAGGAATACTTTCTGCTGTTTTTTTAGTAATGAATTGACTAAGTCAGCCCTAAATGCACTTCTTCTCTAAGCATTGCCAGTTCTGAAGGTGAGAAAAACTGCTGGCAGTCTTGACAGAAAGTGGAAACTTTCAGAGTAGAAACATCCCTCACTCATCATCTGAGGTAACCAGCTAAAGCATTCTATCCATCTATTTAGTATACCAAAATTAGTCAAGCTATTTAATTAGTTATATTGCTATTAATTATGTAGCAAGCATGGATAGTGTATTAAATTCTGTATAAGGATGCAAAGGAAAGACATAATTCCTTCCTTAAGAGTCTTAACTGAGAGAGAGATACAGACACCACCAGTACACGTGGGCAGCCCCAGAGGAGGGTCCACCTTAATAGCAGTCTGGAAATTTCATTTATTTTATTTATGTAGTGGGTATTCTGGTGACACAGAATTTGCAAGAGTAGGCGGGATGATTGATCATGTTGAAACCTGGATATGTAACCTTACAAGGTTGGATGAAACATGCATTAGAGCTGATATGCAAAGGTGTCTGAAGGGAGAAGCAAAGGAGAATTTTCTCTCTGTTAGACAGAATCCATTAGAAATTCACAGCTTTTAGGCTAAACTGTGACCCATAATGCTTGTTTTTATGTGACAGTATTTACATAAAGGAGCCAGGAGGCTCTCCTTTCTGTTGGAGAGGGCAGAAATATCTGAAGCTTCTAACTGATTTTACTTCTGTGTATTCTCACCTGATAACTGCAGTTGTTTGCTGTGGTTGCCAGAGAGTTACTCCATTGATATTTCAGTGGTGGGTGCTAGAAATTTAAGAGTGATATTTCTCTAACTGGTCTTCTGTGAGAAGATTTCCTCTAAGCACTGATGTGTATGTATATTTGCAAAGAAGAAATTTCAGCCACATGCATACCCAAATTAAAAAAAAAAAATGAAACCTTCTGAATTTCACTAAAGAGTCATCTGAAATCTTAAGCACAGACTCTCAGTTCCACTAAATCATATGCCCACAGTATGGGAATTAATGTTATTCACGCTGTCAGTAGTTCTGGCCTTTGTAATACAAAAGTGTATTTTAAAGTAAAAAATCTGAAATACAAGAATGCCATATGTTAAAATCTTTGTAAAAGTTACCCTTCTTATTTTATAAATTTCTTTTTAACTCAAATGTTGTAAATGACAATAGGCTATTTTATTTTTAATTATATTGATCCATCTGTACTGTCTCCAAAATCAAGTGTCAGCATGGAACCAAAGTATAGTGAGTGGTAATATTTGAGATTTGTGTTAATTTAGAGTACAGTATGGTTAATTTAGATTACAGTATGGTAAAAAATGATAAATGGCCTCTAAGTAAAAGGCAACTGAGAGAATGTTGGATTTAAAATAAATAGTCCAGACTTTGGCAGAAGGCCAAACTGCCTCTAATATATTACTAACTTTTACATTTCATAGAATCATAGAATACTTTGAGTTGGAAGGGACCATGGACATCATCTAGTCCAACCCCCCTGCAGTAAGCAGGGACATCTTCCAGTAGATCAGGTTGCCCAGAGCCCCATCCAACCTGACCTTGAATGTTTCCGGGGACGGGGTATCTGCCACCTCCCTGGGCAACCTACTCCAGTGTTTCACCACCCTAAGTATAAAATATTTCTTCCTTATATCTAGTCTAAATGTCTCCTCTTTTACTTTAAAACCATTACCCCTTGTCCTATTGCTACAGGCCCTGTTAAAAAGTTTGTCCCCATCTTTCTTATAAGCCCCCGTTAGGTACTGAAAGGTTGCAGTCAAGTCTCTTCTGTGCCTTCTCTTCTCCAAGCTGAACAACCCCAACATTCTCAGCCTCTCCTCATAGGAGAGGTGTTCCAGGCCTTTGATAATTTTTGTGGCCCTCCTCTGGACCTGCTCCAACAGGTCTATGTCCTTCCTGTGCTTAGGACTGCACCGCTGGACACAGTATTCCAGATGTGGTCTCACATTTGCTGGAGATTTTCTTCTCTCAGAAAGAGACAGCAGATCAGTAGCTAAAAGAAGCTACTTAACTACTGGATATACTGGTTAGAGTAAGCAACGTTCGTAAATACTGGTGGAAGAACCAAGGACCTGAAACACTGCTTGTTTTTAACTGACCTGGTTAAACCATAATAAACAGACATGGAGTCAAGTAAAGGAAACTGTTGTGTTAATTTAGGTCTGAACCATACCAATCATTGTTTGCCGTTGAAGCACAAAGTCATATCAGACCATCAGGAGGTCACAGTGAGATTTGATGCATGGTGGAAAGTATTACAGGATTTAAGACTGTTTCCAGGTGACAACAATAATATAGCCTTTTTTTACTGGAATGATGTCTCAGATTCTTCTAAGCTTAACATCTTGAAAAAAAAGAGCTCTCAACAGAGAAAAATAAAAGGTAATTACACTGCGAATATGGAAGATTCTTTAAAAATCCTTGAATTCACTTTAGACTTTCTCGTTCATAAAGGAAAACTGGTGAGATAACAGTCACAGGGAGAGAAGCTGGAGAAGCAGGTTAGCTCTTTTTATCACAATTTTCCTTTCTCAGTGCTGAAGTCTAGAAAGGCAGTCTCTCTTTTGTGATGAAAAGCCGAGATCCGACCTCCCAAAGATGTTAACTTTCCTTTTCTCACATAGTGTACTATATGAAAATCATCAGCTTAATTTTACAAGCTCAGTAACCTGGATTTGGGATCACTGGTTTCTGCATGTGGAGGAGGGGCACAGGAGTCAGTGATGTTTTTCTCCAATAAGCTGTTTAGCATCTGGTTGTAAATTTAAAGGTTTGATGATGGGTCACCTGTCCTCTACTTGGGCTAACAAGGGGCAGAAGTCCACCAAATAAGTTAAAAAAAACCTTGATAATTTAACTAAGGTGAGATGGAGAGAGACCATAAAGAATTAATTATGAACTCAGTGTTAAGAAATACAGCTCTATGCCATGCTTGAGGCAGCTGCATTAGGTCCGTTGCCAGTCCTCTGGGACTGAGCATGCTGAGCAGGACCGAGTTCTGAGCAGTTACCTCCGAGTCCATGGCATAGTTAGTGATTAATCCAGCTCAAATGTCTGCAAGTGATTGAGTTACAGCTACGATACAAGTGCAAAATATTCTTTACCAATTTCCTTATGGCTCCGAGCTCTCAATCCAGTAGTACTCATTTCACAGTTTCCCCTATTGTGCACCCCTCAGACTTCTTAACTTTCCAAATTGTCCTAGTCTCTACCAAGCAACCTCATTTTCCCTGACCTCCACTTTCTGTATTCTCCTGTCTCTACAATCCTCCTTCTAGCATCACCCACCACCTCACTAGGTGTTTAAAATGGGGTTACACAATGCGAACACACAAAGTAATTTTCTTGGTCTTCGGCTCTCCAGTTAGCCATCATCTGTCCTACTTCACTTTCTGAGCTGAAAAGGTTATTTAGAGAACTAAATGTTGTGTAATTCTGTTCTAGGAATTTCCAAGGAGACGTATTAAATTGCCTTGTGAAGAGGATCTGGTCCCTAGACCACCCCTTTAGCCAACACCCCCTTCCAACAAATTACAAGTGAATGGTGGGTTCTGTGGAAAATGTAACATGCAAATGTAAATATGCCTAGTAATGCAGGTGCACGAGGAGGGTGAATTAAAACTACACTCATAGCTTTTGACTCCTTAACTCTAACATACAGTTTTTCTGGTCCCGTTCATATTAGCTTAATTTAATATGTATTCCACATCTTCCTTTATGATTTTTTTGTTTGTGAATTTTTAGACATTTTCTTTGCAAAAAAACTGTTTCTAAATGTATCTGGCAAATGTTTAGAAAAAAAAAGTAAATCCTAACAGTCTCATTTCATTATTGTACATTTTTTCTGCCATATATCACAGCAGAGTTAAGTAACAAATTAATGCCACGAAAATATTTCTGAATGTTACATCTAAAGCAAAAAATACCTTTTGAAAAACTCTGTAACTTGATTTTCTTTCTGATTTAAGACATGTGAGTACCTTCTTTTCCCAACAGTGAAAGCTCTTCTCTCTGAAGAAAAGAAGTTAAGACCAAATCAAACACTCAAATCTTTTCAGTTTGCACAGCTTGTTGTACTTCACGCAGGAGGGTGTGCTAACATTTGTGGTTATCTAAGGAGCAGTTAACATACATGGGGAAGGAAGAAGTGTTTGACACTTATTAATATAAACTAATACTCATGTGAGTCAGAGAAGACTACAGCCAAATAAAAAACTTCTAACATTTAGGTTCATGTTCTGTATACAGGGACACCAAATTTCTACTAATGCATGAGTTTTTCTGAAGACAGAACTTCGTCCCCTATTTTACAGAACTGCAACTGACTGTCAATGTACAAACAATGTGGACATGTTGAACAGTGTGCAGCTAGACTGATGTATTTAGGATAGTCTTAGCAGACAAAAGTGAGAGGAAAATTAGTCTGTAAACACAATGAAGATATAATGCCGTTGCTTAATTTTACTGATTTAGTCATTGTACTGGATCAAGTAACTGAAAGGTCAAAGTCCATTATCAAAAGAAATCCCTAATGGATACTATGGATCCCCTGGATGAAAATTAATTTGCACTAGGTTTGTGAAGTAAATGTTGCCTGAAGGTATTAGGCTCTGACACCTTTATACAGTATGTATTTGAAAAAAAAATCTGCTAAATTCATAATAATTATCCATATACTTTTGTGCATAATATTGGATTCTATAAATAGGAACACATTAATGCATTTCTTTGCCAGTGGATTATGTGTGGTACCTAATAGCATTTAATCCAATCTAGATTAGAAATCCAAGTAATGAAATAATAGATAATTCTGCCTCTTCAGATATGTAGGCATAGTCCAAAATGTCTACCAGAGCTTTGTTACGTTCCTTTCAATATCTAATTTCTAGTAATTCAACAAATTAATTACATTTTCTCATAACCTTATTAAAAGGTTGCAGTGAAGTATCCCTTTTATACTGTGCCTTATTGAAAGACAAATATTATCTTGGTCTTCCTACAGAGATCATATCTGTCCTCTATGGGGTTATCATTAACTCATTACAGATAAGAGTATTTTTAATATACTATCTATTTTATACTTTTTAATAGAAAATTTAAATGCTCATTCCTTATCAAAAGTGTCATTCATAACATTTATATTTAATTTTTAAGACAATTAATTCTATTCTTCTGAAAGATTTAATATATGCAGTAATAATTTTGAGTCCTGATGCAATCATTATAAGCATAAAGAAAGAAGAACTCCAGCTAAGTTTTTCATACATCTGTACATCTTATTCTCACTCTCTGTGAATGTTTCAGGTCCTGGGTGGATTCAAGGTGATAAGCCCTTGAGAAAACCATAATATGATTATCTTGCAGAAAGGTGGCAGAATAAATAAGATTATACATAACAAGCTTAGATACTGATGAGTTCAAGCTGTGCTGATACAGAAAGTCCTGACAATTGTAAGGTAATAACAGGAAAGTATGTGTTTGCAAAGGAGAGAATACTGCTGCAACTATGAAGCCTTCCATGATTAATGCAAACTCACGGCCTTTTACTGCATTTATATATAAGCATTAATATTAGCTTTACTGCATTTTCCACACTTCTTTCATAGACTGTTCCAGGGCAGGCTTTAAGTCTAATGATGCATAATGAAATTAATATTATTTAGCTAAATTTATGGGGTTTTTATTGACAAGAGTGTTGCAACATTTCTTTGAGTTTGGATTTACCCCTGATCTGTGTTTGTGAATGAACAATTTTGATAAATTATGTTTATATGATCATGTAAGCCATGTGCAAAGCATTTGACACTGTCCCGCACGACATCCAAGTGCGGGGTCCTGCATGTGGGTTGGGACAATCCCAAGCACAGATACAGTCTGGGAGGAGAATGGATTGAGAGCAGCCCTGAAGAGAAGGACTTGAAGGTGCTGGTAGGTGAGAAGCTGAACATGACCTGGCAATGTGTGCTTGCAGCCCAGAAAGCCAACTGTGTCCTGGGCAGCATCAAAAGAAGCATTAGCAGCGGGTTGAAGGAGGTGATTCTCTCTCTGCTCCACTCTGGTGAGACCCCACCTGGAGTACTGCATCCAGCTCTGGAGTCCTCAGAACAGGAAGGACATGGATCTGTTGGAGCTAGTCCAGAGGAGGGCCACGAAGATGGTCAGAGGGCTGGAGCACACCTCTTATGAGGACAGGCTGAGAGAGTTGGGGTTGTTCAGCCTGGAGAAGAGAAGGCTTCAGGAAGACCTTCTGGCAGCCTTCCAATACTTCAAGGGGGCCCTATAGGAGAAATGAGGAGGCACTCTTTATTGGGAGGTGCAGTGGTAGGATGAGGGGTAATGGTTTTAAGCTGAAAGATGATAGAATTCAATTAGGTATGAGGAAGAAATTTTTTACTCTGAGGGTGGTGAGGCACTGGAACAGGTTGCCTAGAGAAGCTGTGGATGCCCCATCCCTGGAGGTGTTCAAGGCCAGGCTGGATGAGGCTTTGAGCAACCTGGTCTAGTGGAAGGTGTCCCTGCCCATGGCAGGGGGGCTGGAACTAGACAATCTTTAAGGTCCCTTCCAACCCAAACCATTCTATGGTTCTAATATTACTGATGTGAAAGAAACTCAACATATACAGAAATCAAAAGGTTTCTTGAGTATCAAAATGAAGCATACAATTTCAATATGAAAAAAAAATGTTTTCTAAGCCGAGATTTTAAAATACTTGATAACAGATTCAGCTTGCAATGCCTTGATTTCCAGAAGCTTAGTTTACAGTTTAAGACTATTGGTTCTTTTGTTATGTTATAGCATAGGAACTCAGAGGCAGAAGGCATTTTTGGCTTAAGAATACAGTTTTAGATAATCAGTTTGGAACTTGAGAAAATCCTCCAGGTCACGATAAAATTTATTTTTTTCTAAATTATAACTCAGGTGGGAACTCTTTGTTTTTGTTTTGTTTTGTTTTGTTTTGTTTTGTTTTGTTTTGTTTTGTTTTGTTTTCTGAGACATTGTTGCTTTGGACTATCCATTTGCCTTGTGCCAAGGAAAGAAAGTATTTTAATCAAAAGAAACAGTTGCTTTAAGGCTCAGTTGTGAGCAGATAACCAACATCAGATACATATTTATTATTAACATAAAACAAGTAAAATGCATACCTTTACTAATTCTTTAGTTGAGGTGTCTAATATAAATACTTGTGAAGAATGTACGTGATGCAGGTAAGAAAAAAGGACACATTAAATTGATCAGTTGTTCTGTAGAATTTTTTTCTTTAAAAAATAAAGTATAAGGAAGTCAGCATCTACCTGGACAGAAAGAAGAGAACCTAATGATACTGCACTACAGGTTTTATGTCATCGAGTTTCAACCTATTATAAAATAGCAGCAGAAATGTCTAAACTTTGTGGGTTCATCACAGGTTGTCGTATAGTGCAAAGCTGTTCTTAGCATTCAGCTAGAGTTTTGTCATTGATGTCATATAATTTAAATAGAGATCATTTTGATTTCAGGTATCTGTAGGTCAGAACTCTCACGCAGTCCTAATAACAAGGTGTAACAACCATACTATTCCAGTACTAAAAAGAAAGGGGTTTTTATAGATTATATTTTTTTCTGTAGTTTGTTTTTATTAGCAGGTCTCTAATCTGCATATATTAAAAAGTACTGATCCTACAGAGCTCTATCTTTTTTGCATAATTATGGAATTAATTTCACAATGCTACATTTCTTTCTTAAACCAAAGCTAGGTTCTTTGGTTGGTTTTGGTTTTTTTCTCTTTTTCAGTAAAAAGCAGCTTATGAATTCCTCTAGAAGTCAACAGACACATAGGGCAAACCTCTGTTGTTTTTATTTTTTTCTGTCCATTTGAAATCCTCTCTTCCAATCACGTGAGAAATTAACTCTTTTTAGTGAACAATGTTATTTTGAGACATTTTTTTTTGCAGAAGGGAAGGAAGTGTAGAAGAGCATTCCTTATTTTGCTGTATTGGTGTGAACCAGTAACTGACACAATTCTTATTGTTGCTAAAGTGGTAAGTAAAACCTTAAACAGTTTATAGTAGAAAATTGAACATAATGTATTCACAGATTTTTTGTTGTTTAAAAAGGAACACTGGAAGCAGGATGACACAGTGATATCTTTGCAGTTAAATTTGGTGTGAGTGAGGTCAGATTCAGGCTCCTCTTGTTCAAAGGAACTAACAAGTTGCTGTTAGTAGACCACTACAGAGACTTGGACATCAAATGCCTGTTCATTAGTGTCTGCAGAGAAATATGTGGCCATATAGACAGTCAGCATCCATGATGAGGTTATGTAGCTGCCACCTGGTACTCTAATGAGATGGAAGGCAATTAAAAATAATTACCACTGCAAACTCATTAAAATTCTGTAGGTTTGTTCAACTCTGGCTGCTTATAATTGCTGCAGAACATTTTAGTGTATCTCAAAAATTACAGTGAAACTCGATATTTTAAATCAGGAATTGAGAGAGAGTATGAATTGCAAATGTTCATTTCAAGGAAGATACTTACTAGCTACAAAATGTTATGGTATGGTATTGAGAAGGTTAGCATTTTGATATTATTGGACTATCAGGGGTTTCATCATCTAACCAAATTTGAAAGTCTTTCTGTATATTGTTTCAATGTTAAGACTTTTGGATATGCATGTACGTATACACATACCTGTTTTTGGCCTGAGTGCTTTGAAAAGTAACTGTCAGGAAGTTTTTAAGTTTTCAAGATAAAATAACAGACAATATAATGAAAACATTAAAAAAGGGAGAAAAAGCATATAACTTGCCATGCGATGGTTTCCATAAAGTCATTCTCTAGTGGTTTCATAAGAGAATTCACCGCTCCTTGTGGCATCTGTGCCTCTGATTTTGATGGGAAAAGAATGGTCTTTTCAGGTAGGACCCTGCTTCTAAGCAGCTGGGCAGTAAGTGAAGCCACTTACTTGTCAGGAACTCTTCGAGATCACTGCGTTTCCTTTGGGGGATCAGCTTTAGGCCCGTTTGCAAATAATGCATTGGTAAATTCACGAAGCTGTTGCTTATAGGACTCTAAAAAGGCCGTTCACCCTAGCATGTAAACACATTACCGACTCCCACTTCTAGCAGCCATAGTCAATCCTATACCCTGTGTTAAGGTAAACTTTCTGGTCTGAAAAAGATCTCTAGGCCTAGTATGATGAAATCAGGTGACATTAACAAGTTCTCAGAAAGATGGAAATTAACTATTTATCTTGATTTTTCTGTGTTCTTGTTCTAAAAATCTAGCTGGACAGGAAAAAGAGAGTGCAATGCACTTTATAAAATATACGTATAGTGTAGCCTGTATATAGTCTGGGCCAGAAGTGAAAATCTAGCTTACAGATATGAACCTTGTAACACTTGCACAGATGCAACTTTGAAAATGAGTGATTTACGAAGACTTTAAAAAAGAAACAACAAATTCCACCCCACAGTGAATCATGAAATCACCTTTAATAACTGAAATGTTCTGGTGCTGTACAGTAATCTGAAGTTTTGTGGTACCTTCTGGGAGGCATTTCACTCCTCAGATACCGCTTTCCAGACAGCTGTCAGTGTCTGGCAGGATAAGGAACATTTGTGCATGTAAATGGGAGGCAAAGAATCAAGATCAGAGAGACTGGAGGGGCAAGAATGGGAGTTTTGCCAACGTTAAAGAGGGAGGAGGCTGGCCTCCAAGTTGAAATTTACTGCAGTGTACGTACACACTTCTTGCATCCCTTTACACAAGATGTTGAATTTTTGTCCTGTGGTTTACTAAAGATAAAATGCAAATGCAGTAATAAACAGCTGGAATGTGAGATAAACCAAAAAAGGTGCAAGTGCTGTTCACATAGTTCATCTTCTATCGTGGTAGAGTTGCGCTACTGTAAAGCAGCTCATGGTATGATTGTAACCAAGGCAGTCATGACTGGGCTGGATATAGTATTCTATACAAGAAATTTCAGTTTTAACTGAAATTCAGTCTAGCTCCATGTCTTTATTTCACATTATCTGAGAAATTCTGCACGGCTCTGTGAAGAAATGTCGTATCTTAAACCAGAAGTGTAATAGGCCAATATTCAACAGCAGAAATTTTCAGATATTTGTTCCTCACTGTCTTAGTTATAATTTTATTTTACATGTGTTTTCTCTTGTGAAATAAAGTCCAAGCATGTGCCAGGGGATAGATAATTTTTCATAAAGGCTCTAATCTAATTTTCTTCCCATTTCAGACTGGATTATTAATGATGGCACTATATTTTTGCTTCTCTTTTTCTTAGAAATGTGTTAGTCTCCATATTAGCAGAGACAAGTTTTCACACTGCAAAAGCGTGCTGTCATTTGTCATTACAGAGGACAATAGTTATATATGATAACGACTGTGTGTTTCACCGTCAGTTTATAGGCATCAGGTATGTAATCATATGCTGTGTTGTGGCAGCTGGGAAAACAATATGACACATCAGAAGGAGAGCAAACATGGTCTTCAGCAACATGTACATATTCAAAGAGTGAAATGCTGCTTTCTGTGAGCCTTTTATATTTATATTCAAAATATTGTGGCACAATAACAATAGTTGAACAAGGTTTCAGACGTCTAATGAATGAGATTTTTTCCTTGGCTCTGTTGAAAATACTAAATTCAGCAGTTTCAGCAGTGGTAAGCCCATCTCATTAAATTAAGTGCCTTAGCCACCAGTGCCAACAACATTTCAAAGTCTGATGTACTAAAGTTTTGCGATATTGCTAATCTGGCACATGTCCCGAGGAGGTGATTGTATGCATTTTAGAGAACTACTATCGGATGCAATAAATACTTGAGAGTCACCAAAGGTAGACAGCAGGTTTCTACATTGTGGTGAGGGAGGATGAAAAATGTAAAGAGTTTTCTAGATCTGTACCTAGAGTCTTTTTTATATATCTATCCAAGAGAATTGTTCAATTAATATAAGGCCACATTTCATTGCTTTTATTCATCTTAACATATAGTCAAATTGGCTTAAGCAGTATTTCTCTTGCAGCAAAGTGCTATTCCCTGTTACTGTAAAGGGCGGAATCCATCTTTATACTACGTCCATTATAAATATATGTGGAAATGTAGACCTAAACCTATTTCACAAATATTCTCATGACTTTCAATCAGATGAGCTGTAAGGCAGGCAATTCTTCAACTGCAGTGTACCAGGTGTAGGTGCCCAGGGGCTGTCAGGGGGCTGCAGGGCGGCCCCTGTGAGGAGTGGTTGGGGCTGCCCCGTGCCGGACACAGCCAGTTCCAGCCGGCTCCAACCCACCCACCGCAGGGCACGGCTGAGCCCCGCAGCCACCATGGCGGCGCCTCGGGGAGAGGCTGGGCCAGGAAGGGAAAAACGCTGCCCAACAGTCAGGAGAAAAGTGTGAGAAACAGCTCTGGGAGCACCGAGGGGACAGGGGAAGGAGGTGATCCAGATAACAGAGCAGGGGTTCCCCTGCAGCCCCTGGAGAGACCATGGTGGAGCAGGTGTTTTCCTATAGCCCATAGAGGACCATGGTGGAGCAAACATCTACACAGCAGTCTGTGGAGGACCCCATGCAGGATCAGATGAATGTGCACCGAAGGAAGCTACAGCTTGTGGAGGGTCCCATACAGGAGCAGGGTCCTGGCAGAAGGTGCATCCCATGGATTGGAGCCCACACAGGAGCATGTTTTCTGGCAGAACTTGTGGCCCTTGGGGGACCCACGCTGGAGCAGTATGTTCCTGAAGACTATGCGCTGTGGAAAAGACCCATGCTGGAGCAATTCTTAAAAAAACTTCAGCCCATGGGAAGGATCCACACTGGAGAAGTCCATGGAGGACCATCTCCCATAGGAGGGACCCCATGCTGGAGCAGGGAAAGGGTGTGAGGAGGAAGGAGCGGCAGAGAGAAAGTATTATGAACTGACCTCAGACCCCATTCCTTTCCCACTGTGCCACTCAGCAGGAGGAGGTAGAAGAGTTATGAGTAAAGTTGATCCTGGGAAGAAGGGCAAGGGGGTGGGGGGAAGGAGTTTTCAATTTTGGTTTTAATTTCTTACTGTCGTATTCTGTTATTAATTGGCAATAAATTAATTTCCCCAAGTTGAGTCTATTTTGCCTGTGTTGGTAATTGGTAAGTGATCTCCCAGTCCTTATCTCAACCCATGAGCTTTTCCATCATGCTTTCTCCTCCTGTCTTGCTGAGGACAGGGGTGAGAGAATGTCTGAGTTGGCCTCTAGCAGCCAGCTAAAGTCAGCTCTCCACAACTGAGAAACATTATGATCTGATTACAATGAATGACATTTCTGGAGACACCCAGCCTTCTGGTTGTTTGAAAAAATTGAAATCTGATGAGTACAAAGTGTCTGAAAACTGAGTGAGAAAGCTGAGATGAATTTGAGCATTTCTACTAAAAGCTACAAACAGGATGTCACAGAAAGGGACTTTCCAAAATGATTGTGAGCTTACACTTTCTTCCTGCTCACAAGGAAATACTGCAAATTCCCCAGGTGGTGCCTGGGGAGCGGGGGGAACAAATCTCTGCCTTCATCTGTGCAGGACTCCTGAAGCAGTGTGACACCATGGTGACCTACTGCAAGGCTCAGACACAAAGGGGGTCTGGCAGGACTATGCGACTGTGCTGTATTCTTTGCACACTGTATCCTTTTTGTAAGTACTTATTTAATCTCTCTTTTGGTTATTCATGATGCTATTAGTGCAGACTGGAGTATGGTGCTGACTGGAGTACAGTGCAAATACTGTACATTGTTTTTTAAGTTCCAATAACATATACTAATGAAAAATAATGTTTAAATAATAATTATAATAAAGAACAATATGTTTAATAAGTTATAATTCATTAAATTAAAATTTACTTAATGAGTTAAATAACTATAAAGCAATGAAATAATCATCAATTATGATAAAATAATGATAAAATACATAATGATTAAATAACTACTCATAACTACAGCAATGTGGTTGTTTTTTTCCAACATAAACTCAGATGTTCAAAACAAGGTACTGAAGGGAAGGTTTTGTCTCCATTGTCCGCCCCCCCACCATAACAGCTGTTGCTTCCCATGAAAACTTACCCTAACAGCTCTGTTGGGGTTTACAGGTGCAAAGCCATGAGAAGAACAGTATGAAAATAATGTCGTGAGAAAATTGAAGAAATATTGTAGAGGCTTTGAGAAATACTGCCTCAGCAGCTTCAGAGAAAGGTTATAGCAATGCTAAGTGCTTACTATTTGCATCTCTAAGGTACCCAAGTAACAGTGCAGCACAAGTACTAGAGGCACCAAAAGAGCAGAGAAAATTTCTGGAACAACTGGTCAGGGATATTAATGGCAATCATGGCTGTATAGACCGTGACATAGTGGGAGCTCAAAGTCCTGAGGGCCATGGGGAAGACAAAAGCAGAGTAGAGACCATGGGGTTCAGGTGAGCAGACTTCCTCCTCATGCCAGAGATGAGGAAAATCTGCATTCCAGGAGAATGGTGCATGTTACGCCTACAAATTTAAATGGAAGGACAATTTGAGGACCTACTGACCTGTCTGCCCTACTTCGGTTGCTGGAAAAATGAGGAAGCAAATCTTCTTGGAAACCATTTCTGTAACCAAGAGTGAGAACGAGGTGAGCAACAATACTCAATATGAATTCATTAAGTAAATGATACTAACCAATCTGATTGGCTTTGCTGATAAATAAGTTAATTTTTCAAGAAGGTAAGAGCAGAGGATGCATTTATTTTAGAAAGGCTTCTGCTATGTTTTCCAACACAATTCTTGAGTTAACACAAAGCAAGACTCTGGCTGGTTAGAAGGCTGGGGTCCAAGACAGCTCTAATTGGCCAGCTAGGGTGAAAGAGGGCTCTAAATGGGCTCTGGCTGGCCAGCCAGGGTGAAGAAGGCTCTGAGTAGGACTCCGTCTGGCCGGGTGAGGACGGAGGGCTGTGGCTGTCTGTCTGGGGTGTATGGCTCTGGCTGACCGACTAGGAAGCAAGGCTGTGGCTGGCCAACCAGGATCTGAGATGGCTCTGATAGGCTCTAGCTGGCCAGTTGGTGTCTACAAGAGCACTAAGTAGGATCTAGATAGCCAGATAGTGTCCAAGAGGGCTCTGAGTAGGCTCTGGCTGGCTGGCTAGGGAAATAAGGTTTTGGCTAGCCAGCTAGGGAAGCAGGGCTCTAGCTGCCTGGATGGGGAAGTGGGACTTGGAGTCACTCTGAGTAGGCTCTCACTGGCCAGCTGGGGTGTAAGTGGAGTCTAAGTAGGCTCTGGCTGCCTGGCCATGGTCCAAGGGGGCTCTGAGTAGGCCCTGGCTGGCCAACTGGCATCCAAGAGGGCCCTCGGTGGCTCTCAGTAGGCTCTGGCTAGTCAGCTGTGGTTCAAGTGAGATCTAAATATACTCCAACTTGCTAACTTGGGTCCAAGAGGGATCTGAGTAGGCACTGGCTGGCCAGCTGGGGAAGTTGGGCTCTGGCTGCCTGGTAAAGAATGATGTTGGGTTTGATGGTTCTTGAGCCATTTTCCACCACTCCCACACCACTGGGGAGCTATAACCTCAAGCCTAATAAGGGCACTTTGCACTGGCGGGAAAGGAGGGCTTGAGTTTCGTATTTTATGAGAAAACAAATCCATCTCTGTATGATAACAAACTTGATGAGCAAATGAGCTGATTGACACTGAGTCACTGCTGACTTCTGTGAGAGTTAAAGGCAGTGATCCTTCTCTTGAACCCAGCATTCAAAACTTTACTAGCAAAAAAAAATTAAGTAAAACAATACCTCCAGATTGAGTCTTGTGTATTGCAGATAAGCTGTGCCAAATACCAAATCTAAGCATGAGGAAACAACACTGAAAAGATCTTACCTATATTATCCTGCTTTAGGATTTATCAAGATAGGAACTTAAGTATAGCTAAGGAAACATTAAATTTTCAAATTAAATTAAAAGAAGTAATCTTAGAGGCACTCTGATTAGCCTTTAAGTCTCATTTTTCTCTTAAAAAAAAATGCAGATACACTGCTTCTTTTACCAACAGGCAGATGCTACCAGTTAAATCCAGGAATAGCCCAAGAAGCACTGTGTAAAAGCTTCAATTTCTCTGTAAGTGAACATAAGTCTTTGGTCTGCCATAACTCAGAATATACAAATGTGAGAACTCACAGCAAAGAACCTGTTAACTGGCTTGAATTTCATGAGGCATTCAGGGTAGACTATGAGATTTGTTTCTTTTCTCCTTAGCTACTCTCACTTAATTTAAAAGAGATTAGCCAAAGGGTAACATTTTACAGTAGCAATATTGAGAAATGTTGAGTGTCTTACTTTAGAACTCATCACATTTCTGTAAACTATTTTTTAAACAGTGGTTAACTAAGCAAGAATTTAAGTACAGGTCTCCAGATACTGGGTCATGCTTAACAGCACTGCATGCACAAAAATGAAAATGATGTTATTAAAATGCAAGGGGGGGGGAAATCTGCTTTCTTTACACTAGTTTTCCTAATATTTATTGAAAATTATACAAAATAGTAAACATTTTTTTCAATCTTCAAAACGAGAATTTTCCTCAAAAAGAAAGGAAGAATATATTCATGCTACACATACACAGGAAAAACATCAACATGCAAACATACAATTTCGAATAAAAATATTTTTAAAAAATATTTTTGTTTCTTTTTGTGATCAGTTCTAGTATTTGTCTAGTCTTAGACTGGGCCCCCTAGAATGTAAAATTTTGCTGTGAGAAATGTTGCACAAAAGCTGCAATGCTGTTAGAGCAGAAGCAGTTTTCATTGTAACTTCTTTTCCTACTGGTTTACCTTGGTGAGCAAATCTGTTATTCTCTTGGGCTTTTGGCTTTAGAACTGGGAATGTAAATCCATGAATGCACAGCACGTTGCCAACCGCTATTAAAAAACCCCACAGATCTGGGCACTCCAGTGGCGTATGGGGATTGCCCAGTAAAAAGAAACAGACAAGAAAGTCTATTGTTCTTTGAGCTCTTTTCATGAGAGTAGAGGGAGCTAACATCTTTCCCCATCCTCCTGGTTCTTCTATGTATTAAGTAAGAATGCCCATGTGCCAAATTACTGGCAGGGAACAGAGCTCAAAGTTGCTCAGGAAGCAATAATAATTTTGGGGTGTATTAAACACAGTATAACCAGTCTCACCTTGAGTACTGTGTGCCGTTCTGGGCCCCAGAATTTAGGAAGAATGTGAAGGTTCTTGAATGTGTCCAGAGTGGGTTAACAAAGCTGGTGAAAGGGCTGGAAGGAATATCCTATAAGGAGTGGCTAAAGACTTTAGGCTTGTGAGTTTGGAGAAAAAGAGGCTAAAGGGTGAACTCTCTACAGCTTCCTGAGGAGGGGACATGGAAAGGGAGGAGCTGATCTCTTCTTCCTGGTACTCAGTGGTAGGACCTGTGGAAATGGTTCAAAGCTGCATCAGGGGAGGTTCAGACTGGACCTTAGGAGGCATTTTTTTACTGAGAGGGTGGTCAAACACTGGAATAGGCTTCCTGGAGAGGTAGTTGATGCCCCGAGTCTGTCAGTGTTTAAGAGGCATTTGGACAATGCCATTAAAAACATGCTTTAACTATTGGTCAGTCTTGAATTAGTCAGGCAATTGGACTAGGTGATCATTGTAAGTCCCTTCCAACTGAACTATCCTGTCCTGTCCTATCCTATCCCGTATGAAAAGTTTGGTAGGTTTTGACAAGTCTACATAAAACCTCCTGATTGCAAATCTCTCCTAAAAATATTTTTAATGCTAGTGAATTGCTGTTACAGCTTTCAATTATACTACTGAATTTTAAATTGTAGAATAAAGCCTATTGTGTTCTCAAATGCACAGAAGTCAAGCATTATCTGATGGCTTTAGAGAACTCTAAGAGGGTAATATGTGAAAATATGCTGTAAGGTGTCAGACTACTTTTGTGAAGTCAGAAGACAGTCACTAAATTTGTGCTCTCTGTGAAGACAATGCAACCAAACTTTCAGAAAGCATGTCATTAAGAGTCTTGGATAATCATACAAAATTTACTTTGAGCATTCAAATAAGGAAACCCCATATTTGAAAAGATTTCTAAATCAAACCCTCCTTTTTCTCTGCTTTCCTTTTATTAATGAATTGAATGGTCTTGTGTTTGATCTCAGGTTGCCAGCTTAGCTTCTGTATCCCCTTTCCACAAAAGGATGTCGGAATTTCACATTCAGATCTACCCTGCCTCCCCTTCCCCATCTTGCTTCATGGTATCTGGCACTAAGTTGTAAAGTGGTTATTAATTTTATTGCTTAATGTGAGATCTTTCAACCTTAAAACTTCTCTGCCTGAGACATCAAACAAACACATTACTGTGGGGTAGGAAGATACTGTGTGCTGGCGGATCCACAATAAATATCTATTTGAGTGCTCTTAGCCTGTGGCAAATGCAACTTAATTTAAGTTAGCATGAAAGAAGGCTAAGCAAACTCAATTTATTTTGCATTTGCTGTAGGCTAAGAGTTCACAGTGGACAGTTGCCGTAGATCAGGTGCTGTGTTTGTGAAAGCAATTATTTTGTCAGTTAGATTGGTGTAAAATCGGGGAACAATCAGGATAGAAATCTGTAATTCTGGTACTGCATAATATCAGTATCCCAGTAGTCTTTTAAGTCATCCATCCCTCAATGTCAAATGCTAGACCAAATGAATTTAATGTGAAGAACAAGAGATTTGGAGAGGTGGTGTTTGAGGTGGGTATTGTTCGCTTTTTAACTGGAGTCACAATTTTTCCTGGAGTAGTTCTTATATCACCAAGCAAACATAAGAAAAGGAAAACAAAAAGCAGGGATATCGCTTTTGACTTTTCAAGTAAAATTATGGATTTATAAGTATAATGAATGGGATTGTGTAAAACAATAACATTTTCTTCCTGGAAGTCGATGCAACTGTGTCAAAAATATCACTGTGAGAAAAGGTGTGTTCCTGTTCAGTGTCTGTTTCTCAGCTCCTCTCAGCTTTGCTCAGCACTGCATAGTCATTCATTTTGAATCTGCTCTTGAAGTTGTAGCATCCTGGAGTGCAAAAATAGGGCAGTTGTTACTTTTCTTACTCTTATGCAAACACAATGTTAATAACAAATATATTAGATAGAATATTCTATAGAAAATCTCTACAAAATGAGGCAATGTAATTTTGTGAGGAGAAAAAGTAAAACAAGCAAAACAAAATGAGAATTTCTGACTTCATTGAAGCTAATGACTAATTTTTAAGGGCTTCAGCAGGGAAAGAACATCTCCCTCAATTTTCCCATAAAAATTATTTTTTACCAAAAGATCTTCTAGTGCAAGAATAGCGTGGGAGTCACTTCAGAGTACTTGACAGCTGGTGCCATTATGGAATATCAGACTGTGAGTTTGTAATGATGCTTTTCACTCTTAACATCCAGTAATCAATACGGTCATTACAGACTTTCGGAGCTGTGCATTATATAGGTGAGAAGTAGCATGACTGGGACCATATAACGTGTCATGCTGGAAAAGCAGGGCTGTGACATGTTTCTTTGATGACTGACATGCAATTCTGCAGCCCATTCTGCTTCTCTTTGGCACAGCTTGCCAGAACTACATCTCCTTTGGCCCTGTCAAGGGCATATCATGACACTGAAAGATCTTTGTTTGTATGGTCGACATAGTCAGACTCCAAGCTGATCAGACATGAGCCTTTTCTGCTCTAGAAGACAGAAGACCATTATTAATCTAAAATTACAAAACATACTAGTGTGCATAGGATATTATCTCTACTCATTTTTATGTGAGCAGAGCTTCTGACTGACCCAAAAAAACCAGAAAAAAACACCTGTATTTTTTCAGAGTATAGGCAGAGAGAGGCCAGTGAGAGAGCTACCTGTAAAAATGATACAGATACACTCTGATAATGTGAGAGGTGTTTGAAATTATAGCCAGTGTAGTCAATGTCCTCTTGTTGGACAGAAACTAGGCTTGTCTTGCCTGTTAACTGCAGACTTGTGAACCCAGAGCTTTGGAGTTCACTGTTGGCTCTCCAGGCACCTGAGATGCCTGTGTCGAGGCTGTGAGCCCCTCTGGAGGAGGACAATAGGGAGAAGGATCAGTTTGATATTGTGCTTTAACTATATCTACTATCCCTAGAAGAATAATGTACTGAATACTTGTCAGCTTTACACCAGGCTTAAAAGAGAAACTATAAATACGTTTTGAACAAAGAAGAAGATGAAGTGGCTACAAAGTTGGAAGAATGTTGAAAACTTGACAAGATGCAATCTTCCAGGGGCTCTGATTTCCTCTTGTACTTCCGAGCAGGAACCTGGGTGCAGCCTTGGTTGAATATGCAGAAGAAATGACTCAGCTGGCAGTACCTTGGACATGGGAGGTTACTAATGAGACTAGGATGTATCATGTGGGAACCTGTCTCTTGAATTTTACACAGAAGGTATGTGGTTTGTTTTGTATGCAAAGAAAGCAACCAAATGTGTGGGAAGATCTCAAAAGTTTTAACTTACAAGTCCCTGTACTGTTACTTTCATCTGTTTTTGAAATACTGTGAGAATGTTAGTAAGACCTCCCTGAAGCTGTCTTATCATTCTGCTTTGATATTGAAGTTTCTTTGGGATGTTACTTCTCTGTTTTCTTTTTTACCACATCTGTATTTCAACTATAACTACCTTCATAGGTGTCAAAAGCTACACTATGAAAATCTTTTGGCTTTGCAGCCTGCAACAAATCACATATCAGAAATGGTGTCTATTGTGCAACACTTTCAATTGTCTTTTGGCTTGTTGTCTACTCACGGAGACTATGCATGAAACATAATAAAAGAGATGTCAGGAAACAGGACACTTCAGCTAAACACACTCTTTCTCCACATTTTCTTCTTCCTCTATTGTACTCACTGTGCAACTTTCTCTATGATACTTAAACATGGAGCAAACTTTCAGATTAACTGCTACTCTTCGTCCATCAGAGCAGGCCCATGCAACTCTTGGGTGTCAGTCTCTGCTGCATACATATTGTATATAAAACATTAGGAATTAAGGAAGGTTTTAAATACTGAGAACAGAAAGCTAACATGGTTTGAGAGAGACAAAGAGGCTAAGAACATGAGAGAGGCCTCGCACTTTCTGCAAAACTGAACTGCACCTTACTGCTGGGGAACTACCACACACTAATGCACTAATGCACTACAGCATGCTTTTAATCTCTCTGTGCTTCAGTTTCTTCATCTGTATAAAGACAGTTTTACTTGATTAAAAAATCCTGAATATTTGCTATGAAAGAGCAAAACATTCATTGAAAAAAGATTATCCTATCCAAGAAAGAGAAAGTAACCGCTAGACTGTAGAGTAACACCCTGGATATAAAGATTATCCCCAGGCAAGGAGAAATGATGACTGAGATACCTTACATCCCTATGTGAGTAAATAAGCTATTTGTCATTTGAAGTGAAGGACTGGTTGGGAACGTAATATTACAGCAATGTTAGGGGGTTGGGAATGGAGGGGAAGTGCCTTGCCACAATTAAATTAGAAGTCCACAGAGTGGGGAAAAAATGAAGTAAACTTCCCCATTTCAAATTTTCTGTTAGAAACTAGGAGGCAGGTTTGACTTACTACAGGTGTTTTTTGTAAATTCCTCCTTATTTGCCTAAATCTTTTCAAATAGTCTTTAAAGGGTTCATGATGCAAATTTAGGCATACAGTTTGAAGTTTGAAGATGGCCTAACTAGTTAAACATGATGATGTGGTGGCTGGAAAGTGGGAGGAGGTCTAAATATTTTATGTATACCACAGGTATTTCTTCTGGTACAGTTCGGTAAAAGTCACTGACAGAGCCAGGATACTGAAAAGGATGATATTCAAGCCTGATTTTGTCTGTTTTTCCTGGTATACCCAAATAGGAGAAATAGGTAGAACGCAGTTGCTTTCTAATTTGAAGCCCAGCTGGTCTGAGGAGCAGAAGTGAGATGCACGAGTACTTGTATAGCCTGATGCTGCCCTGGAAAGAAAAACTGGAAATGTTGGAATAAATGAAGATTATCTTTGAACTGTGCTGCAGAGAAGCCTCAATTCTATGAAAAAAAAATAAAATGTCAAAGCTGATAATAAGCTTATGGCTTCAGGACAACATATATATCAGTATGACTAATATAATTTAGTGGCATCTAGTGGCAGGTATAGAAAAGTCCCTCACTACCTTAATAAATGTTGTATGCTAAATAAATTGCTAACCATAGGAAAACCTCCTCTGCCTTGCATAGATGAGAGGGAAAAGGCAGAAGGACCAATTTGAACACAAAAAATAAAGGCAGTCATTATAACCCCTTCTCCACCCAAGTCAGAGGTGATAGCCAGAGTTTCTAGTTCATGAGGGAGCATATTGTGCTTAAATGACATTTCCGCAAGTGTCACCATGCCATTTACTTAAAATCAGGGGTTTTTGTGGGGGGCTGTAGACAGAAGAACCGAGGGCAATATTTCATTGTGTTAAGCAGGCACTGTACATATACAGATTGAAAATACTATCACTTGAATAGCTAGATAAGGCAAATGTAAAAATGGGAAATGCAGATGAAGAAGTTGGGGAAAAAAGGTTTATTTATTTATTTTTTGTGGAGATTAAACATTTCTTTCTTCTGCTTGAGCACTGCCAGGTTAGTCTCTGACACTGTTTAAGCCATGTCCAAGCTGGCCAATGCAGAAGCACCCCTTTTTTAGGGAAAGGAACAAGTCAGAGCTCACGATATATCACCAATCCAAACAAGCGGGGATTCAGGTACCAGGATACATAGCGCAGTATATTTACTGATGTCAAATTCAGCCTCAAAACACAGATTAAGACTTCAGAGTAAACAAAAATATAAATTTTGACATTCCTTCCTTCAGAAGTCCATATTAATTAGAGACTAATTTTTTTCCTCTTTCCTATGTAAATTTTCACATTTATTCAGCTTAATTTTTTATTCATATTGTAACCAGAGTTACATAAAAATAGATTTGAGTAGATGATAATTGCAAATTAATTAATGATCGTTCCAACAACAAATAGATGTAATTGTGATAAGCTACCAAAATTATCAAGTACTTACTGGAGAGGTATATACACTGAACTGCGCACATTAAAATGGTGTATAGTATTACTCAAAAAAACTCTTCCTGAAAAAGGTTTATGTCATGCTCCCTTATCTTTATACTAACTCATTGAAATCTGACACAGCTGTTATCCTGATGCTAACCTAATGTTGTTATAACATTTAAATAAAAGTTCACCACTTGTCTTTAAACATATGGAAAGCTATGTGTCTGCAGTCTGAGAAATACTGTGATCAAAGTGTCAGAAGAACAATACCCTTATTTTCTTTAAAAAAGAAAAGGTGACATTTGTATTCAATTTACAACACCTTCACATAGAAAAAAAGAGAAACTGTCAAGTGTTAATGTGAGAAAAATGGAGGAGTTACAAAAAAGTAGACATGTATGTGGAAGTTAAATGCCAACAGTGTTAACTGGAGAGCCATTTTTCAAATGTAAATGCAGTATGAATTGCACGTATAGGTATTTAGACTTTTAAAACATTCAAATACTACTTCATGAAAAAAGTTTGTACTTGTATATGCAAGTGGCAGGTTTATGAAAGTAAAAATCCAAACCCCAGCTATCCCACCATGCACTATATTGCTTATACTATTATCAGTCACGCTACTCCTTGTGTTCCTTGTGGCTCATGGAGGTGACCTATAAGGATCTTACTGAGCTATTCTACATAAACTTGCACTTAAGACAGAATTTTTGGATCCTTAAGTAATTATTTTGTATTTTAGGTTTCGAAGGTAAGGGGGACAGCACAAGACAGCAGCCATGCCCAAAAGTAAAAGATCTGTAATACCTGAGAGAGCTTGAGGTGCTGAATGACTTTATCATCCCAGAAAAGTGATAAAGTAGCTAGATCTCATCACTTGAAAATGCCTTGTCCTCAGATCTCCCACACTTAATTTTTTGTTTAGTTGCAGATACTTGACCAAACTGTGTTTTAATTTAAATCACTCACACAAAAAAAATAGAGCAGAGATTTCTCTCATCATATCAAGTAAACTAAAATGTAGTTCCTGCCAAAGGCATTTCTCTTCTCTTTGTCTTTTTTGTCTTAGAAGGCTAGATTGTCCAGGCTCATGATTTTGCATGGTTTGTGAAACATGAGAGAGCTTTATAGCTAATTAATTGCTACAAATTTCAGTGGCCCGAGAAAATAGTTATTTTAAATCTAGTTTCTTGTACATGATTCTGGATACTTAGCCACACATATGCATATGGTAGCAGCCTTGCAGTTACAGGCCCTGGTTATTGTGGGGGAATTTAACTACCCTGATATTTGCTGGAAGGCCTACTCAGCCAGCCATCCACAGTCCAGGAGGTTTCTCCAGTGCATTGACAATAACCTCCTGATGCAAACGGTGGGTGAGCCGACTAGGAGAGGAGTGATGCTAGATCTTATTCTCACGAATAAGGAGGGTCTGGTTGAAGTGGTGATGGTTGAGAGCAGCCTTGGTTGCAGTGACCATGAGGTGGCGGAGTTCATGGTCTCATGTGGCCGTAATAGAATTCAGAGCAGAATAGCAATGCTGGACTTCAGTAGGGCCAACTTCGGCCTTTTCAAGCAATTGCTAGGGGAAATCCCGTGGGACAGGGTACTTGAAGGTAAAGGGGCCCAAGATAGTCGGTTAGCATTCAAAGAGAGCTTCTTCCAAGCTCAAGATTGGTGCATCCCAAAGGGTAGGAAGTCAAGGAAGGGTGCCAAGAGACCTGCATGGTTAAACAGGGATCTGCTGGGCAAACTCAAGTGTAAAAGGAGGGTCTACAGATCACGGAAGGAGGGGCTGGCCACTTGGGAGGAATATAAGAATGTTGTCAGAGAGTGTAGGGAGGCAACTAGGAAAGCTAAGGCCTCCTTAGAATTAAACCTTGCTAGAGGGGTCAAGGATAATAGAAAGGGCTTCTTCAAATACATGGCAGATAAGGCTAACACCAGAGGCAATGTAGGCCCACTGATCAATGAGGTGGGTGCTCTGGTGACAGAAGATACAGAGAAGGCAGAGTTACTGAATGCCTTCTTTGTCTCTGTCTATACTGCTGGAGGCTTTCCTGAAGAGTCCCGTACCCCTGAAGCCCCAGAGGAAGTCAGGACAAAGGAGGAGTTTGCTCTGGTAGATAAAGACTGGGTTAAGGAGCGGTTAAGTAATCTGGACACCCATAAATCCATGGGTCCTGATGGGATGCACCCGCGGGTGCTGAGGGAGATGGCGGAAGTCATTGCTAGATCACTCTCCATCATCTTTGGCAAGTCGTGGGAAACAGGGGAGGTGCCTGAGGACTGGAGGAAAGCGAAAGTCACACCGGTCATCAAAAAGAGCAAGAAGGAGGACCCGGGTAACTATAGACCAGTCAGCCTCACCTCCATCCCTGGAAAGGTGATGGAACAACTTATTCTTGATGCTCTCTCTAGGCATATCAGGGATAAGAGGGTCATTAGAGGCAGTCAACATGGCTTCACCAAGGGGAAGTCATGCTTGACCAACCTGATAGCCTTTTATGAGGGCATTACCAGGTGGACAGATGATGGTAAAGCAGTAGATGTGGTCTATCTCGATTTCAGTAAAGCATTTGACACCGTCTCCTGCAGTATCCTCACGGCTAAACTGAGGAAGTGTGATCTGGATGATCGGGTAGTGAGATGGATTGTGAACTCGCTGAAGAAAAGTAACCAGAGAGTTATGTGAATGGGATGGAGTCTAGTTGGAGGCCTGTATCTAGTGGAGTCCCCCAGGGATCAGTATTGGGACCAGTGCTATTCAATATATTCATCAACAACTTGGATGAGGGAATAGAGTGCACCCTCAGCAAGTTTGCTGATGATACGAAACTGTGAGGAGTGGCTGACACGCCAGAAGGCTGTGCTTCCATCCAGCGAGACCTAGACAGGCTGGAGATTTGGGCAGGGAAAAATT
>WKFP01013216.1:4607-19140 GCA_011057875.1 Pterocles orientalis | reverse complement strand
GGATGGAGCCAGGCTCTTCTCTGTGACATCCAGTGATAGGACAAGGGGCAATGGGTTCAAGCTGGAACATAGGAGGTTCCACTTGAATATGAAAAAAAAACTTCTTTACAGTGAGGGTGACAGAGCACTGGAACAGGGTGCCCAGAGAGGTTGTGGAGTCTCCTTCTCTGGAGACATTCAAAGCCCGCCTGGATGCGTTCCTGTGTGATCTGATCTAGGTGTTCCCGCTCCGGCAGGGGGATTGGACTAGATGATCTTTCGAAGTCCCTTCCAATCCCTAACATTCTGTGATTCTGTGACATAAGTATGGTTACATATCTATATGTACATGGATGTATATTCATTTTTCACAGCCACACTTACATACTCTTTACATTAATATGTCAGTATGTTAAAATTACTAAAATGTTTGTTCTTACAATGCCCTTGAGAAGCAGGGAAATTAAAAAGCCCTAATCTCGGTTTTAAGTAATGTTAAAAAGAGTTGATCGTGAGAGAGAAAATGTCCTTAGGTTAACTCAATAGGCAATGGAAAGGAGACAAGATATTAAGGTCTCTCTTAAGGTACACACAGGGTGGCCTGCTCAGATATCTGCCTGGAGGGCCATTCTCATGGTAAGAAGGAGCCTTAATTGTCTTAGATGTGTTTAACAGTGGTGAGCACTTCCTAAAGGTGTTTGCACAGAGGAAAAGCTACAGGCAAAGAAGCGGTTTTTGATGTGGTTATCAAGTAAGGGTTGCGTTTGCTGGACCATCTGTAGCTGTAATAGCTAAATAACCGTAAGGAAATATCATAACTAATGGCTGTGGGGTGAAATAACCAGAACTGCTCATATCGAATAGCATTAATCTAATCTCTTTTACTGCTGCCTGTTGTGGCTGACAGTTTGCTCTACCACAGTTAGAAAATAGGGGTTTTTTTACTGCAGGCACTGGTTGCTGATCATCTGTACATAAGGTGGAGGTAGCTTTTGCAAATAGTGGCTTTAAAATTGAGCCGTTGCTTGACTCTTTGGCTGAGTGACTGCAGGCCCACTACCCTACTAAAAACCTGGTCCAGCTGAGCTTGGCCTCAGCTAAGTTTGCATAGGTTTCTTTTGTCTATGGACCCTATTTTGAAACTGTGGGGAAACTGAAGTGTTGTTTGGCTTTTTGGCAGAGGTGATGGCTTTGAACCACTGCAGTCTTTGAGAGGTGTGGAGGACTCCCCATCTCCTCTCTACCCTGCCCAGGCACCCACACCTCACAGGTGCCAAGGGAAATACTGCTCAGGCACCTCCAGCCATGCTGTGCTGCCTTCCCTTGCTGCCTGTGACCACTTGGCTCAGCTCATCAGCTCCAGTACTAAACAGATGATATTTGTAAATTAAGAACTTCTCAGAGGTATATTGGTACTTCTCATAAGTGGGAAATAGGATTAAATTGGAATACACTGGGATAAAACCTTCGTACAGAGACCTCTAAAATTCACACTGGTCTATCTTAGTTCTCCCTTAGACTGCTGTAAGATAAATCACTGCTGGAAAACAGTAGTATAAATACAGCATTTGGCAAGATTGCAGTGGAACGTGGATTCACCTTGACGTGGACAGAAAAGATTGCATAGCGTTCTTACATTTACAAGGTAATCCATTCTGCTTCTCCTGGATATTACCTTCCTTGTAGGGATCTGAAGTTCCCAAACCATAAATTTTCCTTGGCCAAGTCATCACATTAAAAGCCTGATTCTGGATTTTTTCCAGGAGTACCTCACCTTAGGTAATGCTGAATAGGTGCCCCACTACTTAGCTTTGTATTATAGGTGAGGTTTTCCCTCCAACTGTCTTCCTAAGGGCCCCAGGAGAGGTAAGGGTTGGTAAAGTCCACTTTCAACCCCAGAACTGGAATCCACAGCAATCTCACAAGGCTCTACAAGTCATAGACTGCTCTGAGGGTCCGCTTCTGAAAACAGATCTTGGGCTGAATGGTTCCATACTTTTGTTATTTCAGTGTGGCCTATTAGGACTATCTATTAGTTGTCAAAATTTAGTCTTTAGTGATTTTTGAATTAATCCTTAACCACAGCCAGCTGAAAAAAAATGGAAACGTTCTGTTTGATTCTCAGTCAGTTTCTCACACAAATCATATCTGAAGGAACTGACAAAACAGATGAGGAAATTCTTCTTGTTTTGCTTACTAAACACAACAAAAAGAGCCAGGAGACTCTAGCTTTCCTCAAGTTCATGTATTTTTTGCTTCCAGACTTATATCCTTTTGAATTTCTAGGTAAAAAATCCTGGAGGAAAGGCAAGTTACAGGTCAGTGCTCTAGAGCATGCTAAGAACATTGTTGCTCCTTGTTGTGAATCTATACCCTCATGATGGGCCATATTTTTTGAGGTTTTGCTTTTGGGGTTTTTTTATGCTTTCTAACCCATTTTCTTCCTTTATTCTTCTGTTCTCAGTGCTACTGATTCCATTTTGCAGAGCATGCATAGACTATACAAAGAACTGTAAGGACGGTTCTGTCAGTGTTATCAGACTGACATGGTGGTGAACTCAACATTCCTCTACCTGACCACACCAGCAACCTAATGCATGATGGCACTACTGGGTAACATCAGTTGCTTTTGATAATCAAAGGTGATTGAAGTTTCCTGTTTGGTTGCCTCCAATCAGTCTTCCCAATGGCTTAAACAAGTTTTAGTCTAGGACCTCTTGGGCCACAGGTGACAAATGTGAAAGAGATTGGCAGGGATGTGGAGGGGTAAAGGTGTGCTGGTATTGATCAGGCAGGGTAAATCCAGAGACATGAGGTCAGGCAGACAGCAGGGACAGAGCTCTTGTCATCAACATTTCCATAGACGTGGCTGCAGAATTTGTTCAACAAGAGAGAGCAGCTGCTGCCGCAGCAGGATCCACAGTCACTGGCCAAGCAGCACATTAAATCATTCCGGATGATGCCAGTGATTACAGATGCGTCTCCAGCAACTTGGGAGTCCCACAGCATTTAAGCTTATGTCTTTGCAAACTTTAGGACATATAATGCCATGTAGCACCAACAGACACAGAATTTCTCCACGTCAAAACCAGTGATGACTGAGTCTTTAAACTTTCTCACTTTTCAGACCAGAATCCTTCCAGAGGCTTACCAGCTTGCCTCCACACAGGGCTTCTGCAGACAGGGCATGCTCATGCCTTTTGATGGTGGAAGGAAATGAATTTATTTTGGAGGATTTAATAGCATCAGACACAGATAGAAGCACAATTGGAGAATCATGTGCGATTAGCACAAGTAATCACAGTCTAGACTACATACATTAAAATTTTAGACAAAAAATGTATTCTTTAAAAGACTCTGGAACTTAGGAATATATGTACTTTTATTAAAAAAAAATTACTGAAATATTGCCTTCAATGTCTCAATTGTCTATCCTGCTTAAAATGCTTCATGTCTTAACATATTCATGAGGCTTTTTTCCTTAAATTTTTTTTGTATGACCTTTGAATGATTTTTGAAACACCTTTAGTATAACTAAGTAATTCAAGATGCACATTAATCACTCTGATGTATTGCAGAAGCGGAAGCTGATTTTAAATAGATAATCTTTTGAATTGGGACTAGACTGTTTAATTGAGGGCAGCTTTCAGTAACAATTACTATTTTTATGTCTTTGTTCCAAATGGTGAAAGAGTCAGATATGGGATCAAAATTTGTAACTGGCCAAGTGATTTAAGAAACTTAAATCCCATGTAGAGTTATGACGTATACCATTATGTATAATGTTGCTCTCAAGTTCCAGTGTTGAGAATAAGGATCCCATCTGCAAACAATTTGTATACCCTTGGGTAAGCATGATTAAAAGGTGATGTGTATACCGTTTATTTTGGCTGGTCTAACTTTTCCTGCAGAAATTATACATTTTAAACACAATCTGCTAGTCTGTTACCTCTATAGAAGGAAAATCAATATTGAAATACTATAAATAATAAGTATGTGGGCCGTGAGAAAATAAGCATTCATAACTAAAATATTTTCATGGACTTATTCATTCAGTGTAGTTGAAAACAGAAGCTCTCTTGTTTCTGCACAGACTGTAGGATTTTACACAGGCTGCAGGAACCAGAATTCATTTCACTTTTGGTATATTTTAAAAGAAAATTTCCTAGAGTCTGTGCTATTTTCTTAGCAGTCTACCCATCAGAAATTACTCTTGCTGATGCTGCATGTTGGTTTAATGTTTTATGGAGTCACCGAACTTAATCCAAAATTCATTTGCTCGATTATTTATATGTGATTTCATGCTGGTCCTACCAACTTGATCTATAGTTTCCCTCTTTTTCCTACTGAAAAGTGAGAGGAAATCACTCACAGATACCTTGATTTTATGTGTCATATTGCTCAACATGAAAAAAAATAATTAAAAACTATTTGTAAATGAAAAGTCAGCACATGCTAAAGCCTACACAGGCATCTACCTCACTAGCATGTCTATAGAAAACATTTATCAAAACCTGGACTGTCTATCAGAGTGTAATCACTCAAGTATTTATATCTTTGGCAACTTTTACTTCAGTGAACACTTGTTTTACAGTGAGACACCTGTGTTAGAAAAGCTGTATGCTGGTATAGTACTTACAAAACTATTAATCTTCCAGTGCTTCAATAAGACATACACCGCCATCCCAGACTATTTCTTCTTATCATGCTAAACTCCATCTCCCTTCAGCTGTAAACGTGTGAACTGAAAATCCTTCTTTCTCAGGAAAGGTGAAAAATTTCCCATTGAATACTGCAGAATCCAGTATATTTTATTAAGAAAACGCTACTAATGTTTCTTCACCATCAGTTGCATATTGAAAAGCCAGATACAAAGCCACAATAGCAGCTTAAAGTAAAGTACTGCTGCTGCAGCAACTGTTTCTCAGGTCATTACTTCTGTCCAAAGAAGTATACTGTGAGCTAGTACAAGAAAGGACTTTCAGGCTTAAGATTTGGATTGTTAACAATTTGGTGCTTAAGATTTGGACTCTGATACCAAAACTCCTAGACTAGCTGCTGCTCTTTTACACTTCTTTGCCTCTGATCCTGTCACTGGGCACTACTGAAAGAGCCTGGCTCCATCCTCTTTACATCCTCCCTTCAGATACTTACATACATTGATAAGATGCCTCTGAACCTTCCTGTTTTTCAGGCTGAAGAGCCCCAGCTCTCTCAGCCTTTCCTCACAGGAGAGATGCTCCGGTCCCTTAAATTTCTTAGAGTCCTTTAGCTGGACTCTCTCCAGTATGTCTATGTCTTTCTTGTACTGGTGAGCCCAGCACTGGACCCAGCACTCCAAGTGTGGCCTTGCCAGTGCTGAGCAGAGAGGAAGAATCACCTCCCTTGATCTGCTAGCAACACTCCTCCTAATGCAGCCCGGGATGCCATTGGCCTTCTTTGCTGCCCGACAGGTATAGTCTACACTTGTGACTTGTTAGTGGTTATGCTAGCTGAACTATTGTAATCTGGATTCAGTTTATACCAACACAGTAAGTATTTTATAGTTTTAAGGGTCTTAATATTGTTTTAAATAAGTTCATTCAATAAAGAACAAAATAATACAAATAATTTGTTTTTTACGGTCTTTATTTTTCAGAAAGAAGGATGAGAGAAAAAGCAAACATAAAATCCTTCCTTCAACAAGCCGGAGCTTCTTTGGAAGAGACAAGGGGGGGTGCATGTGTGTGTGTGTATCACACTAGTTTAAAAGTACAGGATGAGAAACTGTTGAGGAAAAAGGAGAATTTTATCCCAGGTTAAACCTTTAGCATTTTATGAACAAATTCAACAGCAAAAACTAAACTGTTAATCTTTTTGAATTTCTGAGGGTTTAGGTCTGTTCTGTTGCTGACCGTTGAGTGTCTGATTCTGCAAACAATTCATTAATTCATATCATATCATAGAATCATAGAATCATAGAATGGCCTGGGTTGAAAAGGACCATAGTGATCATCTAGTTCCAACCCCCCCATATGCCATATGCAGGGCCGCCAACCACTAGACCAGGCTGCTCAGAGCCACATCCAGCCTGGCCTTGAATGCCTCCAGGGATGGGGCATCCACGACCTCCCTGGGCAACCTGTTCCAGTGTGCCACCAGCCTTTGGGTGAAAAACTTTCTCCTAATCTCTAACCTAAACCTCCCCTGTCTTAATTTAAAAACATTCCCCCTCGTCCTATCACTATCCACCCTCGTAAACAGTCGCTCCCCCTCCTGTTTATACGCTCCCTTCAAGTACTGGAAGGCCGCAATGAGGTCTCCCCGGAGCCTTCTCTTCTCCAAGCTAAACAATCCCAGCTCCCTCAACCTTTCCTCATAGGAGAGGTGCTCCAGCCCTCTGATCATCTTAGTGGCCCTCCTCTGAACCCTTTCCAAGAGCTCCACGTCCTTCCTGTGCTGGGGGCCCCAGGCCTGGACACAGTACTCCAGATGGGGCCTCACAAGAGCCGAGCAGAGGGGCACAGTCACCTCCCTCTCCCTGCTGGCCACCCCTTTTTTAATGCAGCCCAAAACACAGTTGGCTTTGCGGGCTGCAAGCACGCACTGCTGGCTCATGTCCAGCTTCTCGTCCACCAGGACCCCCAAGTCCTTCTCCACAGGGCTGCTCTCAAGGGGATCTTCCCCCAGTTTGTATAAATACCTGGGGTTGCCCCGACCCAAGTGCAGCACCCTGCACTTGGCCTTATTAAACCTCATTAGGTTTACACGGGCCCACTTCTCCAGCCTGTCCAGGTCCCTCTGGATGGCTTTCCTTCTTTCCAGTGTGTCGATTAATTCTAGATTAATTCTAATGTTTACAGATTTAGGATGAGATTTATTTATTTATTTATTTATTTATTTATTTTAACCGCAGAGCATTAGATACATACTGTAATAATTACTTTTTGGAATTCCAATTGCCCATAGAATTATCTTTTCTCCAGACCTCAAAACACAGGAAAGTTAAGTTTAAGCTCTATAAGTGGTAGCACTGTGATAAATAATGATTCGGGAACAAAATTGTGGAAACTGTTTGAACCAAAGTACCCTTATCAGCATTAAAGTACCTTAACTAGGATATAAAATCCAAGTCTTATATTTTGTGACAGGAAGCAAGAGGTTGCTTTGTGCATATGATAGAAATTGGGGGATGAGTCAGGGTTGTGTGTGACAGGGAGGAGGAAACATCGTAACATGTTGCTGGCCAGATTGGCCGATGAGAGAATGAATGTGGGAGACACAAATCTCTGTTAAAAATTTCAGAGTTTTCTTAGCAGTCTCACTTAATTTGTACAATGCACTGGCAGCTGAGTGGCCAGCTTGCCCCACAAATACTGGTAGGTATTTTGAGGAGCTAAGCTGACTTTACAGAACTAAATTTACATATAACAGTAGTTTTGTCCACTTACTTTCTACAAGACAAGGTGAAGTGCTCACCAGGTTGATAACCTTTACAGATATTTTCTACTTAGATGACCCTTTCTATTTTTTCCTTGTGACTTTTTCTCTTCACATTTGATCTCTGACACTTCAGTGAAAGAAACATGAAGCACATCTCATGCAGAGTGAGACCTGTGCCTGGCTAGTGAGTTATTCAAGCTTTTAAATACTAAATTAAAAAAAAAACCCTCTGGAAATATTTGTCCTCAGTGCAATTAGAGACGTGAATAATCCTAAATTGGGCCAGGCTGAGATACAATTACTCGAGAGTGTAAGGTTTAAACTCTTGTGGATTTAGCTGTGTTAGGCCTGTAGGTAAAAAAATTCATATGTTTTTATTCCATGCCTGGCAAATGAACTACTCGGGAGCTGTAACCATCTTAAGTAATAGCAGTGTCTGACTGTGCGGTCAGCAGGTCAAGGGAGGTGATTCTCCATCTGTACTCCATTCTTGTCAAACCCCTGGAGTACAGCGTCCAGTTCGGGGTCCCCAGCATGAGGCAGACATGGACTTGTTAGAGTTGGTCCAGAGGAGGGCCATGAAAATGGTCAGAGGGATGGAGCACCTCTTCTGTGAAGAAAGGCTGAGAGAGTTGGGGTTGTTCAACCCAGAGAAGAGAAGGTTCCTGGGAGACCTTATTGTGACCCTTCTATACAAAGGGAGCTTATAAGAAAGACAGAGAGACTTTTTGCCAAGGCCTGCAGTGGGGCGACAATTTTAAACTGAAGGAAGGTAGGCTTAGATTTGGCATAAGGAAGAATTTTTTTTTAAGATGAGGTTGGTGAGATAGTGACACAGGTTGCCCAGAGAAGATGTGTATGTCCCATCCCTGGAGGTGTGTAAGGCTGGATTAGATGAGGCTTTGAGCAACCTGGTCTAGTAAAAGATATCCCTACATATGCCAGGGGAGTTGCACCAGATGACCTCTAAAGGTCCCACCCCACCCAAACCGTTCTGGGGTTCTGTTATTATATCTGTTGGGTCCCTGAGGGCACCATCAGTTCTTACTGCCCAGTGTCCCCTGGGGTCTCCCCAGCCCTGCCCTGAGTGCCACTTGGAGTGCCAATCTCCAACCCTGTCCCTGGCCCCGTTTGCTCCCAGTTCATCCCCTCACCCTGCCTGGGCCATCTAATGGCCAGTTTACCAACATCGGCTCACCTCTGCAGGGCTATGCCCCCTCATTAAGACACCACCAGCGCTGAGGTCACTGTGGCTTCTGCTTGTCTCCCTAGTAACGCAGGCTGGTATCCCTGCTTCCTGACAATAATTAAGTCTCTTGAACAAGTGCTGTTACTTTCACTTACTGAACAGTGGTAAAGAACTGCTTGAAATTATGAGGGAAATCTTCCATGGCAATAAGAAGAAGAAGAAGTAAAAAGGAAGTTGTGTTTTTCAAAAGTTTACTCTTTTTTTTTTCCTTTTTCTTCCCCTTCTTTTCTTTGATCACTAGGTTGGTATTTAGATTAGCAGCTAATTCTGGTGTATCTCACATTGTGGTGTGACTTGACAGACAAATCCCTGCCATGAAAACCTCAGAGGACCTGGGTGAGGGTGATGTGCCCCTGGATCTTGGGGACAGATGCAGGGTGTGAGCGACAACAGCTGTTGCAAAGCAGCTGACTGTGTCTCAGCACAAAGGAGAAGAACTGAGAGCAGCCTTTGCTTGAGACAAACAGCTCTGTAAGCTGAGGGGATCAATTGGTGGCTGGAAACGTTTCTCCCTGAGTTCACTAAAAGAGTGTGGATGTCTCCCTGAGCCAACCAGGCCAGCATGGAGGCAGTGTATGCATGGCTCAGCCTAACACAGGGTATAAAAACTGGACAACAAAGGAATTTGGAAGAGAGCATTGGGCTTGAGCTGACTTCAACTCGCTTATGCCTTCCCAGTGTTGTGATTATAGAGACTAGTAATGTGGATTGCATTGGCATGGTGACTGTTATTGTGTAACATCAAATGTCTTCGAATAAGTATATTTGATATTAAACATTACACTGTCTATGCACAGAATATTTAAAAGAAGCTGGTCAAAGATATGAGTCCATGGCATATGGTTGGCACACATGCAAAATTTCAGCAATCCAAGGAGTCTTTTCCTGGTTCACTGAAAGTAGAGACATGTAGATTGATTTACTTATTACATAGATTAGATTTTCTGTGCAAAAATGCACGTAAACGTAATCCTCTCATCTTCTAAAATCCACTGAGAACAGCACTTTCTATAATATTATTGGAATATTGTAGGAGTCACATAGGGACTGCTTGCATAGAGATCACTTCCTATAGAACCTAGCTGAAAGTTTTGACAATGACTTTGAGACTTGCTAACTTCAGTGCATTTTTGTAGCTTAATATGCAAAATTATTTTTGAGACAATGCTGTATTTAGTAAGAAGTGAGTCGTTTGTACTCTGTATAGACCAGCAGTGTGTTCAACAGAGAAGACAATGAAATTATTAATTGAGATGTACCAATTTAATTAGCAAAATGTCCCCAAGAACAGAAACAGTCTGATTTACAGTCTGAGGGGATCGATAACATCTTCTAACAAAAGTTATAGACTATTCTAGAAAGTGTCTCTAACTCAGCCTCTTGTTTGTATATTGTCAGTACTAGTGAACGACTGCAGGATATTTTTGTATGTTTCTATTTTCTCATGGAATTAGTGAAGAGATGTTAAGAACTGGATTTACAACATGTATCTGTTTTGATGTAGTTCAATGTTCCTGACAGATCTGAATTCTTTTCTTTGACACTATGCTGTTTTGCCGTGGCCATCATGGAGTAATGTGTGAATATTTCGTCTTTGGGCATTAAATCCAAGCACAATTAGTTAATAAATATAAATGAGTACAGTTATTACTTTAGTCCTTAAACTGTTGGCAATCCAGATGAATGCCAGGGCTCTGGATTTTCAGTGCTGCCACATTTCAGGATTGCAATGCTTTCAGTATTAGAAGCAACGCATTGTCTGCTCAATCCCTGTTAGTGTTTTTGGTTCAGTTGCAAAATCTTTTCTAACAATAGAGGGGAGGCTATATCTTGAATACTCCCTGTGCAGAATCCTTCATGGACTACTGACTGTGGGAAGGGAAATTAACCTTGCTAAACTAAATTGGTCTTCATGAATACAGCTTTTCTGTCCTCCATCCTTCATCAGATCACAACCATAGCTTACAAATAACCCGAACTGAATACTCAGGTGAATGCAAAATATTATTTTGCCTTCTAAAAGTGATGGATGCTTACCAAGGTACTGCTTTCTGTTTTCAGTAGGCTTGTAAGAGTAACTGGCCTCTTAAGAGCCATGAGCTGAAAAGTTGCAGTCCCTTTAAGACTGTTTTCAGTTGAGTGCCTGAGAGCCATGGTCAACCTGTATTAGCAACTTGCCTAAATGCCTCTCCTTTCTCAGACAATGCCCTTAACTGCTTCTGTTGGTTTACTTCACTAAGGGCTCATCAGAGTTATAGCTCCTGACTTAGTATTAATCACCACTGGAGAGCACCAATGGGTACTTCACAACACAGTGTTTTATGAAGAAGGTCAGTATTACCTTTATTGCACTGGCGTTTATAGGACAGCAGCTCTACCATAAGATTTTTGAAATGCCAAGGACACGACTCTGCTAACCTGATGTGCAATGACTGCCTCAAGCTTCCCTGCAGGACTTCTCATTTAAGACACCTACATATCTTTAAGGCACCTACTGTAGTCAAGGAACAGTAGTAGTTTCACAGATCTGTTAGATTGTTGAAAGAGTGACATCATTATTAACTATATACATTTTATTTTTTCTTTCACTAATATTTAAATTAGTAGAGTCATAGCCACTGATACAGTGGCAAACAAAAAAGCTTTGTAAAGTGAAAAGATCTAACATTGCCCAGATTGGATATGCATAAATTCTACTTACTTATATTTAGCCTGATTGAACCTCTAGCTGCAGCAATATGAAATGAATGTGAAAGCAGACCTATGGATTATAATTATAAATGAAATAGGTGTGCATAACATAAACATGCCTGATATATATATCCCTGATTAGATAGTAGATGTGCTTCTACTTTTTATAAAAAATATATTTCTGAAAACAATTATTATTTGCTATTCCTGCTCATATTAGAGTTTAAATGTATCTATAGCTATTAAAATATTTTGTAGATATAAGCCTTCAGAAAAGAAGTATGATAAAGTTTATAGCTACTAAAGTATGATAGTATGATACTAGTTTATAGCTACTACATTACTTGGGATATGGTTTAGTCTTGCATTTTTAGATTTTAAATACTTATTTACAGTGAAAACCAAAGATTTTTCCCATATCTTTTTCATACCTTCCTTTGTTGTTTATCTATATGCAATCATAGAACTTAATGATTAATCATTTGATATGAACCAAAGTGATTTTTTAATGAGCGGTAGCACTGTTAAATGTTGTTTATGCTTTAGGATTGTAGGTCATTTTTTATTTATTATTTGCTTTCAAAATATAGGGTTCAGAAGAGAGGTTTATCAGGACAATTAGTGACCCTAGGGTTCTTTTGGCCAGGAAAGCATGCCAAAACAAAATTATAACATCCCAGCATGCCTTCAATCAGCTGCAGCACACTCTCTGTGGGCTCACAGAACATGCTTCTTTGCCAGGAACATCTGGCTTTTGAAAAGTTGATAATAAGTTTGGGATTCCTGTAACAAAAACAGAAAAGAATTACAAACCCAGGAGTAACTTACACAGGTTTTTCAAACTGGGAGCAGTTTCATTTTCCTTGTGGATGAAAATCAGAATGAGAAAGACTTGCCAGTAAAGCTGGCCTGAATAAATTATTCAGTAGATACACACTACTGCAGCTCAGAGAAAACTTGTTTCCACATACTTGTCCATTAGCTTACTTGTTAACATTAGCAAAGGCACAGAAATCCTGGCAAATACAGGTAGAAGTACTTCTCCCAACACCAGAAGCTTGGAATTTTTTTTTTTTATTCTGTAAGTGGAATAATTAAAGAAGAAAAATATGCGTGACAAAAAGCTCTTTTTAAAAATTTTCCAGGGATTGACTCAACTAGCAGGTTAAGTATATGTCTAATTTCAAAGGTACGATTAGTTTCATAGAGGGTTTATTAATATGATTTAAGTTCTGCATATACTAAAGTAATTTGCTGAATCAGGGTTGATGTCCTGTGCACACAAGAATATCCATACTGGTTCTATGATGGAAACATTGTTTTACCTGCACGTTACAGGTAAGAGGTTTTTTAAATTATTCCACAGTGCATTATGTCACCACCAAAATCTAATACATATTTTTTGTTTTTCGAATGACTTAGATTTTTAGACCATTATCAAGGGCAGTAGTAGCTTATCATTAAAAGAAACAGACTTAATAGATGATCTATGCATACAGTTGAGTGATTCTGTAGTGAAAAGATGTATGCTAAGCAGTACTAAAAGCATTATCAAGTCCTCAGTACAAGGGAATACTCTGATCTTTTCCCTGTGGGTCTATAGGTTTGTCCTTGCTAGAAGCCGTACCCTTCTGCCGTGTACGATGTAGTTATTTGAATAGCAGCTAGAAGGCTGGCTGGAGTCAGCTCTCATGCATGGCAGGAAAGCTATGATTTTGCTCGTCAGCCCCAGAAGGCTGTTAGGCAGGCAGTGGCAGTCCTTGGGGTGGCAGGGGTACACACAACGAGAGGGAGACCCAGGCAAGTTTGATTAAAGGCATCAGCATTTATATGATGGGACTCCAGCTCTAGCTTGTGCGGGGGTGAAACCTCAAAGATCTCAGTGAAATTTGTAGTCAAATAACTGTTTTAAACTAGCAGCAGCTTGTGAATATGAATCTGAGTTTTGTTCCTTCTCCACGCACTTTAACAGCACATTCATCTGAAACATTAGCTGTTAGCTGTTTGCAGAAATTAGATGCATCTTGCATTTGGGAGAATGTTTAAGTTTGTTAGTTTTCTTCGCCAAGTGATAAATGTAGCCTGTGTTAAGAGGATTTATTTAGTATCCAGAGGTAGTTTCCTTCTTTCTTTGCTTGTTTCTCTGCTTAACATATTTTTCCAACCACACAGCAGAATTCTTTGGGTTTTTTTCCCCATAGAATCACAGAATGAAGTCAGTAACATGCTTCCTTTTTGGAGATCTGTATATTCTTTATTTACATAATAGTGTATTATGGTTTGAGGCATTTCAGTAGGAAGAGACCTTATAAAATATTTACATTTTGAGAGATTTGAAGAATTACAAACAAACCTCTAATTAACTCTCATAAGAAATATTATATTTTGTCATGAGCATAACACCGAGTTCCTTGATGCTACATTCCCAACATAATTATTATTATTCACTCTTTTAATCCCATTACGTTTTTTCTCTTTTTAATTTCTACTTTAATCACTCATCTTGACAAACTCTCAGTTCAGCATAGCACTGACATACATGTTTAACTTTTAAGCATTGGATTATCTCATTAGCCAGTTGTACTTCAACTCATGCTGACAGCCCCTCGTTCAGGAATATACACAAATACTCAGTGTTTTCCTAATCATGATGGAACGAAGGGCTCAATGTTGTTAACTAAACCCACTCATTAGGCCTTGCTAAGGAACCTAACCAGGTTTGATGTTTGAAGTGCTGACCTGGGCCATAAGAAACCCATGGAAAAATAGAATTCATGGCAAACTTTGATAATATAATCGGTAGTACCCATTGAAAGAAAAAAAAAAATAAGGAAAAAACCCAACAAAATATAAAGCATGGGATGATTGATTCTTCAAGACAAATTGTATTGAAACTCTTTGAATTATTTTTCAGGAGAGTATGTTGTTTTGTAAAGTGGTCTTTCTTAGGTGTGATGGGTTGGCCCTTGGCTGGGGGCCAAACCACACACACCCGCTCACACAGTCCCTGCCCCCACCCAATGATAGGGGAGAGAATTAAAGAGGTAAATGGCAAAGAGGACTCGTGGGTTGAGATAAGGACAATTTAATAACTAAACTGCAATAATATTGGAAATAATACTATATACAAAGATGCAATGTGATACACAGTGATAATGCCCCTCACCACCTGATGACCAAAGTCCCAGACCA
>WKFP01013215.1:26409-43929 GCA_011057875.1 Pterocles orientalis | reverse complement strand
GTAGAACTCTGGAAATCGTTTCAGGCTTTCCCAACTCTTTGTTAGGGGCTGGCAGGAGCTTACAACAAGGGAAGTAATATTTTTCTTTGGGGATTCTGCTTTTATACTTTCCAACTGAATCAGTCCAGTTCTGTGTCACTGAAGTAGTTCGTACAGTTTCCACGAGTACGTGAGCCCCACGAAACCTCCCACAAAAGGTTAGATTTGGTAAATGCCAGAGGCTCTCTCAATACCTCACCTTGTTTCCTCTTGGCAGGAACTTTTTATGCCCGAGAATCGCTATCTGCGCTCTACAGCTTTGTGAGAGAAGCGCTCAGAGACGACTGGCTGCCCTTTGAGCTGCTGGGACCTGGGGGCCTCAAACTGACGGACGAGAACTTGGCCTTCAATGAGTGTGGGCTGGTGAGTGAAAAGAGAGAGCCGGTACCTTCCACAGGGGTGTGCGGAGTCATCTGCCGCTCGTAACGTAGAGAGGTTTGTGTTTTCTGCTTTCAGGGCTGTAGGCTGGGCTCCAGCCCCTTCTTTTTAAGCACAAGTGAAAAAGTAACTGCTCGAGGGCTCCTGGCTCAGGGGTGGTGGGTCTGTCTGGAAGGAGGGGCAAGGACCTGCCTCTCGTCACAAATTTAAGCTGCAGGAGTTGGCAGCAGCTCTGGCAGAGGTTTAGCATCCACACTGGGCAAAGAGGGAAGGCAGCAACCGCGAGGGTTTCCACCAGAAAGCCCAAAGCAGCATCCTCTAAGGAGCTTCTTGCAGAAATCCACACTCGTCCTTTTTGGTTAAAGTGCTCGAACGTTTTGCAAGTCTGTGAACATGCTAGAGGTCAAAGTATAACATTGCTCTAGGTTCCTAACGGCCTTTTCTGTTCCAGGTGCCCTCAGCCCTCCTGACCCTCGCCTGGGACACCGCGGTCATGGCAGACATTCAGGCGTCCAGAGAGGAGCAGCCAGCAAGCGCCCTGAAACCAGAACTGCTCTCCAGAGCCCAGACACTGTCGTGAAATAAAGGGCAGTGGAGTCCGTGCTGGTGGCTTGAGATGGTTTCCTCATTTCCTTGTACAGACTGTTGGAGCTTCCAGCTATGGGACCTCAGAAATGAGGTTGGTTTAGCTCTGCAGAGTGGGAATCTAGGTTCTGCCATGTCACACCCACCTTGTGGTCACCTCCACAGCTCCAGTAGCCACCCAGCAAGGCAGTCTGGCCCAGTGGGACACTACAGGACTGCTCTGAATAGCTTTAAAAGCAGAGGTGGAGCAGGGACCGCCTGAGGTGTTTCCGAGACCCTGATGAAGCACCACTCTCCTCCCTTGGAGGGGGATAGGTGTGAGCACTGGGCGGGATTACCAGTCGCTTGAGCCTGGATCTCAGACTGGGTTTAGAACTCAGCTCTTCCCTTCCCTTCTCTGTGCACTGTAACTTCTATGGGAGAGAATATATTTAGATAAAATTATGTTTAGTCTGATTAAACGGAATATTTAAAGACTCAGTTCTGTTCAAAGTTATTTGAATTACATTGCTCTTATAGGCTTGAAATGCCAAGGAGCTCCAGTCAGTGCTGGGGCTGGCACTGGTGTTACTGGTGCAGCTGGGGCACGACCCAGCTTTTCACTTCAGACCAGGGGACTGACAACAGGCAACAGCGATTTCAGATTAACAGGCACTAACCCTCAAACTAGGGGCAATAGTTTAGGGAACTAACTCATCAGCTCACCAGCAAGTTTGTTGCATGTGTAAGAAAGTTTGATGCTAGTTCAGTCCTTTATAATTCAATCCTGAAGTTGTTCTGCAGGGTAGTGCCCAACTGTTCCAGATACAGCTTCTATTGCAGCAACGTGTGCAGAGACCAGTAATTATCTGTAATTAATACCAGTCAGGCTCAAAACAGGAGAAACAAGGTGCAGGTATTTTTTTTCTTTCCCAAAGAGTAAAGTCCTGCTGCTGTTCTCTGTTAGCAAGTAAGACCACAAACAGGATGGTATAGATAACATAAATTCAAATATAATTGTACATCATTTATACCCAAGGCCATGCTATACAACAGTATGAACAGAGTCATTCCCCCAGTGGCATCACAATAAGCTTATTTCAAAAATCCCTCCACTAATTTTAGAGATAACTTAGATACCTTCCATTACAAAGAAGTATCAAAATTTCAATAATGCTTTATTAAGGACAGATTAATATGCAGAATTTTTTTTTTAAACTAAAAACTAGATCTAAAACTTTAAGCTTCCAACTGGTCTGAAGCAGAACAAAGTGCTGTCTTCTCTTTACAAGAAATATGGAATACTTTCAAGTATCTTGGTTCAAAGATACACAAGGTTTAAAATTTTCTAACTCACTCTACATACATACAGAGAAGTTAGTAGGCATTGAAGTCTCAGGCTGTGTTAGACGGGCTGACCACGCTGCTGTCCTGGGGAGCGGCTTTCGCGGCACCGGATTCTGAAGCTGTTTCAGGAACTGCCAACATCGAATCTGCAAAATAGAAAACGTGTTGGGTTTGGTGGATTTTTTATCATTCATCTAGTAGAATTTGACTGCTGTATGCTTCATCTGTCCTAGCTTGTCTGCTGCTGCAAGTCTCCTTTTCAATACTGTTTTAAAAAATGGTTTAAATATTGAGTTAACATCAATCCAGAATAAAAGTACTTCAACCATAAAAAGGATCTTTGTAATTTCTTCAGTGCTTTACACCCAGAGTTAAACAAACACAGCTGCACGTGTGGCAGCAAAGCCCGGGGAAGGCAAGCTCCTGAGCAGCATCCCTCAGAAGGAGGAGTTACAAACCTGAAGCGAGGATTTCATCTCGCTCCCGTCTTGTAATAAGCAAAAACAGCTTAAGGTTAAACGCAAAGCTTCTTGTCAAAGAGTTAGATTGAGCTTTGGGGAAGGCGAGAGGAGGAGTGTCACACCAGCCGAGAGAGAAAGAACGCGGATATGTCTAGAAGGGATCACACATTCTAGAATTTAAGACTTTGGGATTACACATGAGCCCTCTTCTGTAAGCTAGTGGAGCTGCCCGACACAAACCCCACAAAACCCCCGAATTCAGGTTGTGCCGGTAGTGCTGGGAAAGAGCTCCCTCGTGAGCGCGGTAAGAAAGGGCTGGGAGGTTTTGGAAACAGTTCAGAGGAGCTGAACACACACCGTGGGGTTGGTGCTGAGTCATTGATCTCTACGATCGAGTACGTACAGCTAAAACCTCACCGAGATGAAAGGAGCCGCTCCGCATCCTCATCCCACCCATCCTGAAAGGATCCGCTCCAGCAGCAGACCTTTGAAAGCTCCTTCCCACGGGATAACTGGGACACAGATATCAGCAACTGGAACCGAGCTGCGCAGTGGTGATCAGAGCCCTCCCCTGGAGCCTGGTTATTGTCTGATGGTATTTCCTTGGGAGCAGACAATCCAGCCTGTGCTTTGGGAAGGCAGCAGAGGGGAGTTACGCTCCTTGTCCATCCTGGAAGCACTCTGAACGCCCCAGGGACCAGCCCTGCTCGGTGACATTTCCCAGTAATTAGGGGATCTGCCGATACCGGCTCCAACGTTCACGGTAACACCAGCAGCCAAACGCTCGTCACAAGCGCTTTGCTCTGTTTAGTCGATTGGAGGAAGGAGGGAAGAAAGGGCAAGAGCAGGGTGAAGACCATAAATAGCAAAGAAGCACCTAGACTAAAGCATAAAAAAGTAGAGAAGCACCCAGAATAAAACATCTACAGAGAAGAGCACAAGGTTTGATGAAAGAATGGGAGAAAAACCGCACCACCGTTCCTACTGTCACACTCTCCCTTCTGGGAGCAAGCAAGCCTGCTCCCGATTTATTTTCCCACCTTTGCCTGTCTGTACATCCACAATCACGCAGTCATCGTCTTCCTCATCTTCCTCAGTGTCTGCCTGGAATCCATCCATCTCCGCAGCTTCAGCCTTAAGGGGAAAAAAAAAGGTACCAGCTGTGTATCAGCGAGCTGACGGTGCCACTGCGCGGGACCGGGCACAGCCAGCGCGGGAAGGACAACGACAGCACCCACTCCTCACGGCGAGGACTCACAGCACAGTCTGAGCAGCTGGACACATGCGTAGGGAAGAAAAAAATTGATAAAAGGCCTCATCTGCAGTGGCACATGCAGCAGGAAGCACGCCAGGCTTCTGCTCCGAGATGTTCTGCTGTTACACAACGCGCCGAGCAGCCTCCACATCGAAAACCCAGAGCAAACCTTCAGCAAAATCTGACTCGGTTTTGTGGGGTTTTTTGGAAGGGAAATCTCTAACCCCCTGCTGATTATTTTGGATGCTTTCTTCCTTCTGAAGATGGAAAATGACTTTTGCCTGTCAAGTCTGAAGCATGTTCTCCTCCTCTTCTTCGCCAATTAGCTTTTATTCAGGGAGGGGCGACAGTTCTGCCCTTGGTCACTATTTCGTGACACGGGAACAGCACAAACTACTCATTTGAATTGAGAAAATAAATACAAGGAGTGACACAAACTGAAATTGCCCAACATGGAACACCTGCAAGCATTTTTTGGGTTCCCCCCCCCTCCCTCAAGTGGAACAGTGGAATGAAAATCTCAGACCTAAAACCTGGTCCCCACCCCCTACGAGCTGTTCCAAGAGCAGAAATGTTAAATTTACATCTTTCCCTCAAGCCCCAGCTCTCAGATGAAGCACTCCCCTCCTACACACATGCAGGTACTGCCCACTTCACCACCGAGCTCTCCTCTCTCCACGGCTTATGTAAGAGCAGCTTCACTAAACACGAGTCCTGGCCTGAGCGACGGCACAGTGACACGTGCCGGGGTTGGGGACCGGCAGCCCCGACCTCCCAAATCATTCCTGGGCTCTCCCCGAGCTCCAGCCTCACTCGACAGGGAGGACGGGACCTCAGGACCTGAGCAGCGCCAGTTTAGACATCAGCATGAAAAGCTTTCGGGAGCCTGACACCTTTTCTCCGAGCTGCACGGCACCGCACAAAAGCGGCTTTAAGATGTTTTTGGGAGCTTTGAAGCGTTCAGGCTGGTGATGTAATTCTGCTAAAAGCCTTTGTTTCGCTATTTCTGCCCAAGGAGCCAGCTATAAGCAGGGTTTGCAGTAGGTGCCAAGCAGAGATTTTTATCTCTGCCTTTATTTAGTGGATCAGAAAAAAGCCAAGCAGATGGAGTTTGGGGGCTGAGCAGCTTCTCACAAGCCTCTGATCCCTATCGCTACCTGAGCGCGGAGCTTTCGCTGTAGAAAAGCCAGAGAAGCCAAAAATAAAGTGAGAAGGAAAAAAACATAAAAAGCCTTATCTCTGGCTTCTTTCTTCATCCCTTTTGTCCCCAGGGGATGAGGAATAAATCCTCTGCCAGCACAAACCCTGTCCTGCCTGGAGGTTTGGGAGCAAACGGTTGATAACACCGAGGTTCAGGACCTAAAGCTTAAATGCACGACGGAGCATCCCACAGCTAAAGCAGCGATCCTTACTTCTCAGGCATCCTTTTGGATGATTAAACTCTTAAAACCACCCGTGGTCCCCTCGAAAAGCAGGAGCGAACAACAGGAAGACCACAACAAAGCTCAGAGCTGGAGTAGCAACTCCTCCAAATCCAGCTCATTTTTGTTCCTGTGAATTATTACTTTTTTTTTAAACCACCTCTTGAAATTCAGCTTTACATTTGACAGTACAAGCCGGAGACTTTACAGACTATTATGGGTTGAGTTGCAGCACTTAAGAACCACATTTAATCGGTACAGATGCAACTGCTGTAAGTCACCAGCTTGGGCTATACATCTGGCAGCCATACACAGACATAAAAACCTGCCCATAAATTACACACAGCTGTAAAGCCAAGGCCAAGCAGACACTCAGAAACTATTCACAGCTTGGATGCAATCTCTGCCAAAGAGCAGAAAATGGAAGAACAGCAGGAGAGCAACATTTCAAATGGAACACGCAGTCTGAGCTGGAGAGACATAAAAGAAACCCATCTCTTTAGACTCACATAATTTCACTCCTTTCCCTACAAAAAGGGTTTTTTTGGATGAAGATCTGCTGCTTAATATTCTGACTCTGCTCACGGCAGATCTAGGCCAGGCTGGGAGGCACGCCAGGACGCTCACCTACCCAGGACGCGCAGCGACATTCCCGTCGTGCTTTACTGGGGAAGAACACGGCGACAGGAACTCACCTGTTCGGCATCCCGAGGTCTTTTCATGAATTTTGTGATGCACATGCTGCCGGTGGGCTTCCTCTTGACCGGCACGGGGGTGGTCTGCAGGACCGCCGCGCCTGGTGCGCTGCCACCCTCCTCCTTCCCTGAAGAAGGGACTTGGGTGACGTAGTTCCATTGACAAGGGACAGGGAGATGCTCCTGATCGAAACTCTTCAGCACCTCTGAGTGGACGTACCAGCACATCCTATATTCAGGTCTCTTCTCGTACACAGAGTTCTCGGAAATGATTCGCTTTAGCCTGGCTTTGGAAGGGACACCGCTGTCCTCCCCGACAGGCGTCTGCGGGCGGGAGGTGTGGGGACTCGTAGGGCTCGTGTCGTTGCCGTCGGCGGCTGCAGTCACATCACTGAACAGTCCTTGCCGGCAGCACTCCTGGAATTCCTGGATGATCACTTTGCTCCCGTTCACGTTGCCGTGCAGCAGCGGCAGAAGCTGGCCGAGGACTGCAGAGAAGAAAGGACACAAGGGTTGTGAGGAAGAAACGTTTGAAGGTGGAGAAAAGGCGGGCTGACATAACCCATCAGTACACACGCTCCAGAGAGAGGACAAATGGGCTGAGATTAATTTTAGACACGGGATTGTAACAGGAGCTAAATTTGATGTTGGAAAAGTCACCGCCAATAACAACAGCCCCCAGGGGTGAAAGCTTCAGCCCCTGCTCTAGCCTGCGCGTGCGTTATTCACATCCTCGCGGTTATCACACACAGGAGATACTCGGTACTGAAACTGGTCAGACAAATGAAATCCTCTCCCCTTGGACAATAAACGGGTCAATGGACTCAGACACTTCCATCGAGCAGTCCTAAACCCCAGTCTACTGAAGCCTTGTTGGCTTTATTTCTGAGATTATCTAGAACAAGATTTTTGGAGAGCATACCCAAGGCCATACCGGATGCAATGCTGAAAAACTCCTCCCCAAGAACTCCCTGGATTTCAGACTTGTCATAAACAAGTCATTCTGAATCTGACACTCAACACAAAAATCTATGAGCCCCAAAGCAGAGTCCAACAGTGTGTAAGTACAACTGGTTAGCTCTTCAGGTCTTACTTTGCTGATCTTTTGCTCTTTTTTTACTGCATTTCTGTATCTGCTGTTCTTCCTCTGCAACAGCTGAATCCAGGACACACGCTGTGAACTGCTGGAGGACCTTTAGGTCCGCGTTCGTGCTGCTGTCGTTTCCTGCACTTTCCCAGACGCAGCCGATTTTCACAGGCTGGAGAACATGGAACCTCTTCCCCTTGGCCATCAGCTCGTCCCACTCCTTTGCCTTCAGCTTCTGACGAACCTTGTGATTCTCTGGATCGCATTCCTAAAACCACAGGCGAGAAAGAACTCGATCCACCCGTGCCAGGGAAAACAAAAGCTTTTCAAACCCAGCTTTTTATCATGTTCCCTGAGCTACAGAAGTCTGCTCCTGAACCATGCAGATCCAAGTCACATCAGTGCCAAGAATAAACACTTTCTTCCTCTGCCAATATTTATGACACGATTCATTGGGAACAGATGGAAATCCAGTGACACCCAGTTCACTTACTTCTGTCACTCCTTCATCTTCAGATAGGTACCCATGGGGTACAAAAAAGCCATCGTCATCGTCTTCATCCTCTCCCTCCTCTTCATCATCCTAAAAATAAACTCTGCTTATTAGAAATGACACTTGAAGTGCAATCGGTTCAGAAAGCTTTTTTTCAGCATGAGGAATCCTTACCCCTTCACTATGGGAGAGACTTTCTCCAGGTTCCTCCTCTTCCCATTCTTCATCGCTATCTACTTCGTAGTCTAGTAGTTTCTAGAAGAAAAGCCAACATACGACTTCTGTAAATAAATTCAGAGCGCAGGGGTTCAAAACTCAGCAGCAAGAGGGAACACGCAAGTGGACTGGAAATCCCAGAGAACAAGCGAACTTGGCCAACTGCATATTCACTTCAAGAGCGTAAAGAAAAATAAAAGAATCCAACTATGCTGCCTGTGAGGTGCTTACACTGTCCTTTGCCCAAGGATTCCTGGGACGGATCGCAGTGGTTTTCTTGTTCCATGTCCCCCAGTACGCAGGACGGTGATTCTCGCAGAACTGCAGAAGCTTCATTCTGCCAAATTTCCCCCTTTCAGGGACGGCATCTGTTTTGCAGTTATCCACGACCACCACGTCGCTGTCAAAAGAAGATATCGTCTTCAGGACTTACAGAACACTCCCCTGCTGCTCAGGAAAACATCTTCTAGAAAAAGCTTCAGAGGAGCCACAACACCAACCCAGAGCTTGAGATCGTTACAAGAGGCTCTCCCAAATCGCCCGCGAGAACGTGGGTTCCAGACAAGCCACCTCCCTCCTTAACCACAACCCTACCACAGCTCTGTTCTAGCTATCGGGGTCTTTACTTTTATTTGAAGCCATCAAAGATGAACGCCACTATGGGCCAGCGGTGAAAACAGCTGCCTGAACTCAAGATTTCCTGCAGGGAAGGATCTGAGGAGCACTGTATGGAATGAAGAAAATCTTCATCATAACATATTGCTCCTCGTAGAAACAATTCTCATACCAAATGAGTATTCAAGGAAAAGCTCCCTCTTTACATCATCCCCAAAAATAGAATCAGACTGCCTCAAAACCATCCTGCAGGTCATGATAGAAAAAAAATCAAACAAAAACAAACCAAAGAAAACCCCCAAAGCCCAGACTGACCTGTTCACTGTGTCGGCACTGTTACTGACAAAAGTAGGTCCGGTTTTACGCGGTTTACGACACTTTAGATCCCTCAAGAAAGAAACTTCACTATTCTGTGCACGCAGGAGCTTATCCAGCTGTTCTAAGAAGTCTGGATCCAGGGCAATACGACAGAGGGGAGCTAAGACCATGTTCTCCTTAATTTCAAAAGGAGCAAACTTTCCGCAAGAGCCAGCAAGAATCTGAAAGATTAAGTGAGGACCGTTAGGGTCTGAAAACCTGCGAAACCGCAGAACCAACACATTCATGATACACAACAAACCTCAACATATCTGAACAAAGATTTAGGTTAAGCCTTTCCTATCTGAGGCTCCAAAAGATCCTCTCAAGGGAATCCAGCTCTTTACAGCCAATGCAGCAGAGACAGAGCTGAGTTTTTTTTTTACTACAGCAACTACAAACTTCTTTTGCCATATCTGCTCTGGTCACAGAGTTCTTTTAAAAATCCTTTTCACTTTTGAAACGAAGAAGTAAGAAATACTAATGCTTTGTCTACCTAAGAAGCTCGAAAGGACAGATCAGAAGGAATCGGTGTCTTTGTCAGAACACAACTCATGAAAGACTAACAGAAGACAGGAATCGCAATACCTCACCTTCGGGGCTTGGGGAGTCTTTGGTTTCTGGAAGAACCTCGTGATTTCTGCTTTCTGTGCATTAATACGCTGAAATTAGAATCAAAATGCAAATTAGAAACACCAAGGCAGGACAAGATCTTATAATTCAAGGTGAACTAATGCATAATCCATCTTCAAATCTAGGGAGGTGTAACGAAGTTCAGTTATTTACCAGCTCCTGTAACTCAACAAAAAAAATTGTCTCCTCTAAGAGAACTCTGTGGATTCCAATGTCATTGCTAAGCAAAGGATAGAGTTCACCTACAGGCACTGAGAAAAAGAAATGCAGAAAGAATTTGACAGATAAAGGCAAAGACACATGCAAAGGTAACAGACAAGAAACCTGTGATATCGCAGCACCAGATCCGACTGGACAGGCTGCACCCCAGACGGACACGCTCACTTCCCCACGACCGGAGGGGCTCCAGGTCGGGGTACGCTGCCCGGAGAACCGCAGCAGCCCCGGTCCGAAGGGCTCAGCAGCCATCAGCAGGGTGCCAGGGAGCCCATTAACAGCATTTCACAGAAGAATGTAAAGACAAGCTAGAGAAAGCATTTACCTTTTCCTCCTCTCTTAACCGTTTCTCCTCTTCTTTCTTCCTTTTCTCTTCAAGTTTTGCCCTTTAATAGAAAGTTCATTTTAATTGTCACACATCATTAAAGGTTTATTTGCGCTAGGGGAGAGATGAGAAGCCCCAGACCTTGACTAAGACTATCATGTTAGGCAAAGATCATCCATAATTCAAAGAGCATACTAGGTTAAGCACCCAGACTCTTCCTTCTAGAGCAAACATCGACCTGTTTTACCCACAAAGTACCCAGCCTGCCTCAAGTTTTCCCCAACGCCAGGAAAGGATATTTCTGGAATTATCAAGTTACAAGCAACTTTCTCAACAGACTGAGCACCAGCGCCAAACTGCAGAAGTACGAGCAAGACTGGTCACGAAGGGAATTCTTCAGCCATTTCAAACCAGAGCCCAGCTCCGCCTGGGAGCTGCTGAGACTAGGGTCGGGCGTACACAGTCCTTCAAGCACTTAAAATACATTGTGTGACAAAGAGGGACTTGCTGTTTGAGCAGCACAGCCTCTAGAAGGGACAGTTAAGGTGTTACACGTTGCTACACCCCAGACCACTTACTCCAAAGCTTCCTGCCTCTCCTTGCGCTTCTCCTCCTTCACTCGCAGCTTCTCAGCTTTTTCCTTTTCTTCTTTCTCCTTCTTTTCTCTCCTTTCTTTCTCTTTCAACTCTTTCTCTTCTTCTTTCTTCTTCTTCGCCTCCTCCTTGGCTCGCTCCTTTGCCGCTTTCGCCTCTTCTTTCAGCCTTCCCTTCTCCTCCCTTTCCGCTTGCAGCTTCTGCAGCTTGTCCGCGCGCTCCTGATCCTGGGTCAGAAACAAGCCGTTAGAGTTGTCTTTTTGTACGCAGTCATAGTTGCTACCGTAAGAAACAAGTAAAATAAGAACTTTGTTTATTTCTGTGGAGATACATACCCCACAAGCCAAGCTTTCAAGCTTTGATATCAATGTAAGGCTACCACAGTATAAATTTGACCCGATTTTGCCTTATAAACCCACCAGGATTTTCCAACGATGTTTTTCGCTGTCTCAGGCAGGAATGCCAGTCTCCAAATTGTTGCACTTGCTTTGCAAGACCCGGAGTTTGCAAAAAAACCTGTCACTTGTGTCAGTCCATTGGAAATAATCAGACAGCACCAGGTGCCCTGAGCTTGTTTTAGGGGCACAAGGGGGGAAAGATGCCCTCGGAAGTGTTGCCCTTCAGAGTATTTCCTCCCAAAGCGACTGAAATGCCGCTATGGGGCTAGTGACACACAGAAGGCAGCACATGTACTAAAAAAATGACAAATTAAAGATGCTTCAGCATTGGTGACTTCACCAGGAAATGAGGATCTGTCTGAGCTCACACAAACACCCTCCCTGGGTATTTTCAGTTTTGTTTTATTTATTTCGCATCTCTTCTTGGCGACATGAAGACTTACTGAACAGTGTGACAATGTACAAATAACTGCAGAAGGCAACCAAGGAACAAAACGGTGCCAAGGGTAAAGAAAAAAGAAGCCAATATTGTCAGAACTGAGACACAGAAAACAGTGAAAATCCACCGGGTAGTCTGGAAAACCGTGTGAAGTTAACATCAAGATTGGCAGGTCTATTGAATTTTTAGCATCATAAAGCTTCCGTTCGCATCTCTCCCTCCCGTCGCTGCTATTTTTAAGGCACATACAGAATGGGAGAACACAACAGATTGGATTTCTATACGGGGCACTGCAAAAAGCATCTTGGGAGCAGGCTGAGCCACAGACAGCTTATATAAACCACACAACAGTCCCCTACCATCGTTAGAAACTAGTTACCGAGAAACACAATAAGAATTCATCAGCGTCCGCCTTCCCCAAACCACAGCTCTCCAGCAGGCAAAGCCCACTCACGCAGCACCGCCTGCTCGACAACTCCACGTGATCCAGCAGCCGCCTCCATGTTTAGGATTTCAGGACTGAAATCGGGACGGACGGAAAAATTATCACCGTTACGGGACAGGCTTTGCTGCTCAGCTGCGTTCAAGCAAACGGAGACCGGAGCTCAGCGCTTCCAGTAGTGACATCCACCAGGTTCTCCAGCCAGCCACGAACACAGCGGCCCGTCTGCCTCACTTATTAATGAGGAACAGACCCCACGGTTTGGGGCTTGAAAGGGGGAAGGGTAAGAAAATCGAAGCTAGAACCAAGCTTAAATAGAAGGCTCTGGAAGATTTCACTTGTACCTGTCTGCTTAGGCTGCACTGACCCTCTCGGGAAGGGTTTGAAAAAATTCTCAAAATTTTCTGTCTCGCATTCTGAGAGGCAGTCAGCAACGTTTACAGTTTCTTAGTCTCTTACCAAAGCGCAAGGAAACGCGGCGCGGGCCACCCACACTGCATTACGAATGCGTTAAGCGGCTTTGGAAGGAGCCAAGGGCTGTAACTGAGCGCGTTACGGTTCTTCCATATTAATCCGTGAGGAAAACCAGGAAAGGAGATGTTTTAAGTGGACTAACCACCAAGGGCTCTGCTTCCTATTCAATGCAAAAGGTTAACTGGTAGGTCAGGGAAAATGCCTTACTCTCTGCGATCTCAGCTTCTCCTTCTCTGCCGAACTTCTGTGGAATTTCTGAGATACCTGGAATGACAAAACACAAGTTTTAGAGATCCACATCCACCAGAACTTTCTCCAGAAGAGCAGCAAGCATCGTCTGCGGTATATTGACGTTTTTCTTGCAGATCAGGATATTCAGCAACTGCAGGATTCCTCTAGCATCAGACCCGAGCACAGTTCAGGCATATCTGATCTCACCCTTTTACATTTAACCCCAAATACATCAAAATGCTTCAGGTTACATTAAGTCCTTGTGTTCCCGAGTTTTGCACAAACAAATCCCTCCAGTCTACTCCCTTCTAAAGGTTCATCAGCAAGGGAATACCACGTGCAGAAAACCAAACAGAAGCTAGAGCTGCTCCAGATCCCAAGAGCACACCAGAGGACATTTAATTATAGCAAAGTCACTTCCTTCGAGTTAAACTCAATTTGGTTTTCATCCACATCCTACCACTTACTCCTGCTATGACATTTAGGTACAACTTTCTGAACACAAGGACAATATCCACATTTTAACGCTGTTTCTTCTTGTCATCGCAGCCCTCTTGCTCTTCCACTTGTACCAGCGCATCAACCCCAAGTTCCCAACAGGTGAAGCTTCTCTTAAAGCTGTTATTTACAGGAGGGAAAAAGATATTTCATGTTTAAGAACATTGTTCACAGACTGGTCAATATTTCAGCCTACCACGGCTTGGTTTCTCGTATCCCCCTCTTCCTTCTCCTGCCACGAGCAGTACAAGGTACCCCGTGATTAACAGACTAACACAGACTTTATTTTCCGTACTCACAGATATTTCAGTTTGCACAGTGTAAAGCTGTATCGGGAAAGTCTGTATTTATCTGACACTAAATCAGAGTTCTTTCAGCTGGGTGCTTTAGTTTATCAGAGCAGTTTCCACCCAGGAACACAAACACGCCAGGACACACGGGCACAGGTGGAGGTGCAGGCTTTCCTTCCTGGCAAGGAGCACCCGAGCTGTTCCTCCCTGACTTCAGGACCCAGGAAACCAACCACCTGCCTGTGATCAACAATTTGATGTTATCATGAGTCAAGTGCTTTTTTTTATTTGCTCTGTTACACTGGAAATACTTCATGCTTGCTTGAGTTTATGTATTTATTTTAGAGATCCAAGTTTGCGAGTTTTAACAGCGTAAGAATCGATCATTTTTCTTGATAAGCTCACGGAAAAAATTAAAGACGTGTCGCATCAGTGGCTCCAAGCCCCGGCTAACTCATCCATAGCTCCTCCAGGCCACCAAGGCTTTTCCTCACCTGTGGGACAGCTTCTCCTTAAACCCCAGAGGGACAGTTGCTGAAAATCTTTCTTAAAAGCCTCAAGGTGGCATAGACTACCAGCTGCTTCACCCTCATTGAGCCACGTACTCGGTTCTCCACCCCTAGGAGCACAACATCAACCCACCCCTCAACACCTTCCTCATTTTCCCCCTAATAATGTCGTCAAGCAAAACAAACGCACCAGACAGTCCAGCCTAAGCGTGGGCGAGGCGCAGTGACAGCGCCCAGGCACACTCCCCAGGACTGCTCCGCTTCACAGGTTTAACCATGAGCAGCTGTGTGACCCCCAAGAGAAACCCCCCCCTTTACACCTCCACTGATCTATTCCCCAAAACGCCTGCTCACCGCTCAACCCTTCAAGCGCTGGGAAGGTTCCAGCCACCTGTGAAGACACTGGCATCCTTAGAACCTTCCCCTTTGATACAGCACCAAAAATCACAACGTTTTAGGGTCTCTTCCTGGAGCAGAGGTACTAAACCAGAACCTAGACCACAACCAACCAGCTCCTAGAGAGGGAATTTCAAGGTGTTCCCTCCTGCGCTCCAGCCTTCGCTGCCCAACAGCACTATGCTTCCCCAGGAGCGTCATACGCACGGTGACTTTCTGCCAAAGCAGCTCAACAGTGCACCTGTAATGAGACGGCTGAGAGCACGAGCTCTGGGTGCTCAATTCGGAGAGACAAAGCTCACCTGACTCGTCCTCCATCCTCACGCACAGACCTGCGGCTCCACGGACTCGCTGTAGTTTCAATTAAATCATTTTCTACACCACAGTAGCAGAAATGCAGAGCTTGGAAAGTATCTGCACTGACAGGTAGTGGGGTGACGTCCCCTCACAATAATTACAGCAGCTTCATCAAGGACAGAACAGAGGCTGTAAAATATCCCCTAACGGACAAAACTGCTGCTGGACACTGTCCTTATCCCAGTCACCAGAATGCTAAGTCCCAGAGCACACACTTCATTAAAAAAAAAAAAAAAGAATCTGTAACAGAGTTTAAAGTTACATTCACACAATACAAATATACCAGCACCTCGAAACCAGGCAAAATTTAAATAGAATTTAAAGGAAGATCCAAAAGGGCAATAATTCAGCTGTTATTAGTAAATCAACACCACCTTTCGCACACTTAATCTCTGTGAATATTCTAGTCATCCTTTTCACTATAAGCACAGGAAACCATACAAACTGTTGGCAATGCAATAGCTTTAAAAAAAAAACCCAAGAAGACAGACCAACCTTCCTAACAGGCGTCGAGGCAGCTAAAGGACTAGTATTTCTCTTTGTTTCTGCAACCAGCTGCACCTCAGGGGAGCTCACAGAGCGAGAGCTCAGCGAGGAGTTGGTCAGTCCAGAGTCTCCTTCGTGAGACGATTCCATGGTCTGATTTTCCGACGTGGTGCTTCCATCCAGAGAAATGACTTGGGGAGATTTTGCAGTCATAATATCCTCCAGCAGCACTACAGGCATCTTCCCCTCAAAGATGACATCCGTCAGTTCGCTCTGGTTGACCTTGGTGTTCTCTGCACTGTTACACTCTGCTAACGTGGAACGTGAGGGGATCCCATCCTCCAGATCTTCATCTTTACTCGCTACAGCTTCACACCCCGCATCAGTCTCCATTAAATCATCTGCCTGAGCAGGACTCGAGCAACTCAGCAGATTTATTTCTTTTCCTAATACACCGTTAGTTATAGCTACGGATGATGATGCTTTTGAATCAAAATCAATATGTTCTACGTCATCGTTTAGTCTATAGCTAGAGCCCTTTATCAGGTCAATAACAATTACAGGTTCATTCGTGTTATCTTTCGTGTTTTTCTGTATAAAATGGTCTAACGGACCCTTTCCATTAATGAGTTTGGGAGCAAAATTCACATCGGAAACCAGCTGGCAGTCATTCTCCACATTGTCCAGGGCTGCACGCGATGCGTTGAGGGAGGAATCCTTGCTTGGACCAAAACCACTCTGGGAGCTCTTCACTTTTTTAACTTCTACATCCACGTCGTATTTTTCCTTTGGTACAGGATTCAAGCGTTTGAAGGGCAACCGAGCTGAAACAACAACATTTTATTCTTTTAGTCACATCATACAAGCCACGGGGATGGGGGCAATCAAACATCAAGTTATTTTATTTGTTCTTAAGCACAAGAAATGAAACAGATGAGCCAGGTGGGGCCGGTTTGTCGCTACAAAGCCCATTTACTTCACAAAACCAAGCGCGACACCGTCTAAAGCCGCACCGGGTGACACACTCCCTCGGCCGCCTCACCTTGTACGAGCCTCCGCGTAGGAGCGGCCGCTTTGTCCCTGCACTCCATGGCTGTGAGGGAAAATGAGGAAAAACATAATAAATAAAACACCCTTGACACGGTCCCGGTGAGCTCCCCGCTCCCCCGGGACACCGAGCCGCAGCAGGGCCCGACAGCTCCCCTCAGGCCGGACAAAGGGACCGGGGCCACCCCCGCGGGCACCCCCCCAGCTGAGGGGAACCTCCGCACCACCGGGCACCGGCACCTGCACCCCCCGCCGGGGCTAGGCTGAGGGAAGGGAGGTTGGGAAGGCCAGAAGGAGGCGGCGGGGCGGGCACGGGCCTGGCCCTGGGGCGCGGCGGCGGCTGCCAGGCCTCCTTTGTTACCCCGGCAAGGCCCCGCGCACCCCGCGGCCCAACCGCCGCCGGAAACACACCGCGCCCCGGCCCCACCGCATCCCCAGGTGAGGCCCTACCTGCCCCGGCGGCCGCCGCGGCTCCCGCCGCTCCCCCGGCGGCGGCACCCGACCCGTCCCGGCCCGTCCGGTCCCGCCCCGCGGGCTCCCGCTCGTATTTGGCGGGAGCCGGGGCGACCCCGCGCCTCGCCGCGCTGATAGGCGAAGCGCGCCCCACGTGACCCGTTCTTCCGCCCGTCCCGCCCCCTTCCCGCCCGCGTCTCGCGAGGAGGGCGGGAGCGAGGCTCGGCGCCCGGCTTCACGTCTGCCTCCCGATTGGCTAGTGCGACGAGCCGTCGCTGATTGGTGGCGGCGGCTGTCAGTCTGGCTCGCTGGAGGCGCTGATTGGCTGCTTGAGGGCTAGCAGGGTACGGCTGGGTCCTTACGCCTGAGCTCGAAGCCTGTCTGCTCGCCGGGCGGCAACCGGGGCAGCGGCGGTGCAGCCCGGGGGCCGGCTCCGGAGAGGTCGGGGCGGCCTTTCCGCGGCACCGGGCAGAGGGGCGGAGCCGCCTGTGGTGCTGCGCCACTGAGGGGCCCGAGCCAGGGCGCGAAATGGCGGCGGCGCAGGCAGCCAATGAGTGACCGCCGCTGGGCCGCGCAGGCGCAGAGGAGAGGGGGCAGGCGGCTGGCGCGGGGGATTCTGGGAGTTGTAGTTCGGGGCGGCGCGTGTCCCTCCGGTTCCCCCCGAGGGCTGCGGCAGGTCTGGGGGGAGGGCACACCCCCCACGTCCCTTCCCGGTTTGTCCGGCCTGTCCCCGTGTCCCACACGCTGTCCCCTCCTTGCAGCCCTCGCTCAGGCCGCGCTGGGCCCCTCAGCCTGGCAGGGGGTG
>WKFP01013215.1:1884-26046 GCA_011057875.1 Pterocles orientalis | reverse complement strand
GTGGCGGGGCAGCACCGGCCCCGTGGGGGCTGTGATCGGCTCCGGGCCCCCGTGGGGGTCTCCCCACCCCCCTGCGGGACCTGGGGGGGTCTGTGGGCTGTGCAGGGATCTCGTGGGGTGCTCCCCAAACCCCTGAGGGACCTGGGGGGGTCCCCGGGCCTGTCCTGCACCCCCCAGGCCAGGGCTGTGGGGGGACCCCAGCAGAGAAGCGCCTCCGGGGGGGTCCCCGGTTGGGGTACCGCCCCCCCCACGATGTCCCGGTGGGTGTCAGGTCCCCAGAACGGGGGGTGACAGCAGTACAGCGGGGGGACAGGTTTGGGGACGATGGCGGTGAAGCCCCTCGAGGGCCAAGATGGCCCCAGCTGCCCAGAGCGGGGTTTGGGGGGAAATTTTGGAGGGTGGCGGGCGGGCGAGGTCTGGGGTCGGAGCTGGGGGTCACCCACCCCTTCGCCTCGGCCGGCGGCTGCGGCCCCACCTCGGGGACTGCGGGATTTGGGGGGCTGGCGGGGGGCCCGGACCCCCTGGCCGGACGGGAAGCGGTCGGGGGGGTGTTGGAAAAACACTTGGCAGAGGAGCGATCTTCAGCCAAGGGAAAATTGATCCAGGGATTGGTTTCTCCGACGGTAAACAGTGGATTGACATCGTCCTGAAGCGCCGGCGGTGACGCCTGGCTCTTCGCAGCGCGGGGGGCTGCAGCTCTCCCTGCCGAAATGTTGGGGTCTGCTTCTGACGGGGGTCATAACCACCTTCTCCCCCATCCTCTGATCATTCCCGATCCCGCGGAGCCGGGTTCTCCCTCCTGCTGTCTGTGATCACCGCTGAAATTAAGAAATTTTTTTTTAAATGTATTTTTGGAATGATTCAGGAGTCACAAACCCTCTTTTCCTTCCCCCCACCCGCTGCTTTTCTGCCCCTGTTTGAAATTTAAGAAGAGTTTTACACAATTTTGTATTTTCCAGGCGCAGTTTAAACCCCTTCGAAGCTCACCCCGAGCACGTTTGCTCCCTGCGTCTCCTCCTTTCTTGGCCCTGTTTACCAAAAACCATTTTGCTTAAACAGCAAAACAAAATAACAGATTCCTGAGGTCATTCCCCCACCCCCTCGCTCGCAAACCCCTGCGTCGTGGGGCTTTTTATGACTTCCACGGGGGAAGGCTGTGCTGAAACCTGGCTGTAGGAGGATTTTGCTGGCGCAGATGTGCCGTGGTGGCGGCGCGGGGCGATTAGAGGTGAAAGCTCATCGATGAGTCAGGAGCGGCGTGTTTCTAAAGTCTAAAAAAAAAAACTCGTTTCAAAACACCTGGTGAAGCTGTTCTCGGGGAGATTTATCATCAAGTGAAATCATATGTGGTCTTGGGTGGTGTGTTTGTGGGTTTTTTTTGTTACAGGTGGCTTTTTTTCCTTAAAATGAACCTTTTTGGCTGCTCGTGGAAAAATTAAACCCGGCGCAGCTGTTCAGGGAGAAGTCACTTGCCCAGCGCACAGACTTGGTGGCCCATTCGCCTCCCGTGCGTGTTCTTCGCTCGGACGGTGTTCGCTGGGGTGTTAAAGTGGGAGACGCGGGCGTTTGCGACTGCGCCGTGTGTCTTTGCAGCCGCGTCTTGAATTCTTTCACGGCTCACGCTTCCCCGGCGTTTGGGGGCTGATTTAATCCGAAATGTGAGGATTTAATTTTATTTGGTGTGGGGTTTTCCACCGATATCGGTGAAGCGATTCTCTTTGCAGGGATGCAATCTTCTTTTGGAGGCGCTGCCACCCCCTTCGCCGTGCCCCGGGGAGGGGACACGGGTATCTATGGGGATGCTCCAGCTGGAAACTGGGAGTGCCTGGTTCCAGTTTGGCCATTTCTCCGTCTTCTCTCCCTTCCCTTTCCACCCTCCTTCCCTTTCCCTCCACCGGTCCCACTCCTCAGCCTCCCCTTGGCTGGAGGAGGGGAGGTTTAGTTATTTTTTGGCTCCTTTAAAGCTATCAGATGCTGCCAAAACCCAACATGTGGAAGATCTTTCCTAAAATGTTACGTTTCGTTCCACGTCTGTTGGTAATTGAAGGAAAGTGGAGCCAGGACCAAGGTCTGCAAGGACCTCGGCATGGCTGGAGCAGCAGGTTTGGGATCCCCCCCGTCTCCCCGCACGACGAGGGGGCCAGTCCAGCCTGGATTTGGCTCGTGGGCTTCTGCCGTCTGATTCCTGCGAGCCCACGTCTTCCCTGGGTGAGGCAGCCGGGCGCCCACGCGTAGGAGAGAGCCGATAGTATCCTGAAAAAAAAAAAAAAAGTCACGTTGGCAAACGCTGCAGATGGTGTGTGTGCATCCAGAACAGGTTTTGCTAGTTCACGGCAAAATATTCTTTAGAAAAAAAAGCTCTAGAAAATATTCTCGCAAAAGGAAGGAGGAAAAACAACAACAGCAGCAGCTTCGAGCTCTGGCGTGACGAGCTGGGAGCAGGGTGGGACATCCCGGCGCAGCCCCTTCCCGCAGGTCCCGGACCGGCTGATCCCAGCTTCGATCCGCTCAGGAGTTTGTAGGAATTTTGTGGTGTAGGAATGGTTTTGCTTGCACTCTTCGTTTTTTATACGGACTCACAGAAGCCCTAAAAGCCAGCACGGGTTCCCGTTACCCACCGGCGAGGACGCCCGCCCGTGCGGTTCCTGGGCGAATGCGACGTTTCTGGAGTGTCGGTGGGTCCGTCCCCGCTGCAGACGGCAGCCCTGGCCCCCGCGGGTTTATCAGCTCCAAGGGCCCAGCCCCAGGGTGGAGGCGGTTCTGTTGTGATACCGGGGTGGCAAACGTGTCCCCTCCCTTGGTGACAGCGGGACTGTCCTCCAGGGGGGATCGCACACCGGGATAGCACACCCCCGGCAGAGCAGCGCAGCCCAGTCACGGGGCCGGGGCTGATCCGGGAACGGTGTGTGGTGTAATGTCCTTTCCGGTGTCACCGAGCCCTTCTGGGGACACGAGACCTGATTTTAAGTGCCAGCGGTTGGGCTCAGGAGCAGGCTCAGCCCAGGCAAGGCTGAGCGAGGGAAGCCGGCGTTGCTTTCTTCAACCAGGCTGGAGTTCAGCCCTGGGCGCCGCTGTCGCCCCGAACAGGACTGACCCGCTCCCAAAGCCGGCGTAACCCAAACCCAAACCCTGCTGGGCCAGCCAGGGCTTAGGAACCGGGGCAGCAATGCGTGTCCTGCGAGTCCCGGCCGGAGACACATCCAAAGTCCAAAAGCCATTTTCCACGAGGGGAAGAGGCGAGTCCCAATTAAAACCAGCCAGCCCTTGCCGTGTACGCTTTTTCCTGAGCTTGATGCCTGCTCTCAAGGCTTCTGAAGAGATTTTTCAATATGAAGAGCAGCTGGCGCTTGCTTTCTGCCCGCTCGGGAGCCCGGGATGCGCTCTGTGGCTCCAGCAGCCATTTCAGCCCCGAAGGACCCGCTGGCTTGGGATTTCCTTTATCTCTCTTTGGGTGAGGTTCTTTCTGTTTTTTTCCTTTCCCTTTTAACAGCTACCTTTTATTTTATTTTTTTTAAGGATAACTCAGCCCTCCCAGCAGCTGGCTCTCCGGAGCTTTCTCTCGGAGGCATGAGATGCTTTTCCGCTCGCTGCCTTTGCTCTGGCCGCAGCTGGCCGGTGGGTTTCTCCGGATATCCCAGCTGTGCTGCGCAGCACAGGATCTCCTGCTGGAAGAGAAATAGGAAACGCAACGTGCAGGATAACCTTCCACATGGAAAAACAAACCCACGAGGCCCCTTTCCCCAGCCGGAGCTTGTCCGTGGGTGCCCGGTCTCACTGCGGGTGGTTCCATCCAACCTGGCTGTGAATATTCCCAGGGATGGGACATCCGCCACCTCTCTGGGCAACCTGGTCCAAGGTTTCACCACCCACACTGTAAAAAATTTCTTTCTTATATCTAGAATCTTCTAAATCCATTAGATCTTCACCCGCTGTGGCTTTTTGGCCGGTCCCCATCCATGGGTGACATCCTCGCTGGTGCACTCTCCCCTAGGAAAGCCCCTAGATGGAGGAACCAGGCACCCAAAGAGGGTTTAAGGTGCTATTTTAGGCTCATGTGTTCTTTTTGAGCTCTTCTGGTGAATTTTGCACGCCCATGGCACGCCACCAACAAGCGGGTCGGCCCGTCTGTCGGCAGGAGGAGATGCTGGGAGCGGGAGGAGATGCTGGGAGCGGGAGGAGATGCTGGGAGCGGGAGGAGATGCTGGGAGCGGGTCGCTTTTCGGCTTTTCTTGGCTGCGCTTCGATGACGAGGGCTGGGTGCCGCGCCAGCAGGTAATTCCTGGGAGAGGCAGTTGGCAGCGTCGGGCTCAAAGTTCCTTATCTAGAAGCGGAGATTCGCACTGGCGAGTCGAGGGATTTTGCCGCCTCCTGCCAGCCTGACCTTCCCTCCCACGCCACGCGGTGTTTGCTCTATTAATATTAACCTGGGCCGGAGTCCCCTGCAGCCTCCCACGTTTATCTTTCGCTATTAATCTGCTCCTGAGGCTGGAGGAAAGACGGATTTGCTCCAGCGCCGCGCGACGTCCTGCGTGCCCAGTGTCCCGGCCGGGGTCCGTCCAGGAGAGAGGCGCGTTGGGTGGTGGCTGTCATCCTCGCCCCGAGCGGTTTGCTGTCGCTGGGGATGGGTGTTTTATCACAGATCCACGTATGGCAGGTGAGGAAGAGGAGGAGGACGCACGTTTTCTGCTTTCGGAGACCCTCCGAGTGAAGGGGGCGAGACTTCAGCCGCTTCTAGTCTAGGTGACGATGACGACTGAATGCTCGCAGGGACGCCTGCTGTCGCGTCGAGCTGAAACGACTGTGTGCAGGATATTCTCATCTTCGCTCCCTCTTCTCGCATGATTTGGCGTCGATGAAGTACCTGGCGCAACGGCATTCGGCTGGTTAATGGTTGTCGGAGCGAAGCAGCCCCGTAACGGGGCAGTTTTCAGCTTTTCTTGGTATTTTTCAGCCCGTCTGGAGTCGCAGGCAGGGGAGGGCTTGTCTCTCCGCATCAGTTACTTGAACTTGGCTTTTTAATTCCTTTTTAAGATTGTTTTCACAGCCATTGGGCTCTGATAGGAACGAGAAGTCAGATTCTTGGAAGGCAAAGACAGAAACCGAGGTGGAAAGCTCCAGCTCTCCGTACCCTGCTCCGTTTGCTCCCCTCCTCGTTTCCAATGTCGAACAGGGGACGTGTTCTCCTGCGACCGCAGCCGGGGAATCGGGGACACGGGACGGATCCGTGGCGCAGGGCTGGGGGATTGTGCGGCATTCGGAGCGCTGGTTCCTCCTCGTCGTGCCTGCCCGCCTGCCTTGGGGCTTTCTGGCTGAGATTATCTGTTGAACTCTCAGTTTTCGCAGGTTGTGGGTGAACTATTGGAAGCGGACGGTGCCGAGGGGGACGGTTTCTGGATGTGGTGGAAGGAAATCCTTCCTCTCCCTTCTCCCTGCCAATACTTTCCTCCTGGGAAAGAGCAAAATAGGGATGAGATCAGGCAGGCTGCCTTGTAAGAGCTGATTCATTGCTTTAGCACATTATATTTATTTTTTTTTCTTCTCTCCGCGATCCCTGCGTATGCCAACGCATTTTGCCAGGGCTCGCAGCCCCGGCTGGTAAAACCAGAGGGACCGCAGCCCAAGACGCCAGAAATACCAACATAAAAAAATCCAAACTGCAAAAAATCCAAACTGCAAAAAATCCAAACTGCGTGCTCGCTGCCCCTCGGGGAGGGAGCTGATGTGCAGTGGGGTGTGAGGGGTTATCCCAAGACTGCAGCCTTGTTGCCCTCCTGCTCCTGAGCGAGATGCCCAACTACCAAAAAAGACCGAAAATAAAATAAATCCGTAATCCCGGAGGTCTGTGATGCCAGCTGAACCCGTTCACGTGGAAGCTCACTGATGCAGTGAGACGCTGATGCTGTTTCATAAGCCTCCCGCGTCGCAGAGCTGCGCTCGTGGTCCTTCCCTTCTCCTTAATTGCGCTGATGAAGGGGCTGAGCTGTGAAGTCAGGAGCTCTCCTGTCACCCAGTGTGACATCTCCTGCAGCTCTGCTCCCTCCTGAGCTGTCCCCCAGTCCCATGGCTGTGTCCCAGCCTTTCCCCCCGCAGCAGGGGGTTCTGTGCGGAGCCGAACTGAACCGGACGGGGAAGGATCCAGGCTGGGAACGCCCCGCAGCATCGCTCCGCTTCTCCGTCCATAAGCACCTGCGCGACCCAACTTAGGGCAGAATTCAGCCCCTCTTGGCCTCTCTGTGTGATTGTAAAAGCGATAATTAAATTTAAAAAAAAATAATTTCCTTTTCCCTTTCCCCTTGGCCCCCCCATCCCTGTATCTCCGATCCCGTGGCTTTTTCGGGTTCCTGTTGGCAGGAAAGGACCCAAGGTGGAGGGACAATCAAGCTGCCCTGGGATCCTCTCCAGCAGACGCCTGGTTTCGTTGCTGGACGCGGGTTCCCCGATAGCGCCTGGGGGTGCCGCCGAGGTCCCCAACCTCCCCGTGGCTCTGGGGCTGGCCTGGGGGACACACATGGTCCCCTCGAGGTCCTGGACCCGCCACCCGGTCTGTGGTGTGTGTTGTTGGCTTTGTTGCCGTTACCTTATTCATAGAACTGGATTTTTTTTTTCTTTTGAAGCCGTCGGGGAATTTGCGAATCTTCCTATCTCACATTAACTGGCTATTAATAAAGTTCAGGATAGTGTCACTAATTAAATTGCTTTTCTGCTCAAAAAGAAAAAAGTTAAACACGTCTCCATAAAGAAATTCTATCTTGCTGACAGAAGATAAAATTTACACAATTAGAGCTTTAAAAGGCTTTTTCTAATGGAGAAAATGCCTCAAAATTCATCCTAGAGCTTGAAAACCAGACTGTATGCCAGGCTTGATTCATCCGTGATAATTTATTAACCACTTTCTTGAACCAATTTGTTCTGGCTTTGCAGGACCAGCTCCATTTAAACGTAATATTGAAAAAAAACGATGATGAAACTTCGTGATGCAAAAGGCAGAAAAATGGTGAAGAATTATCCGCGTATGGAGCAAATCCGCTGTGTCAGGTGCTGCTCTTGCCAAAGGGTTGGGTTTTTTTTTTCCTCCCTGTAGGCTCCGCGGTGGAGCGTGTAGAGAACATCTTGCTCGTTGCTGACGTGTGTCCCTGCACGTGTTTTTGGGAGGATTTTGGGGGGGAAATCTGGAACGCCAGATGTTGGGGGAGCTTAGATCCTCCTAATTGTAACGGATGAGTTTTAAAGACCGAGGGAATCTGCGCTTTGCTGCTTGACAGGGAAAACATAACGTGAATATCATCTACCCGAATTTCTGGCTGCAGGGTGGAAAGTCGGTCGTGATGCATCGATAGCATCGTCTGCAGAAAAAAAAAGCACCGGGAGGGATTTTTTCACTTTTAAACCTGAAAGGAGTATTAGCAAGTGTTAATGATGCTCAGCAAGGAAAAAATGGGCTCAGCGTCATCTCGCGTGGGCTGGAAGCGTGGTGGAGTACCTGGACGTGGGGAAGGGCTCTGTGCAGAGCTCTTCCAGGGGTTTGATCTGGTCCAGCACCCGCTGCCGGATTGCTTCCAGCAGCCCTCTGGACGTATATCCACTTGTTCCCACTCTGCTTTTCCTTAGGATGCTGTGCTCAGGGCTGATAGCCGCTAAGCTTTTCCTAGAATTCAAATTCAGAAGGAAAACGCGTATTTATAGCGTTCTGAATTATTTCTCTCCCTCTTTGAAGTTTGTGTACACTGAGATATCGCTGGGGCCGTCCCGGAGATTTTGCTTGGCCGAGGTGCTCAGCGTGGGGCTCCCTCAGCCCCCTCCCCGCCAGGAAAGGGAGTTTTTTGCTGTCCTTTTGATGGAGCTGAGCTCTTGCTTCAGCTCAGCATCTTTTTTGATCTCCCTCCTGCCTCTAAACCTGCCGGGGAGCTCTCCTGAGCTCTCCCCTGCGCTCATGAACGCTCTCTGCCACCCAAAACCGAACGCAGCCCTGACCCAACGTTTTAGGTAATTCCTCTGCGTGTCCCGGGAAATTGGTTTGGTCTCGTCACGCTGCAGTTCCAGAGGTTCTTCTGCCTCCTTCCCCGTTCCCTGCCCGTCCCTGGGTGCCGTTGCCGTGTTTTTTCACTGGGTGATGCCCGTCGGTGTCACCACCCCGGGGAGGTGTTTTTTCACGTCGTGCTTTGTGCAGGGAGCAGAAATCCCGCCTGCTGCTTTTTCACAAGCTGTCCGCAGCCGTGGGGTTCTCCCCAGGGATGTACAGGTGCTCTAAGCCCTCCTGTTCCCTTTTTTTTTCCCCCCTTTTTTGTGAAATCCCCAGGTGGACCATCAGAGCCGATCCTCCATGGATGCAGGACTGCTCAGTGCCCTGCCTGGGTTTGTCACCGAAGCTTTGCCGAAGAGGAAACGGAGGATTGCAATTACTGGGAGGCACTTCCAGCGCTTTGTACTTTTCTATCCCATCTAACGAGCGACTCCGAGTCTCTCGTCTTTTCCCCCGGGTCTGCGAAGGTCGGGTGGAGTTGCTGCGGAATGATGGCTCAGCAGTTTGCAGAAGTCAGGCTGTGATTCACCAAACCTCTTCCGAGATAGGACGGAGGGAGGTTGGGCAGGAAATCTGGATGCAAGGCAAATATTCCCCGTTTCCCTTCGGTTTCGTGGGCTTCCTCTGAACCTCTGTAGGCGCTGAAAGCGGGTGAGGAGCAGGGCAGCGCCGGGGGAGAGCTGCAGCTTTTTCCCTTGCGTGTGTTTGTTTTCCCTGTTAACTTGACCCAATTACTTTTTTTTTTTTTCCAGCTGAATAGGAATTATGTCTAATTTAGCACAGAGCACACAAGAAGCAACTAATAATAGGAGAAAACATTTATGGTGCAAATGGCTGTTGCTGGCTGTTGGGAGGTGCCCCCTTCCCTGCAGCGAGAACGTTTCTCTGCCGGGAGAGCAGCGGGTTGAAACCTTTCTCTGGGTGACTCTGCTTTGGTGGCACTGTTGTGCCCTCCCGAAAAGCTGGCCCGTCCCCAGCTTGGCATTAGCCAAGGAACACCGAGCCGTCGGCTTCTGCTCGGGGAGGAATGGAGGCACCGTCCTTCTCTGGCTGGAAGAGTTCGCTTCGAGAGAGCTGGGATGAGCGCAGAGCCAAGAGCCTCAAACAGGGATCGCAATCGGGATTTTAAATATTTTCACTCCACAGACGAGGAAAGGACAAATCCCTGGAGCAGCGGCCGCATTGCGGTGTGTCCGTGTGCCCTCCTCTGGCCTGAGCTCTGCTGGCGTGACCTGCTGGCTGCTGCTTCTGTTACATCTTTTTTTTTTTTTTGTAATTCATGCTGTCCTCATTCCTCCGAGCCCATCTGCGGGATGGAGATGAGTCATCCGATAGCGCTTTGAGGAGGTGATTCGCCAGGTGGCTCCCTAGAAAGCTCTCTGCGCATGCAGCAGCTCTTGCTTTGCGGTTTCTAGATGATAAAATTCCAACCCGAGGTCACTTTGGAGGCTTTCTGCCTTGGCGGGAGGGAAGGGAAGGAGCTCTTCATTGTTCTGGGCTGACCTTCCTGCGCCAATTCAGGGCGATTCCTCTGGCCGAGGGTGGTTAGATCCCCAGCTCAGATGGTGAGGAGGTGGAAGCTCAGTTGGTTTTTAGACACCTTTTCCCCGTGCGCGTGTGTGGAGGCAGCGGAGCATCTCTCTGTGCCTTTGCAGAAATACGTCGCTGGTGCTGGGGTGGCCAGAATCAGCCAGGACTGATCCTCCTCGTGAGAGGTGGGAAGAGGAAAAATAAAGGCAGGAAGGTCGGGGAGAAGATGGAGGGCTGGATAACAGAGAAAAAACGCTCCAGTGAGCTGTTTCACAGGGTGAGCGGTGAGATCCGTGTGTCCCAAGAGAGGTGGTGGATGTTGGGGACCAGCAGCAGGTCCTTGCTCAGAGGGGCAGGAGAGCTTCGGCTTTTGGGGTGAAAAAATCCAGCGGGTGCAGCGGTGCTCAGCCCCGCGGGGACCTCGGAGCTGCTGGGTGCCTCCTGTCCCCCCCTGTGGGGATCTGCTGGGGATCGTGCCTTCCTCTTCCTTCCTTCCTCTTCGTTAGGAGGCTGGTGGTAATTGCTCATCAATAAACACTTGGATGTGTTTTCTTCTCCTGAAAGTAGGTCGGGAGTTGCTCGGATTGTGCTTTGCTGTGGGTGTGCTGGTCTCTCCTTAAACTGGGGTGTCTGCTGGCCTTCCTTACGAAAGGATGCCTTCCGTTTTTAATTAAAAAAAAAAAAAAGCTTAAAAGCACCTAAGGAGGCAGAATAGAGTCAGATCTACGAAGCTGAGGTGCCCAGACAGAACCGGGGCTGTGCATGGCGTTAAAGCTCTCGGTGGGTTTGCGTTCCACCCGTCGTCCCTTCCCAGTTCCCAGCTTTGTGTGCCAGGAGCCGGAGATGGACCCGAAATGGCGAAGCCTCGACACGACGTCCGCACCCTCTGGATCCCAACTGCTGGGTGCTGTCGGACCAGCACCTTCTGCTCCTGCCTCCTTTCCAAGGATTACACCCAGAAGGTGACAATTAACTTTTAATGACACTCAGACGGCACCACGGTGCTCAGACATCCGCGGGGGATTGCCAGCGGCCCCACGGCACCTCCCAGTTCTGTGAGGAGCCACTGCGGGGGGACCCCGAGTGTTTTCCAGGCGCTGTGACACCCCCGAGCTCCTGCCTGTCCTGGACACGCTGGTAGAAACGGGGGGTGTGCTTGGAGGAGGCTTTTTCGGGGTTCTGCAGCCAGGAGAGCGCCGGGACTGCACCGAGTGACTAAACCCATTTCCCACCCGGTTATTTCAAAGCTTTAAATACACACGCGGTGACACAGGGTAAATTGTCACATCGGCTCCATAGAGCTGCAGCCGCCCCGCTGCCACCGACACTGCAGTGGTAGAGCTGCCGGGGACGGTGAGCAGAAATTACAGGGAATGCCGCGGAGCCACGCCGTGCTGAGCCGGAGCGGTGCCGATGGCTTTATTGGGCTTTTCCAGAGCAGCCACAGATCTGTGCTCCTGGGCATGGCGGAAACTGGGGACCAGCCGTCCCAGTGAGCCCTGGCCATCCCAGTGAGCCCTGGTTTTCCCAGTGAGCCCTGGCCATCCCAGTGAGCCCTGGCCATCCCAGTGAGCACTGGTTTTCCCTAACCGCTTCTTCTACGCACCTCTACTTGTCACGCTGCGCTCAAGCCCTCTTCATCTGGGGTTCAAAACATTAACAGCACCTTTTTTAAATTATTTTTTGGGCTGTTTTTTTCCACTGGACTTGCTCTTTCCCGGTGCAGGGAGCCAGCATAGAGCTGCACGTCTGTTTGCTTGTCTGTGGGGTTTTGTTTTGGGTTTTTTTTATTTCTCTAAGAGAACTTTCTGTTGAGAGGCGGAGGAGGAAGAGGAAGGCTTTGGTACGCCAGCATCTGGAGGGAGAAGGTTTTCATTCGACTGCAGGCAAATGTTTTGAAGGCAAGGATGGCGTGTGTTTGATGTGTTATAAATAGGGCTGAGTGTTCGCTATGGGAAAAAAAAACAGCAAGTTGTTTCTTTTAAAAAAAAAGTAGGTTTTGTGTTTTGCTTGTTTGAGGCAGGGATATTTTTTCATCTTCAAATATCTAAAGGCTAAAGAGCAGAACAGCAAAATCAGGTGTGGGACTGCCCGTCTCCGCTGGAGGACTAGTTTCATCTTCTGCTCGCCAAACCTTTCCCGATTTTCTCTGTTCCTAAACATCGCTGGGCACAGCCTCGTGCGCTGGCAGGGATATTAACAGGGTGATGCTGCATCCAGCATCGAGGGAAATGCGGCTTTGGGGTGGGAGCGGGGATATCGGGGTCCTTTTCCAGGGACCTGTTTGGATTTGCAAGGACAGACCGACCTGTCTGTGATCCGTCTGGTTCGTGGAGGCATGCCTGCTGCGGTACAGCAAGGGACGGACACTCAGGTTTATTTATTTGCTGCAAGTTGTCCCGGAGCTGAGCTGAAGGAACGGTGTGTTTTGAGGCGGGAGTGGCCGTGCAGCACTCCCTGGTCCCTGACTTCGGTTTCTCTCCCACTCCCAGCCCTGAAAGAGAAGCGCTCGGCATCGCGCCTTTCCTCCCGCTCGGTGTACACACACCATCCTGCCTCTCCCCGACCCGGCTGCCCGCCGCAGCGTTTGGTTAAACAATAGCTCTTTCATTTCCGAAGATCTTCCACCCCGCGCAGCCCTCCGACGAGTTCGGAACAGCGAGGGGAAGTCAGATACTGTTCGTGTTCCCACACCCCTGCGACGGAAACCGATGGAAAGCCCCCGTCCCGGAGGCTGTAGAGACTGCAGAGCGTGGTCGGGAGCAGGCGGCAGTGCCGAGAAGCGCCCGGATCTCATCCCTCGGGATCTGCAGGTGACACAGGCTGGATGCCCGGCTCCCGGTGATGGTCGCTGGGGCTCTGCGGCACGGCACAGGAGCCTGTGGATTCACAGCACCTCTCCGGGCTCAGGTCAGAGCTATTTGAGGCATGTTTTAACCGGCAGCATCCTTTAATTAAACACTGTTCAAGGCCAGGCTGGATGAGGCTTTGGGCAACCTGGGCCAGTGGGAGGTGTCCCTGCCCATGGCCGGGGGTGACACTGGGTGGCCTCTAGGCTCCCTCCCAACCCAAACCATCCTGGGATCCCGTGGATGGGGAGCGAGGGATTGATTCCTGGCTTCTCCGTCGGCGTTTGTGTGCAACCGTCTCCTCCAGCCCTCTTCCCTGCCCTGCGGCAGGGTTCGGTTGGGACGCCGGGTAACCAGCCGTCGGGTTTTGAAGCAGTTTTTATCTCGCTGAGCCATGACGCCCAGCTCCATCGCCTTGTGCTAATATTTGCTCTCGGAAGCATTTGCCTTCGGCTGCCGAGGGCTCCCGCTCCTCCCTCCAACTTCAGGTTTAACCTTTTCGTACGTGTCCCGTCCTGGCAGGGCTGGGAGACGGAAGAAACCGGAGAGTACAGAGTTGTTCTCATCTTTCACACCCAGCCAGCTGATGCATAAACCTGCACGAGAGTGTTTGGGCCACAGAACTGGGTTAATTCTTGGTGTGTTTTCCCTTCTCTGGGTTCACATCCATCTCGATTGCAGCGTTGGCGAGAGGTTATGTCCCCAACCAGGGTGAGACAGACACATCCCAAATCTCCTGGTTGTACAATAAAAAAAAAGCGCAGGATTGTCACCACATCCTCAAAGAAAAGCCCTTGAACCGCCCTCTGAAGATGTGCACCGGCAGCATTTCACCGCCCGTCTCACACTTCGCGTAAGCCGAGCTGGATGCTGGGCGCTTCCTTCCTCTCCCATCCTGCAAGCGAAGGGCAAGTTTCCCGGTGAGCTGAATGCCACGCTGCGGCAGCCAGCCACCCGCCCGCCAGCGTTTGCCGGCTCTTTGCAGGCAGTGTGACGAGCTGCACGATGCGACACTAAGAAATTTGGCTCCTTGTCGTGTTGCGAAGCTCTCAAACACGGAGCCGGCGAGGGGGAATGGCCGTGGGTTTGTCTCCCTGCCCGGCAGATTCGGGAGCGCGGGGAAGGGGCTGGAGCCGCTGCGGACGGCACACGGTCCCTCCTTCTTTCCTCCTGCGCTGAAACCTCCCGGTTTAATTAGAGCCAGCAGGGAGAGAACCTCAATCTGATTATTCCTTTGCAGCAGGGCACCAGTAGCATCTCTTGGACGTCAAAAGGATTAAATTAGTCTGTGAGTGAGGTTTGGGGTTTTATTTTCCTCCTTCGCATCTCGGGGAGGATGCTAAACCTCCCGAATCGCTGCGCTGATCCATGCTGGTGGCACGGCGTGCAGTCCCGATTGCAGCAGAGCTCTTGCCCAAGGGGAGGTTTTGCAGCTTTCGGGGCTGCAAATCCGGGGCTGGGCGGGTGGGTGGAGAAAAGCAGGAATGGAATTACTTGGGATAATTGTACCCTTCCCAGGTTATTGACAAATGAAGGAGGTTTCTGGAGGTGCGACCTTTGCGAAAGCGATGCGTGCCACGCCGGGGCGTGGGGCAGCCCCTTTCGGCAGGATTTTTGGCAGGGGACGGGCGATGGCAGCTTGTCTTTCCTCCAACATGAGCTACAGCCCTCTGGGGCATCTCAGGTCCTCTGCTGAGCTCTGCGTCCCCCAAAAGAGGGGAAAAAACCTTCCCCTGGTGCAGCGAAGCCTCGAGAGGCTCTTGCCTCGTTTCGCAGCCTCGCTGAACCCTTGTTTTCGCCCCGCAGTGATGGATGATCCGTGCTGGGTGATCGGTTAGGAGACCGGGGTCTGGAGATGGGATTTTGCTGAAACACTGAAGGTCTTGGATCTTCTGTGCTTTAACAAGCTTTTCTCCTGCATGTCCCGGTTGGTAACGTGATTTTTAGGGGCTGAGCACCTGGCGCGGGGTCTCCGGGTGCTTTCGGAACTGGACGATTACCTAAAGGCTTTTTTTTTTTCCCCTCAAAAAAGTAAGGAACCATTTTTGAATCCCTATGGGAGCAGCAGCGTTCCAGAGGAAGAAAGATTTGATAAAATCAAGTATTTGATGTCGAAGTAAACAAACCTGTATTGTTCATCCAGAGCTGGAGTTTTGACTGCAAACAGGAGGAATCCCGGCAGTGCCCCGCGGCCAGCGGCGAGCTCCTGTTTCGTAGCCCACTTTTGATGTCTGTGTAGGTAATTTAGTGTCCAGTTTGGACCACTTTGGGGCAAGATAGTCCTTAATTTTAGCCAATCCATGTGTCCTGCATCCCCAGGCGCTCCCACTGGCTTTGCCACCCCAGCGTGGGGCTGGGAAGAAATTTTTTCTTCTCCATTTGGGCTGCAGGGAAGGACAATTTTAGGTGGATTTAATGAGACACTTCTTATCTTTCATCTCAGGCGTTGGATGGGGAGGTTTAGGGAGCAGGGGGCTTTTCTTAGCCCTAGAATATTTAGAAAGCTGATAACCCCAGGACACAAATAGCCGAGAGCATCGCTGGCTGTGCGGCTCGTCGAACATCTCCGCTTTTCACCAGTTTTAGAACAGGGGTCAGAGAGGCTTTGATAAATGGATGTGAAAACTTTACCCTAGCTTCTGCAGATCTCTTTATCCTCCGCTTACAAAGAATTCAAACCCCTGTGCCCCAGATACCGAGCTCCTCCAGCATTTCCCCAGGAGCGATGGTTTTGGGGGGGTCTCTGCTCCCCCCAGACTCTGTTCGTGTGCTGGCTGCTCGAGCAGAGCCTCTTCGTTCCCGATTTGCATTTTGTGAAACTGGAGCCTTGGCTCGAAATGGAGTCGAGAGACAATTCTGCCGCTTGCTTTTTCCAGGCAGCGTTGGAGTTGGAGCCGTGTGGTGTGATTGAAGGAGCTCTGGGTGAGGAATATCCCGACAGAGCCGGGCTTTGGGAGTGGAGGGGATGCTCGGATTTTCAGTGGGGCAGTGGCAGCAATGAACCACGTCTTCTTAACATGCTTTGGGCTGTTCCTGCTGCCTCCTTTTTATTGCAGGTGCTGCTGGACCCACCGCTCTTCCCTTTCTGTCCCAGGGACTTACTGCACGAGGTATAACGAGCCCAAAGGAGTTATTAGTGTGTCTGATTCCTCCCTTGTTCTTTTTCTACAGCTGGTCAGCGAGAAGGTTGGAGGGGCTGAAGGGACCAAGCTAGACGATGACTTCAAGGAAATGGAAAAGGTAAGGAGCAGGAGAAATCTCTGAAATCATCAATATAACTTCTCCAGCCTTGCCAAAGCCTTGAGCTGACCTTCCCTGCTGCTGGCTCATCTTGTTTTTCCCCCAGAAAGTGGACCTGACCAGCAAGGCAGTCACAGAGGTGTTGACCAGAACAATCGAGTACCTCCAGCCGAACCCAGGTGGGTGCCCGGCCCCCTCCTCTCCCCTCTGCCCCCCAGTTTTACAGGGAAAGGGGCAGAGAGAGCAGAGACATTAGAAATAAGATTTTTTGGCCTTGAGATACTGGTCACCAGCCTATGCTGGAGATCAGGCTGCTCCGGTGAAGATCCGGATGCTCCTCTTGCCCGTGTTCCTGGGCTGTGGGATGCTGCTGGTGCTGTTGAACAGTGAAAGAACAGCCGCATCTTCCAGCCCGGACCTAGAGAGGCCCTGAAGGGGACCCGTTTAATGGCATGTCCAGAAAAAGTGACATCTCTGGGCTGGGAAGAGGCGGCTGGCTTTGTGGCATCGCCTCTGGAGCCTGCTGTCCTGCGTGCTTCCAGGCAGCTCGTGCAGAGAGCCCTCCAGGGACGACGGGAGGGCTGGGGAAACTCCTCTGGCCTTCACCGGCGAGCTGCGGGGAACTATTTTTGCTTGTTGTCTTGGAAAAGAAACTTCTCTGTTCGTAGGGGATGATATTTCTGGTAGATGAAGACAATAGAGCTTCTTGGCTTTGGGTGTAGCTTTAACAAAAAAAAACAAAAAAAAAAAAAACTTGGCAGCGGGCAGCAGCTGCTGGCAAGTCCCAAATAATTGCAAACCCGGCTGTGGTGTTTGTGTGCCAGCTTCCAGAGCCAAGCTAACCATGCTGAACACCATGTCGAAGATCCGCGGGCAGGTGAAGAGCCCCGGCTACCCGCAGTCGGAAGGGCTGCTGGGGGAGTGCATGATCCGCTACGGCAAGGAGCTGGGCGACGACTCCAACTTCGGTGAGTGTCCCCTGGGTCCGGCTCCCCCCCGGGAGCGTGCGGAGGAGATGGAGAAGGCTGCTGCCAAATTTCCAAGCTGTTATTCTGCATTTTGGAAGGGCTGCGTGACCCTTTTGTGTCACCTAACAGTACTGGGGGATCTTAGAAAAGGTTTGAAGGTTTCCACACAGGGCAGCAGGGAAGGGATGAGCGCAGCCCGAGTGTCCTAGATCCCAATCCGTGGCGTTATGTGCAAAAAAAAAAAGCGTTCAGCTTTCTTATTAAACACCGAGATAAACTTGCACGTAGGAAAAAACCTCTTCCTTGCTTCTAAACTGAACAGCGATGATGTGGAAACTCAACCGAGCGAGATTTGGCGTTTTACGGTGCAGTTTCCAGCCAGAGCTCTGCTCTAGAGAGGCTGTAGCCAAGAAATCCTTTTGCGTGGCCGTTTCTCATCACCACGTGGGACTCGCAGGGAGGAGGGGGGGCGAGGCCGTTCGGTGACATCAATTTTAATCGGCTAAAACATCAGCCCACGCACGTGACGGACCTGGTACAGCGCACAGCTGTCCGGCAGCTTCCAGCGCAAGGAGGAGCCGCCTTGGCTCAGGAGGATGAGAAAGCTCCGGCTGCTCGGTGGGAGGGATGGGGGAGTCTGGAGAGCGGCTCTGGCCGGCTCAGAGCCCTGCGTCTCTCTTGGTTTGCAGGAACCGGAGAGCAAAGGGGGAAGGAAGTTTTTAGAAGAACACACCAAACCTGATTTCCTTTAATAGCCTCTCTTTAAAGGAGCACTTAACTTGATAAATTCCTGTGTTAGGACTGCATCCCTCCCGAGGGCAGGTTATCTGGAGTTATCACCGTTGAAATAACTCTTCCCGTATATTGATTTTTCCAGCTGGGCAGTGGAGCGGTGTTTTCGCTTTATCCTCTTGTATATTCTCCTGTGCTAACGTGGTGCTGAAACGGTTTGTTTGCCAATGCTGCGCAGGAATAATTTCATCTAGAAATGGTTTCCACCGGAATAAAAAGCCAAGACTAAAAATGGTTTGCTGCAAGCCTGCCTGGCTTAGCTGTCGTTGTGGCAGGAGCCTTAGAAAAGCGTGAAAAGAAATAATTTGAATGAGCAGCGCTGAGCGCTCTGACTCAGAGCGGAGGAGAAGGGTAGAGGTCAGTGTCTAACGTGAATAAAAGGCGGCGGGTTCGCTGCCAGCATCTGGGGAAACTTGAAAAGTTGGTCAGAGCGCTCTGGGCTTAAAATCGTCTGAACCAAAAGATGGATGGCCAGGCTGGAGCCGCCCGAGCGCGCCCTGGCCACGGGCTGCTCTTGCCAGCAGCGGCCAAGGAGCAGAGCAAGGTTAAAGCTCTGCCCGGCCAGTTAGCAGCTCAGCGACTCCCCGAGCTACCAGGGAGTTTAAAAATACTGCGTTTAAAAATATTTTTTATCTTTTCCTTCCTCTGTGTAGTTGGTAGAGGTTGTTCCTGTTTTTCAGAGATAAAAACCGAAGCGTGTTAGCAGAGTCAGAACCAACAGGCCATCGCCTGCTTTCCCACCGGCACCGCTCGCTCCCTGCCACGCTCCGAGATTTGCTCCGGATGGAAATGTCGGGGGGGTTGGACGGGGGCCGGAGCTTGCTCGCGCTGGGTGTCTTGGCAGAAGGGCTCTGCATGCAGCCGCCACGGAGTTCGGCGCTGTTTAACTGGCTGGCCCCTCTCCCTTCCCCCTTTCTCCTCCCGTCCTTTTCTCACCGAAGGCGATGCGCTTCTCGATGCCGGCGAATCTATGAAGCGGTTGGCCGAAGTGAAGGACTCGCTGGATATTGAAGTCAAACAAAATTTTATTGATCCCCTCCAGAACCTGTGTGACAAAGACCTGAAAGAGATCCAGGTAAACACCTCCTCCGTGTTTTCCTCTCCCCTCTCATCTCTTTAGTCTCTGGCCTCTCCTGGCTGTCAGTGCATGGAGCCGCTGCTCTGTCGTGGTGGGAAACCACCGACTCGCCTCGGGGTCCGGTCTGTTCCCTGCACCGCCTGTGCTTTCCCTTCCCACCCTCACTGGTGTTTCCTCCCCGCTCCGGAGCGGCTGGACGCAGGTTTGGATGGTTCTTCACTGGCCGTGTTCTATGGAGGTGGCAGTACATCCCAGCACGTGTTCTGGGCTTGCAGAATTTGGGTTTTGTGCTGTGAGCTCCCAGCTGTGTCACCTTTGGGCTCCCTGGCATTAAACGTGTTCTTTCCAGCTGTTGGCTCTATTCTGTTAGTAACCTGGATCCTACAACAGAGTTTTCAAGCTATGAACGAGCTTCCCTCGAGGTCTCTTGGGCAGCATCTCAAGAGGCCGTTCGGTGTCTCGCTGGGCAGATGGCGAGCTCGGTGCCTCCTCGTGTGCTGCCACAGGGACAAGTCCGTGCAGAACGCGGCCAGGCTTTGTAACAGGACCCATCCCAACCCCTAATTCATGAGCCTTGCAGCTCTCTCGAGCCTTGCAGCGCTCCAGCACGTCCTGGAGCCTCTCCGGAGTCTGAACAAAGGTGGGAGCCGCAGAAGCGTGTGCTCCGAGATCAGGTTTCTGAATCGAATGAACTCGATCTGTAACCAGAGCTGCTGTCCCAGCAGGAGAGCTTGGCTGCTCCCACACTCTGACTTTTCCTTCTTTTCCTCTTCCCAGCACCATCTCAAGAAGCTGGAAGGCAGACGCTTGGACTTTGACTACAAGAAGAAACGCCAGGGCAAAATCCCTGATGAGGAACTTCGACAGGCCATGGAGAAATTTGAAGAGTCCAAGGAAGTCGCAGAGACCAGCATGCACAACCTCCTAGAAACCGATGTGAGTGCACGGGGGAACCGCCGGCTCCTCCGCCCCGGGCGAGAGTTGCCGGCTGGGTCGCGTGCTTCCATGTCCACGAGGGTGGGATCTCTCGAGGGACGCAGCAGTTAGACACTAATTTCCACTCTGGTTTTTGCAAGCGTGGTTTTGCTCTCTGTAATCCAGATCTGGGTGCCCGTGGCTTGGCTCTTTATTCTTCCTGTGGCCCCTCTTCCCGATCCAGCCCTGGGCAGAGGAGAGGCTGTGGCTTGGACCAGAACAGGTCCCTTCCCAGCGTGCTGGTGGGAGGGATTTTGGGCAGGAACACAGCTTACACAGGAAGGAATTGAACAGCTAGCAAAGCCCAGAGAGCAGCAGGAGGTGTCCTCTGTCCTCCTGAGTCTTGGCCAGTGCCTCTGCTGCCTGCAATCCCAAACCTTCTCCCCATCTCCCCGGGGAAGTCACCCTGTGTACACATTCCCCAGTATGGACCTCGTGTACAAGAAGGGAGTCTCCTGTCAGCTGGGGAGAGCTGTTCATCCCCCCCTTGGTGTGATTCTGGCAGATCGAGCAGGTGAGCCAGCTCTCCGCCTTGGTGGACGCCCAGCTGGACTACCACCGGCAGGCCGTGCAGATCCTGGATGAGCTCGCCGAAAAACTCAAGCGCAGGTGAGTCCCGGGGTGCTGCGGGCACTCTCCATTTCCCCAGCCGCAAGCTCTCCCTCTGCTAATGTCTGTAAATACCCGACCCTCCCTCTAAAGCTATCTCCTGGCGTTAAAACCGCTTCTTGCGATCGCTCGAGCGTCAATCCAGACCTCCTCCAGGCTGGGGGGAGCGATGCAGCCGCACAACCCGCTGTCCACGTCAGGCGTGTTCTGACATCGGAAACAAAACCTCTGCGTGCGCCACGGGCAGCTGGTCTCTGCGGGGCTGAGCCCTGCCCGAATCAGGCTGTGCTGCTCCCGGGGAGGCTGGAGTTAAATTTGGGAAGGGTGGAGGAGGGCGGGAGCCCCTTCGTGTCCCAGCTTACGGCTCCTCAAACCTCAAACTGTGGGCGTCAGGTGTGGGACTGTCCCCCAAGAAGTGGCTTTTGGCTGGAGCCAGGATCAGGTCAGACGTTGCATCATGCTGCTGGAGCAGATGGCTCAGATGTCACGAGCTGGACGTGCCTGTCACCCTGTGTCACCTGGAGCTGCCCAGCCGTCTTTGTGCCGTTGGCCTCTGTTGTGGTTAAGGGGGGGACCCGCCCTTTGCCATGGTCCTGGCCCAAAAAGTTCCATGTCCAGCGCTCCCAGTTGCCCCAGACGTGGTGGGGATGACGTGGTGGCTACAGACCAGTGGCAGAGCACCTTCACCACCTCCTCAGAGGCAGGCATCTCCCCCACAACCCTCATTTTCCACCAGCCCTGCCTGCGTGGCAGTCCCTGCCGCGGCCGTGGCACTGCCGTTCCGAGCCGCGTGAGCTGCTGGGAGGCAGATGGCTGGCTGGCTGGCACGCCGGAGCAGGGATTGCCGCGGAGCTGCCTGGTCTTGCCGCTCTCCCTGCCCCTCCTCGAGCGCCCGACCTCCGCAGCAGCCCCGGGGAACGTGCGGTTGCCGCTGAGGTGCCAAGAAGCACAGAGGAGCTGTTGAAATCCCGAGCGAGCTGCTTCGCACGGCTGCTGTGACTTGCACGGTCGTTCTTCCTGCTGCTCGGGCTCACCCGAGCCGGCACGTCCCCAAACGCTGGCTGAGGAAGGAGAGGTGGCTTCATGGCACCCGGGGCTTCCCCGTGGAGCCGGGGATGTGCCATCCTCAGCCTGGCACAGGGTGGCTCAGAGCCGGGGCAGCCGCTCTGCTCCTTGGGGCGATTTGGCGATGCTGCTGCTCTTTCCTCCGAGAAGAAACTGCTGAGTGGGTGCTGTGTCTGGCTTGAATTCAGAAGAACTGGGAGGATCCTGCTGAGTGTGAGCTTTTGAGCTGCAGCACGAGTGTCCTCTGCTGGCCTGAGCTGCCTGGGACGCTGCCGTAGCCAAGCCCGGGGCCAGGTCCCAAACCCTGGGCAAGATCCATCTTCACACCACCCCAGCACAGAGGGTTGTGCAGGTTCTGGTTTACAAACTGGTCTGCTCCCCTGCCTAGCCACCGAGGAGAATAAATATCACGTTGATTCTATTTCATATTTCAGTTTATCCACATTTCTTCTTGCAGAATGAGGGAGGCGTCCTCGCGTCCCAGGCGGGAATACAAGCCCAAACCCCGGGAGACGTACGACTTCGACAGCGACCAATCTAACGGGGGGTTCTCCTGCAATCCTCCCCCCAAAGTCTCAGGTAAAGTCTGTGCACACACCCGGGTGCCGCTGGAGCAGCCTCCTGGGGACAGAAGGGAACCAGTCTGCCTGGAAATGGTGTTACTGGTGTGCTGGATGTACCTGCGTGAGCTCTGAAAAATGTCACAAGTGCCTCTAGACTCGGGCTGGTTTCTCTTGGGGCCCAGCAGCCTGTGTTATATCAGCTTTGGGGACATCCCAGCAGGGTCCCCAGCCCGGGCCACCGGCCTGTGGTGCCCAGTCAGCGCCCAGCAGCGGCAGACAGGAAAAATTCAGCATCTCTCGCTCCCTCCCCGCCTCCCATCACGCTGCATCCATCCCTCCCCGGTCCCGGCGAAGCAGGCGGGTTCCTAACACCGCACGTGTGCCGCCTCGTTTCTCCCTTTGGCCCTCGCCTTTCCCTCTCTCCAGTCCCCCTTGTTTTAAGCATCTCTTTTTTTTTGTTTTGTTTGGAAGCAGCTTACTCCTCTTTCCGATCCGACAAGCCGTCCCGATCCTCCGTCAGGAGTATCCGTGAGTTTCCTCCCTCCGCACAGCATGGTGTGTGACCATCTCCTCCCCATCCCCTCCTCGCTCTTCCCTCCGTCACGCTGCCGCTTGGAGCCGCTGGTGCCTCCGTGCTGAGCCTGGCCGGCAGCGCAGCCCAACTGAGCTGAGCTTAAGCCTCGTGCTGAGCCCCAGATTAAAACCAGCCACGATCGATTGGTATCGGCCACCCGAAAGCTGCGGCCTTTGCTCACCCGGAGGAGCTGTAGCAGCTATCACAGGGAGGCCGCAGGGATCAGATGCTTTTCCACAAAGTGTCAGAAATCTCGAGGATTTCCCCGTTCTCGTTACGAGCACCCAGCCCGGCGCTCTCCTGCTCCTGCTCGTACCCCACGGGGTGGGCACGCCGAGCGGGTTGTGTGCTCCCAGCTGGGCAGCGAGGAGCCTCGAGTGGGTTGTGGGGTGACGTGGGGTCCGTTGGGGTCCCGTTGGTGTTCCCGAGGCCAGGCTGGGTCGGTGGCTCGGAGGTTTTGCAGGAGGACTCGGGGAGCCTGGTGCCAGGGAAGCGCTGCGGTGGCGGGAGCAGCCGGAGCTTTGGGAAATTGTCGCAAAACCAGGAATCTGCTTGGTGCCGCTTTGGGGGTTTTCCGAGTTCTCTAACGCTGGGGCCTTTCTCGCTGGGGGTGCTGAGCGGCCCCGATGTGCCGGCTGCCGTTCGTGCCGGTGGCAGAGCTCTGGCACAGAGCCACGGGGCAGCGGGAGGGGGGAGCAGGGGCCGTGCAGCCCCCCATGGATTAGCTCGGTCCCTTTTCAGCGGGATCCCTGCAGCCTGCCCATCCCGAAACGTGGACGGAGCAGCAGCTTCCCCCGCTGTAAAAACATCCCCTTCCCCGTCCAGAGCTCTGATGCTCAAACCGTGGAGCTGAGAAGTGGGAAAGAGACGAGAGACTTTGGTTTTCTCTCTATTTTTTTGGAAGGTCTCACATCCATCACCGCCCATTGATTTGAAGCCCCAGGAGGCAGCGGTGGTCCTGCGGGGACCCCCAGGGTCTGTCCTGGTGTCTGACCCCGTTGGTGACCAACTGATGAGCTGCACGGCAGCTTCTCCCTTCTCCGGAGGAGTGACGCGGATTTTCTGAGCTCATTTCAGTTTGGTTTAGAGCAGGGGAAGCCCGGCAGCGGGGAGGATGCACTGGGATGGAGGATGCGGTCGCAGGACGATGGCAGAGGAACCAGGGAGGAGTTTAAACCCAATTAATGCTTTATTCTGGTGGGGGCAAAGCGAAGGGCCCCCTTCTCCCGGGCAGGGTTGAGAAACCACTCGCACAAGCCCTGGCTTGGGCAGAGCCGACGATCCCGCGTCCGGATCCAGCGTCCGGCAGCGTCCGGAATCTCCGGCGTCGGCAGAGCCGGGGGCTGGAGGAAGGGGGTGCTCAGGGGGGTCCGGCTCACCTCTCCCCCCGTCTCTCCCCGCAGCCCCCCTGGACCAGCCCTGCTGCAAGGCTCTGTACGACTTCGAACCCGAAAACGACGGCGAGCTGGGCTTCAAGGAAGGCGACATCATCACCCTGACGAACCAGATCGACGAGAACTGGTACGAGGGCATGATCCACGGCCAGTCCGGCTTCTTCCCCCTCAACTACGTGGAAGTGCTGGTTCCGCTACCTCAGTGAAACGGCATCGCTCCCGTCCCCTCCCTGGCTCGCGCGGGGCCGAGCCTCCATTCCGCCTCCATCCCGACGCCGGCCGTGTCACCTCTGCGTCACCTCGGGGCCACATTGCCACCAGGGAACAAGCCAGAAGGGTCGAACGGCCCCTCCACCCCTTGTGAATTTGGTTGTTTTAATTTTTTTTTTTTGTTTTTGTCCTTCTGGTGCTTGAACTTCGGTACTTTGCCAGCCCTGCCAGGTCCCCCCCCACCTGTACAATTGTCACAGCCCCCCCCCTGTCCTTTTTTTTTTTTTTTTTTTTT
>WKFP01013214.1:19597-41402 GCA_011057875.1 Pterocles orientalis | reverse complement strand
GGGGGTCCCGGCTGCGGCAGGAGCCCCCAGCACCAAGGAAGGGGCTGGTTCTGCCAAGGCCCCGCCGGGGATCAGCGCCCGGCTCCTGTTTCATTTTTGGTTATCGGCCGCCTCCCGGCCCCGCTAAATCCCTTCTGCCGGGGGGACCCCGTTCTGGGGGGACCCCGTTCTGGGGGGACCCCATCCCGGAGGGTCCCCCACTCCGAACCCCCCCCAGGACCGGGAGCCCCCTCCCTCACTGTTTTGCCCCAAAAACCGTCCAGCTCCCGGCAATCTGCCGGCAGGGCTACCCGAGCCCGTCCCGGAGGAAAGGGGCTCCGCAGACACCCCCAGCCCCCCACCCTCCTCCGGAAAACCAGAGACCGGGGGGGGTCCCGGGGGTCCTGGTGGGACCAAGAGCAAAGCTCTGGCGTGGGGGGGGCTGCACCCCGACTCCTCGGTGGGAGCGAGAGCGGGACAGACGCTGCGGGAACACAGGGAGACCCCCCCCCAGGCCCTGGGGACAGAGAGGGGGGGTGCCTGGATCTGGCGTCCCCTGCACCGGGGGGGTCACACCTGCAGCAGAGCGGGGGGGAGATACTGGCCTGCGCCGAGGAAGAGGAGGAGGAGGAGGGGGAGATGCCCAGCAGAGGATGAGCCGTCCCCAGACGCTCGTCCCCGTCCCCTTCCTGACGTTTCCTTCATTTGAGGGGAGGGCTGCAGACCCCCCCAAGGGGCCAGGCGCACGGGGGGGCTTCAAACACCGGTGCCGGCCCCGTGGGGAGGCAGGGGGGGTCCCTGCTTTCTGCTCCCTGTATTTAAACTCATTAAAGCTCGGGGCGCAGCAGCCCCCCGCCAGGCAAGGGGGGTCCCGGGGGGGTTTAGCACCTAATCTGAGGTTCGCTTCGCCCCGAGAGCGGGGACGGGCAACGCCGGGCTCGCACCAAGGAACGGGCTCGGAGCCCTCGAGAGACGGGTGGGAGTGGGGAGGGGGGGCTGCCAGCCTCAAAATTCAAGTGAGACTTGGCGGCAGTGGAGGGAAGAAAAAAACCAAAAGTTATAAAAAGAGAAACTAAGCAGCTTAATAAATAATGGAGGGAGGTGAGAGAGGTGGGGGGGAAAGCACAAAAAAGTCTGTTAATATTTAAATAACTCCATTTATAAAAAGGCAAATTGTTAAGAGCTCCCCCTCGTCGGGGTTGGTTGTTTTTTTGATTTTTTAGTTATTGACTTTTTTTTCTTTTTTAAATATTTTTGTAGCCAAAGTCAGTGCAAAGGTGTACAAAAGAAAAACCAACAGTTCATGCCCGAGGGTGGAGGGGCTGAGCTAGAGACAGAGGAGTCGAGGGTGGGCTGGGGGGGACGGGGAGAGGAGGGACCGGGGGGTTTAGCCGACTTTATGCTCGCCCCGCACGATGTGGGAGGAGAACTCGTACCGGTCCTGGCTGTGGTGGCCACAGATGTTGCATTCGAAAGGGTCTCTGAAGCCGTGGCAGCCCATGTGGATGGTGAACATGACGTGGTCGAGGAAGAGGATGCGGCAGTGCTCGCACTTGAAGGCTCGGATCTGCTCCCCGTCCTCGTTCACCACCCGCAGGGCTTCTTTGGCGGAGCTGGGGGTGGAGCGGGCGGCCGGGGGTCCCTCCGGCACCTTGGGGTCCTCTTTGGCGTAGGCTGGGCTCTGCCGGCTGCTGCTGCAGTTCCCCGTCGGCAGCTGAGAGCTTCGCTCTTCGTGGTTGCTCTCCGTGTCCGTCGAGTCCTGGCAGCCGTTGGTGGGCGATGCGCCCGGCTCCCGGCCCCGGTACACCACCGGCACCGCGTCTGGCACCTCCTCGTGCCCCTCGACGGCTTCGCGGCCCCCCGGCATCTCCAGCCGGCCCGGCAGGGGCTGGATCTGGGTGTAAACGGAGCTGATGACGGGGGTGACTTCCGAGATGCAGTTTGTGGGGGGAAGGCGGAGGGGGCGAAGATGCTCCCCCCCCATCAGGGACAGGGAGCTGCCGTAGGAGGGGTCGAGGGGGTGGTGGGCTGAGACCATCTCCACGTCCTTCTCGAAGCCGGAGTTCACGTCGAAGGGGAGGTCCGAGAGGGTGAATCGCATCTGCTTCTCCCCTGTCGGAAGGAGAGCAGCGTCAGAACGGGTCGGCCTGGTTTGGGGTGCCCCCCGGCGCCCCCCATGTCCCTCCCCGGCACCACGGGCGAGCGCTGCCCCGTCCCAGGACCCGGGATGAAAGGCGCCGTGCCGACGCCAGCCGCACGCCCACGTGCAGAGTCTCGGCTCCTGGGGGGGTCCTGGCCGGGCACTTGAGCCCCACTTCAGCATCCGGGGGCTCCCCCCCACTCCTGCCTGCCCAGGAAGCAAGGGGGGGAATCCCCTTACCCACGAATTTCTGAGGTGTCGATCGTTTCCGTTTGGTGAGGCTGTTGGCCAGCCGGTCAATGAACGCCGGCCGATCGGACGAGGGGTGAAGCAGAGAGTCCGGCACTATCTCCAGGTCTCGCATCTCGTCACCTGGGGAGACAAGGAAACGTGGGTCAGCCGGGAACCGCGGGACGGGGACGGGGCTGGAAAATGAACCTGCACCCCTGCGTCCCCCCGGCTGGGACCCCTCCCCGTGTCCCCCCGGCACCGACCTTGCTGGCCGGCCAGCGCCTGCGGCTCAGTGTTCAGACTCTGCAGGTAGTTGTGGCACCGCTCCTTGTGCTCCTCCAGCGTGCTCTGCTGCTTGTAGCTCCGGCCGCAGTAGTTGCACTTGTAGGGTTTGCCGACGGTGGGGGAGGAGACTGCAAAAGAGGGGAACAGGCGTCCGGCCGTCAGAACAGACACGCTGCCCCCGGCAAAGAGCCCAGAGAGGGCTGGACGGGCACCGACGGGAGAGAGACGCGGCAGGAATCGGCCGGTTCACAGCATCACGGCGGGGCAGCCACCCTCGCGGTGCCGCAGGGGAGGGATCTCCCCGGCACGTCTCGAGCTTTTCAGAGTTTTCAGAGCTGGGAGCAAGAGCCCCGACCTGCAGCTCTCGGCTCCTGCCTCCCGACCACCATCTGCCCCAACCACAGCTGCCAGTTTGCCCGAGAGCCGCAGGGGAAGGGCTGGATGCTCCCGGCTTTCCACAGACGGGGAGCTACAAAAATAAATCCTGATTTATCCAAGTACCTGAACCCCAACGCCCCTGACCCGGCTTTTCCCAGCGACAGGGTTTCTAGCGGCCGCCCGTTCGGGTCACACACCTCCAGGTGCGCCCGGCCGTGCCCGCGTCCCTGCCCGTCCCCTCCGCCACGGCCCCGCGGGGGGAGGCTGGTTTTAGTAGCGGGGCAATGCCCCAAAATCAGCCGCTTCTGGTGGCAGCCGGAGCCCATCGCCCTCCGCCCAGCCCCGCGGCTCCGGCACGAGGCCGGGGAGGAGCGTGCCGCCCGCCGGGACCCGGCTCTTTCTGTTCCTGTCACATTTACGGGGCTGGTTTTGGTTTTTTCCTGCAGCTTGTGGTTTAACCTTTAACTGCTTTCTGAAAAAACACATTTTCAGGCTGTAGGTGAGTTCGCATCTACCCCCGGCCCTGGCGCCCAGACTCACGGGAAGTGTTTTGCACCATGGCCGGGGCGGGGGGCCAGCCCCTCCTGCTCGCACCGGGTCCTGCCCAGACCCCACCGTGCGGCCCCGCACCGGGGCCACCGAGCCCAGCCCGCTCCCAGCCCGGCCGCAGGCAGAGCCGCGAGTCCAGGAGCCGCTGCGGATGTCACCACGGCAGCTCCGGGCTAGAAACCATCCCGGAGAAGCCGATGACAAGCGCAGATCTCTCCTCCCAGCCCTGCCCGGGCAGCTGCATTGTCGCAGAGCAGCTGGTTACGGGCTCAGTCCAGTGCCAGGGAGGCGAGGATGCCACCGGCCTCCGAACACAAACACAAAAATGTGCGTTAGGAATTTCCTCCTCAAACGTACCCGTCCAGACCCGAGAGCCTCCACATTCCATTCCCTCTCATTAATCTCCGTCACTTGTGCAGCTTCTGAGGAGCTCCCCGAATGGCTCGGTTTGGTTCCTCCCGAACACAACCACCACCAAACCCCCAAAGCTCCCCCGACGGCTCCGCTGGGATCGGGGTGGCTGTCCAAGCCGGGAAGCTGCAGGTGGACACCCCTGGATCTCCCCAGGATCCAGCCGCCCCCTTCCCTCAGCCCGCGTTTCGGGGCTCTGGGGACAGGCACAGGGGACAGCAGGACGCGGAGGAGGCTGGGACCCGGCCACCGCCAGGACGGCTCCCTGGGGACACGGGGACCAAGCCGTCCCCCTGCCCGCGCACCTCGGGCTCGCTCCCAGCGCCCAGACTGCTCCACGGCTCTGCCCACGCCGCGGCCGTGCCGGGCCAGGAGGAGTTTCCTCTGCCCAGGTCCATCACGCGGAAAGGCTCGCCCCGCACACGGGCTCCAGGGTCGGTTATTTTCTGGGCTGCCAAGAGGCGAGGACTGAAGGGGAGGGAGCTCCCAGGGGACCGGCGGCTCGTCTCCGCTGTCCCGGGTGGGGGCTGCAGCTTCTGATCTATTTCAGAGCGATGCGGAGCGTTTGATCTGGATTTTAATACCTCACTTTTTTGGACAGCACGTCTTCCGAGATGAAAGGCCGGTGTCCCTCGTGGGGACGGCATGAAACGCACACGCAGAGGGAGGGAAAGCCGAGCCCGCTGCCTTCCACCCGGGCAGGGGAACCGCCAGACTCTCGCCTGTGAAATCCACATTAAACGAAGGTTTCCTTAGTAATTAGCTCCCATACAGACTAATTTTTGTTTGATATGTTGCGAGGGCTTGTCCCAGTTCTGTGTCTGTCGACGGAAGGGCTCCAGGTGACGCTCCCCACGCCCGGCACAGCTCTGCCGAGGACCCAGCTCCGGCCAAGGAGCCCAGCAGCGACCCTGCGTCCCCGGCTCGGGACAGTCCGGGGGCTCCTGAAGCACACTAACCGGCAGAAAGCCGCCGCCAGCGCTCGGGCGCGCTCGGAGCAGGGTCTCACCAGCCACGAGCCCCTTGGCTCCAGTCTGCGCAAACCTATCGGCTGCCGGCGAGTCCCGGAACGGCGTTCAGCCACGTAACTCCCCAAAGCCCCCCGGCTCACGCGGAGGGGATGGGCAGGGTTCAAACACAACAAAGAACCGAGACCTTCCTAACAGGACTCTGCTCCACACACACCAGAAAATGTTTTTCTCCAAAAATTGAGGAGCCGTCCAGCTTCAGAGCACCCGTCCCCTGCCAAAAACCCGCCCGCTGAAGGTCCCCAGGCGGGGGCTTGTCACCGACACCCCGGCAGGGCGCGGGGCAGAGCCGCCGGCGAGGCGAGCTGGTGGCAGACGGATGCCAAAGCCTTCTGTGCCGCTGCGCGGTAACTCCTCCCCGAGCCGGCGCTGCCCAAGATGGAGCACGCGGCCGAGCAGCCGGGGGCGGAGGGGAGGAGGACGGGTGATGCTGATGGCTCCAGACCCAAGGACTCGAGGCGGAGCGGCCGCGGCTCTGCTGGTCCCGGCAGCCGCTGCGGGGCTTCGCAGGGAGCCGGGCTGTCACCGGCGCCGGGCTGTCACCGGACCCGGGCTTTCCTCACCCTCCGAGCGGGGCGGGAGGAGGCGCACGCGCTCTTTGCTCTCTAGAGTGAACGACACGAGGGTTTTTGCCCCCAACTCCTGACTTCTCGCTTTCCTTTTTACCCCCTTAGAGATAAGGAAAGAACGTGGGCAGAGGATTTCTTTGGAATTTCTCCCCATTAACTGGCAAAGCCCAAGGCCACTGAGCTCACCTCCTCCCTCGGGGTGAAACAGCCTCTTTCCCCATCGCCTCCGTATCGGAACCGCCACCGGCTGGCGTTCCCTGGCCAGGCTGGAGAACCAGACAAGAGACCAAAAACGTTTCACAGGGAGAAGCAGCTCTGTCCCTCGGTAGTGGGGATGTCCAGAGACAGAACAGAACGGACGGGAAGCTCCTGCAGACCCCCAGACCCCCTCCGGGGCAGGCACCGGGCAAGAGCCAACAGCCCCGCTCCAGCCCTGGCACCTTGCGCTGGGGGTCAGACGCCCGGATTCTCCTCCCGCATCTCCCGGAAAGTCTCAGATGAGAGGGGGAGAGACGACAAACTCCCAAGAGAAACAGCAAAGTGGGAGCTTAAACCCGGAGCATCGCGCCCTCCCGCTGAGCAGGGCTCGGGGCAGAACCCGGGGAAACGGGGGTTTTGGGGCTGGCTGAGAGGGGGGAGGAGGTTTCGGGGCTCCTGGGCTGTGATGAGAAGAGGCTCCTTCCCCCGAGGAAGCGCACACACTCATCTCCACGCAGCACTCGAAAGGTTAGAGCCGCAGGTGTTCAAAGCCATCTGCGCGAACTCGAAAAGCCCCGTCAGCGCCGCAGAAAGACGCCGGGACGCAAACCAAACCGGGGGGCCGGCTGGCGCGCGTCGCTCCCACCCGTGGCCCCCGCCAGCTGTTACATCACGGAACCAGAGGGTGAAACCACATCTCAAATGTCATATTTGAAAAGGACAATGTCAAAACAACACAGAAACAAACCCCTCAGCGCTCATTCTCACTGGGGCAGGGCACACCCAAGGGTGGGACCTATCTTGACTCAATAAAATCTATTAAACATTTATCTTTATAATAAAAAGAGATGCAATAACCCCCAGGATCGAGTGGAACACTGCAGCACAAAACCCCGCAGGCATCCCTCCAGTCACCGGAGTTCCCAAACCATGAACCAGACTCCGACACAGCCTCCCCTGGGCACACGCTCTGCCTTCGGCAGCTCGGCGCGGCACCGCAGCAAAGCCAGGAGCCGACACAAGAGCGAATTCGGCTGCTGCCGGCTGGTTGGAGGCTGGCGCCTTTTCTGGGAGCCGGGCTCAATGCCCTGGTTTTGTGCCGTCACTGTGTGTCCCCCCCTGCCCGCGGCCGGCCGGAGGTACCCACCGGAGTGCGTTCGCAGGTGGCCGGTGAGCGCGTCCCTCCTGCGGCAGGCGTAGTTGCAGAAGGGACATTTGAAGGGCTTCTCGCCGGAGTGCAGTTTGATGTGCCGCAGCAGGTTTCCCTTCTGGGTGAAGGAGGCTCCGCACTGGTTGCAGTGGAACGGCCTTTCTCCTGCAAAACCAGAGCAGCGGGTGAAACTCTTGATCAAAAGCATTTTCCAAGCCTGCAGAGGAGCAGATCTCGAATGACCAGAGACCAGAAGCGTCCACGGGTTCAGCCGTGCTGAGCATGTTCGAGAGGGAAAGCCGCGGGTTAATCACCAAACGCAGCACTCTGGACGTGACCCCCGACCGGGGGAGTGACAGACCTGCTCCTCGGACAGAGACAAGGGGAGACCAGCCACACGCACCGCCCCGGACCCTCCCTCACCAGCCCCTTCTGGCCACCATCACCGGGGTCAGCCTCTCCCGGGGCACCTGTGCCCACCACCCAGCACACGTTTCCCACCCGCCTTTGGGATTTTGGGTCCCTCCACCCCCTCCCGCCCCTGCCCCTCGGGGCCGCGCTCACCGGTGTGGCTGCGCTTGTGCACCATCAGCACGTTGGGGCCGATGCACACCATGCCGCAGATGTCGCACTTCAGCTTGCCGTTGGGCAGCCGAATGCCCCCGGGGGAGTGCGGCTCCTGGCCCGACCCGTCGCAGTAGCCCAGGGGCTCCGAGAGCGAGTCCTCCACGATCACGCTGTCCTCCTTCTCCAGCATCCGGTCGTCCTGCGACAGCAGCCGGCTGGCTTCCTCATCGCTGTACATCTCCACCTTGATGGAGTTTGCTACAAGGAGGCAGACAAGGTCAGACACAGTCAGTGGAGAAAAAACTCCGAAGTTGCAGAAGCTGGGAGCACAGCTCGGGCGAGACTTACTCCTAAAAGAAATACTGTGATGCATTAAGGGATTTGTTTGGGTAAATGTGCATCTTCTCATTTAGTTGACTGCTTGAGAGCAGACACCAAACACAGATCACGCAGGTGCGGCTGGACGGCTCGTTCGCACACCCGTCCGTGCACACCGCGTCCCGGCGTGTAAGGTGACTGACCGAACAAAAAGATGTCTAGTTCCCTGGATTCAGAGGCAGAGGGGGAAAGAAAAACCACCTGTGCTTTTAAAGTACTGCAGAGGAAGCAAAGACACCAAATTTTGACTTTCTGACGCAGCAAAGGCTCAAAATCCCCTGGCACAGGGAGCCTGACGCGGGTCTCTCGGGCGGGCGGTAAATCCCGGCTCGCCAGAGCAGCCGTTGCCCCGCCACAACTTTCACCTTTGCTACCAGACCTGGGCTCCATCAGCTCCCTAAAGGCAGAAAAAAGAAACCCAACAGGACAGCGGTGGCTGAAAACCCGCACCCCCGCGCCGGGGTCGCTGATCGCTGCCGCCCCGGTACCGCCCCGGCTCCCCGCAGCCAGCGCCTCTCCTTCCTCCCGCAGCACCGGGAGCGCAGGCTGGCGGGGACGTGCCAGCCCTGACCTACATTCCCGGCTGCTCTGATGATCTCTGGAATGCCACAAATCAAACACTCCCGAGACGACACGGCGACCGCTCCGCTCCCTTCGCTGCCAGCACACCACAGCCCTGCGGGGACCGGCAGAGGGACGGATGGGAAAGCTTCGCCCTCTCCTCCATCCGCCACCTCCCAATGGACTCGTCCTCCCAGCTCCTGCACCATCCCTCCCTCGGCCAAGCGTCCAAGCGGTCGTCCCACCTCGCGATGCCGGCTGCACCCTCTGCTCGAGGCTGGGACACTCAGCCTGGGGGAAAAGTCGCCTGTTTGGAGAGCCAGCCTTCAGACGATCAAACTGGAAAGTTTCCTCCCACTTTAAGCCATCGCCAGCAGCCAGGAGCGAGAGGGAATCCCCTGGGGAGGGTCCCCGGCGCTCTCCTGCTGACGGCAGCCGGTACCTGGTCCCGCGGCGCTGGTGCCGGCAGGCCGGAGGAAGATGACGATGGAGTCAAGTCGAACCCAGGTCACCCACATGGCCGTGCGCCGAGCTTCAGCAAAGTATTTACAGAATCCCCTTTAAATATCAGATTCTTACTTCTTCCATTTAAAGCAGGAGGCTCTTCCCAGTCCCTTAAGAGGAGAACTGTGGGGGCTGGAGGAAACTGAACTTTATATACACAAAGGAGCGGCTGCTGCTGCCCGGAGGGCAGGAGATTGCAGCGTCCAAGCTGCCTTGTGGAGCCAGGCGTGAGAACGGAGCAGCCCCGGCGCAACCGCACAGAAATCCCAGCAGCTTCCAGATCTGGTGCTGACTCGACCCTTGGGGCTCGTTCAGCCCTTTGTGAGAGCGTGAACGCTCACCCTCGGGCTGGGGACGCCTGCGGCACAGCCGAGCGGATCCGGGAAAACCCGGGTAACGTCCCGGGCACCGAACCATCCGGAGGATCCGACCGGTGACGCCTGGGGGGTCCTGAACACGCTCCGCCGTGGGCTGAGGCAGGGACGGTCCGAGCAGGAAGGCGTCGGGTCGCTTACCGGGCGAGGAGGACGTGCAAACGCTGGAGACGGCGGCAGCAGGACGGTCCCAGTCCTGGGGAGACCCTGGGGAAGCCCGGCCACGCGTGCGGCGGGACAGGGCGGGCGGGGGGCTCGGGCTCTGCCCCGGAGCCAGGTACAGCCTCGTGCGCGGGGATCAGTGCGGAGCAACAGCACGGAAGGGATTCATCCCAGGCTGTGTGAGGTTTATTGCCGGGTGAAGAGCCCAGGAATCCTGGCTCCGGCTCCCCTCCTTCCCTTCCTGGATGCTGGCAGCAGACAATGCTGCCTTCCCCGAGAGGCTCCGGGCAACGTGAACTGCGCTTACACCCGGCCTTGGCAATCGTCGCCACTTTCAGAGCGTCTGCGGAGCCACTGGCCAACGCCACCGCCGGCTGCAGACCGGGAGGAGACGCTGCGGCTGGAGCATTCTTGCGGGGGGAGCAGAACTTCCATCGACGCGTGGGCCGGTGCCACCGCGCTCCCCTGGGAGCCTCCAGGAGACCCAGCGCAAACAGACGCCTCTGTGCACAAACACGAAGTGAAAAGCTCCTCTCGCGGTGGCAGGAGCTGCCTGGATGAGTTGACGTTTGCTGCACTTTGATTTTTCTCGTTGGGTTTGTTGTTTTTTTTTTCCCCTTCCATTCCCCTGGGGACTTATTTTTTTCCTGGGCATAGAAGGGAGGCCAACTATTGTTCTGTAATTCTCCTTTCAGAACCAACGCAGAGCCCGGTCTCACTGGAGAGAAGACTCTGCTGGCAGAACAGGTTATATAATATTCTCGCTCCTCTGGGGCACGACGCTGGCTGGATGAACCAGCTGTGAAGTCAAGTCAGATCAGAGGCAATACCATCACCCGCGTCCTGCTGTTGGAGGGGAAGGGATCGTTATTGTCCTTTCAGCCAGCCCACGTGCTCCGCTCCTTTTTGCTTCTGATCAAGCGAAAAGGCTGCGCTACCTCCTGGAGCCGGCCTCTGCCAAAGAGCCAAGATTTTATTTCTTTGCAGAGGTTCCGAGCGGTTTTATAGGGCAAATACAAAATAAATAGCAAGCAATAAAAGGAAAAAGTGGCAACAGAGCTAATTCATAACATCGCCCCTTCTGAAAGCTCGGTGGTTTGGGTTTATTTTATCCTGGTTCAGAAAGAGCAACCGTCAAACGCGACGACCTGACCAGGGGCGTCCCAATCGCTCGCTGCGGGAAGCCCACGCGGATAAATTACGGGGGAGTTTCTCTTCTACGGAAAAGCAGCTCGAGAGGGAAGATCAGAGCAGCGCCGGGCTTCTCGGTGTCGGCTGAGTCAATCCGGTAGAGACGGCCCCACTGTCGGCTCCTGAACACCCAGAGCACGATTCAGAGCAGGACTCGCCAACGTATCTTGTCTCGGGGCTCCTGTCCCGTGGTGCCCGTGGAAACTCAACTGCTGCCCCGAGAAGGCTGCGACGTAAACAGCAGCACGGAAACCAGACTGTTCTCCGGGGAGGTTCTTAAAGGCCGCCTAAAAAGCGCTTTCATTCATTTTAAACAAAAAGCAAATAACGCCGTCCGTGGACAGGGAGGGAGAAGGAAAGTTCCCTGCGGTGGACGGGAGGTTCCCTGCATGCGGACCCCTGTCAGGCGCCAGCTCGGCCGATGGCACCGCACACGGGGCGCGCGCCCGCTCTGCCAGGTGACCAGGGCTGGCGGCAGAGGAGCTGCCTCCCCCTCCTCTGCCCATGGCTTGGGTGGGGGGCTGCAGGCGGAAAAGACGGAGAGACACGACGGCAAAGCCGGAGCCTGAACAAAACAGCCCAGACCGGGCACGGACAGGCGACTTCATCGCGGCAACCCCGGTGCACCCCAACAGCCAGGGGCTCTCCGAGCCCCCCACGGCCACACAAATAACTGCCCTGCAGAGTCCCGCTGCTCCCGGAACTGCTGCGCACGCCGCGGACTCCAACCCGCCCCGGCTCCTACACGAGAGCAAGCGGAGAAGAGCGAGCCCCCGAGCCCTCAGCATCGCCACGGCCGGTCTGAAACCGCCGGGCTCAGCGCCAGCCGGTGCCCAGGATCGGTCACCGGGCAGCTGCTCCGCATGCAGACCAAAGCGGGGATTTATCCTCTCGGGCTGGGAAACAAAGAGTCAGACTCGGAGAGAAATCTGTCACAGCGGGAAGTGAGAATTTATGTCACGCCTGAGAGAGTGCGGGGTTTGGGGACAAAACAGGCAGCCGCTGGCGTGGCTTTTCTCGGCGTACTCACCGCTGAGCGAGCGGCTCGGGGAGGAGTGCTGGCTGTTGGGTGTGCTCACCGTGGGTCCCACGATGGCCGAGCTGAACTCCTTCTCCAGCGAGGAATCCCCGCTACCTTTGGGAGGAGGAAACACAAGTGAGTGATGCCCGAAGCACGGCTCGTGCGCTCCCACCGCCTTCACCCCGTCGAACCCTCTTCCCAGCACCTCGGCTTCGGAACGGGGCTGGAGGGCTTTTACCCCAGCGGCACTGCCTGCCACGCACCCCGGAAGGGAGCTGGGTGTTTCCTGGGCCACGGTCCCCCAGCCGTGACCTCCATCGTGCTGGCGGCAGCAGGACGCTTTGCTCTCCTCGCCAGCTCGCAGGGCGGTGGCGGAAGAGGACAGGGGTCGGCACGGCACTGGGGAAGGCTCTGCGAGAGCTCCGGCCGGTGCTGCCCTGCAAAGGCGTGCCAGAAGCCAGACCACCCCCCCACAAGCACCGATCCCCCCCAAAGGACCCACGTCTCGACCTGCTGGGCTGCCCGGGTCCCTTCGCCAGGCACTAGGGTCCCCCTCCCCGACAATCCACGCTGAAGTGACGGTCCCCAAGCAGATTCCCAGGTCTCTGGGGAGCCAAGCCCACACCGGAGGGACCCCCGTGGTCCCCGGAAGCAGCCCCTTGCCCCTGTGGCAGATCACCTCCAGCCCCACGCGTTTGCGCGCAGGCTACACTCATGTTTTCCCCTTCGGGGGCTCGCAGGTTTCTGTTCTGGTGAGACCTGGCAGCTGCCAGCGCACGGAAACCCCCCGGTCCCCTGCCACCCCCCCACCGCGTGCCCGAGAGCCGGGCAGCTGCCTGCAGCGGCCGCTCCTCAGCGATGCCGCGGGGACGGGGACGGCAGAGTTTCATGATGGAAAGTGCAGAAGCTCCGCGAATGCCTTCGGCACAGCTGGGAATGTTATTTCCAAATCCTTGCATCTGGAGAACCTCTCCTCGCGGTGCTGCCCGAGCCCAGTTCATCCCATTGTCTGACGACTACTGGGACGCTGAGCTCATCACGGGAATAATTCCTGGTAACGGCCCTCGGTGAGGCAGCCTCTCCTGCAGCTCTGCTCGGCCGGACCAGGCTGGGACGCCCGCAGCGTCCCCCCCTCCCCAGCTCCCCGCGGCTTTCCTTCCCCCAGGGACACAGCAGGAGAGACTTCGAGGACCCTTCCCTCTTCCCTCCCCGGGCTCCGGCGAGCTGCCGCCAGCGCGTTGAGTCACGCAAAGCCTCCGCGCCCCGCCGGCCCCGGCAGGAGAGGTTAACGAGAAGGCTGAGCGACGAGACCCCGCTGCAGAGAGGGAGCTGGCCCTGGGCATCGCTCCGCGGGCTGGGGGCACGTCCTGCAGCCCCAAAACCCAGCAGCTGCTGCGTGGAGCGAGACCAACCCTCCCGAAGGGTCTCGGTGCATCCCGAGCGGCATCCTGAGCCTACCTCGGGCATCTCCGGGGGGTCAGGCCTGTCCTTCCCTCTCCTCCCCGCCAGCGCAGGGGATTTCAGACACCTATAAATCACCCCCCAGAGCCAGCCCCAGCCCCCTGCATCCCCTCCCTGCACACAGAGAGCGAGCGGAGACGGCACCGAGTTATTTCAGGATCCTTCCCCCCTCCCCTCCCCGCCCGCTCCCGTTTAACTCGCATTATTCTACCTTGCTGGAGATACCCTGGAGTGTTATCACAGCCAACTCCTTGGAAACAGCGCTGGAGCCCAGGCTGCGTGTGCATGGCTGCGTCGCTGGCAGGGCGCACGCAGCCACTCACCTTCCAGGAAGAGCAGATTCCTGGAAGCGAGGGAAACGACCATCATTTTACAGTCAGGCGGCAGGGCGAGCGGGAACCCGGGCTGCGCCGATCCCCGGCGCGGGGACACGCGGGGACGGTGCTCGGAGGAGGGAGAGGGCGGGTGGGGGCACCGGGGACACTGCGGGGTCTCTGCTCCGCCCTCGCCACACAGGCGGCTGCTGGGGGCTCGGGGACCGGGCACAGGACCCAAAATATCGGTGGGAAATAGAGGATCCGACGAGCGGAGGGAGAACAGCATCGTCCCCAACGTCAGCCTAAAGCCAGCGGCGGCTCATCTGGGCTCCGACCCTCCTGTATCCAGAAGGGACGGAGACAGCGAGGGCTCGGTCCTCAGCTCCAGACACAGAGCAAAGGTGTCTCACACGAAACCCCCCAGGGACCCGGCGTGTCCGAGGCGGCTCTGGAGCAGACGCTTGGCCCCAGGAGAGGCACTTTGCACCCCCCAGCCCCCTGCAAGGCGCTGGGAGCCCCGGGACGGCTGAAGCGCTCTCCCAGCCCCGGGAGCAGCCAGCGCTCGGTCTCGACGGCCTCTCAGCCATCTCCCTCTCTGATAACTTTTCAGACTCGAGATTTCGAGAAATATTGGGTCACATTTCATTTGCTCTAAAAACAAAAAAAAAAAGGAATTGAAACCTGAATACCAGCGAGAGAGGGCTGGTCTGTCTGTAGCCCAGTTCTCCACGGGGCCGACAGCGTTCAGCCCTGTCCTCGGGTGCCCGGCGCCCCAACCAAAGCCGGTGAGTCGGAGGAAAGCGGGGTGTGCCTGACACCGGGACAGCCTGAAAACACCGCCAGCCTCCGGCACGCACAGACACCGCCGCTCGGGTGCCTTCTCCCGCCGGGGCCGTGCCGGTTGGAGGGACCGATGCCACCCCGCAGGCAGGACCGGCACCAAAGGGCGGCACAGCCGGTACCTGCACGCTCCCAGCGCCGGTTTTTGGGGTTAAGCGACTACAGGACTCAGGAGAGGTCTCCTGCCGCCTCGGCCTCGCTCCCCCCGCTCTGCCCTAGCGGCTCTGTCTCTACCAGACCTGTTTCAAAACCGACTTAACTTTCCTGTGAAGAATTCAAAGGAGAAAACCAGTATTTCACATTCACGAAGAGTTTCCGGGCTTCCCGTTACCTCGCTATTTAACCAGCACAAACTTTTTCTTTTTTACGAGTTCGTTTAATTAAACGTTTTTCACAGAAGCAAGTTTCGAGAGCTCCGCTGCGTTTCCTCCCGTCACTGCAGACCTGCAGCGGCTCATCGGCAGCCCTGACCCTAACGATTAACGACCTTCGTTAGGCCTGCCCTGACCCCCAGGCCAGCCAGCACAGGCTTCGCTCCCCAAGGCCCGGGGAACTCGGAAAAGAAAGCCCCCGTGGCCGGCTGTCCCTGTAGCGCTGCTCTTCCCCTTTCCCGTCCTTTAACCGCTCCCCTTCCCCACAAACTCCGGGAGCTGCTAAACCCCAGAGCCCCGGGACGTCCAGCCCCGAGAGGATCCGGCCGCGCCGCGGGACGCGGGCTGCTGCTCCTGCCTCCTCCTGGGCTGCAGCACCTCCACGGACCTGCCGCCCGGGCCCTGGGGACAGGGGACAGCTGACCCAGGGGACCCCCGAGGGAGAGCAGAGCGGGGGCTCTGCAGGGGACACGGAGCTCTGAGCCGAGCACTCCCGCACGTCCCCAAACCCGGCTGGAGGACGGCAGCGGTTCTGCCGAGCGAAGCCGAGCGAGCTGCCCTGGCACAGTGCGATGGGCCAGCCTGGGGAAAGCATTTTGTCATCCACCGGAGGCACCCTGGCAACCAGAACCCGAGCAGCAAACAGCGGCCAGCGCCCGGGGAAGAGCCGAGAGCCTCACCCGCGCAGGGGTCCTCCGGGGATGGGAGGAAATCAAGGAGCGCACAATAACCGTGAGGATGAACTTTGTCAGGAGGGGCGCGATGCTGGAACGGGACTGATGCCCCGGGCGCTGTGCGAGGTCCCCCGCGCAGCTCTGTCAATGCACCAAGTCCCGGCCGCCGCGGCCGCTGCGAGAACAGCCGGGGTCCTCCCGCCCTTCCAACAAACCTCAACGGCCGCCCCCATCCCCGCCGAGCCATTCATCCCGTCACCCCCGGCTCCCCGGGCTCGCGCAGAGACGTCCTCCTGCCTCCCGCGGCGCTGGGGTCGGTTGGGCAATCGCCAGAGTTTCTCCTGCCCTTGCCGCTCCCAAATCCACACCGGATCCTCCTCTAATCCCCCAGCAGAGGTGGACGAGCCGAGGTGTTTTCACTCGGCAAACACCCATCCCCCGGCGATAAGAGCAAATCCCACCAAACCAGCTTCCACCCGCAGCCCATCCCCGCCGCCAGCCAGGTTCCTGCAGGTGACCGGACCACCTAAAGCCCCCCTGTGCCACCGGGACCCGCTCTGGAGACGGTCACTGGGGCTGTGACCCCGGCACGGCAGCTCCAGCCCAGGCAACCCCGCCGGTTACGCAGCGGTTGGACACGCCGGCAGCTCCAGCACCAGCCCCACGCTGCCTCCCGCTCTCCCCACGGACATTCTGTGGCTTTAGGTCTGGAACTGAGCCTGGGTTTAATCTTAACACCGATAAACAACAGCGCCAAGCTTGGCAAGGCGCAGGGCTCGGATCACCTGCGGCGCCTCAAACACCGCGAGTCGTGGGTTTGGCATCCCCAAGAGCAGGACCCGGCACAGCCCCGAGCCCCAGGGAACGGCCACCGTCCCCGAGCGAGCGCTGGGAACACGCTTTCCGCTCCGTCCGCAGCGAGGCTCAAAACCCGCACCGGCCCCAGCTCCGCGGGTGAGGACAGGCACACCAACTCCAGCGCAAACTGCCAAAGCTCAGCCCAGGTGCCGTGTTTTAAATCGGTGATTTATTGTGTCGGGGGCAGTGAAACACGCTGATGTTCTCAACACCGTTCCTCGACGCTCAACCTGCGACGGCGACAGCAGCACGGCCGTGGGAGAGCAACCGAGCAGAGGACAGCTCACACCCCGAGGACGAGACCGAGCACCTTGAAACATCAGCAACCCAAAAGAGCCGGCAAAAATCGAGATCAGACATACCAGAGATGTAAGATCGTCCGTTACAGTCTTCTATATCCATCTTTAAGGTACTTTGCTGAAAGAGAAAGCAGAGCTGGGTCAGCCTTGGCCTCCAGAAGCCGCTGGGACTCTCCTCCTCCAGTCCCACCGCCCAACAGCCTCTCGGAGCAGAAGTCACTCACCCCCGGATCCCCTAACGCTGCTCGGCAGCCGCGGCCTTAACACCGGCAACACCGACCCCCCACCCACCCCCACGCCGACCCTCCCCGTCCGACGGCGCTTGCCAGATCTCCTGGAAAGCCAACGCCAGCCGCGGGATCCTGGCAGCCACACTCCAGAGCCACCGGTGCGGACGGACGGACAGACGGCTGCCGCCGCGCTGGGCAGCGAAGGTGCTGCTGCCGGGACCCAGCCACCAGCCCGAGCCCTCGGCTTCATTCCACCAACGAACGGAGTCGGGGCAACGAGGCCGAGCGCTGCCGCACCCCGCCCTGCCGAGCGACCGTCCCGACGGGCACACCGACACGAAAGGGGAAATCTGCCTCAGACGGGGCTGCTCGGCACCCCACGGAGATAACGAACATTTTATACATTCACACAGCTTTTATTTGTCAATTACCCCGGCTGTTTAAAAAACAAACCAGCCCATTTCAGAAACAGGAGTTTGCTGTTCAGAGCCAGCTCTAATTGGCAGTTGATAGGCTGCAGAGAGCGATTTTAAAAAGCGGTAATTTGTGGAGACGGATCGTCTCCTCCAACAGGAAAATCAACGCGATCTGCGGAGCGCGAGCACACACCAGCAGCAGCGACGCTGTTGGCTTTCCCGCTCCTCGAGCAGCCGGCGAGGCTTTCCTGGGGACCTGGGGACCCTTCCCGAGCTGAAAGATACCGGTCGCTCCCTTCCGACAGCGCCCCGGTCAGAAGCAGATTTTTAACAATAACCGCGGCTCGAGCAAACCAAGTCGAACGAGTCCCGCTCCCCTTCCCAGCCCACGCTGGCCGCCAGCTTCACGAGTTGAAAATATTCCAGGCTGAAACCTCTCTCAGCCACCAGGTTACACAGGAACCGGGGTTTAAAACGCATCCCGCAGCTTTATTCTCTTGAACCCGTAATTTTGCTTTTCTGCGCCACGCAGACCCGCTCCGAGATCCGTCTGCTGTGCACAAAGGGCGCGGCCACGCGATAACGAAAACCAATTTTATGGAGAAAGTCCTTTCGCTCCTGTTCTCTGCGGAAGCCCTTGAAAAACTAAAGAAAAGAAAAGAGCAAACGCCCAGCGACTGCCCGATGGGTGAGCGCAGGGCACGGAGAGCTGCCGGCATCGCCCCCTCCCACAGCCCTCGCGTCCCCCAGGCCAGGGACACGCAGGACGCCGGCGTCCTCCCTGAACCACCGGCAGCAGACAGCGAGCGGCGAGGACGGGAAATTAATTTCCCTCCAAGTAATCAGCTAATAATCAGGCAAATAGAGTCGGGCTGAGGAGCCAGTTCTGTAACTCCTGCTCCGGCCTCATCAGCGTTAGCGGGATGATGGGCAATAAAAGAGACAACTCCTCTCCTGTGCGTTTTAAAAGGGAACCCAGAGAGAACACCGGGAGCGTTTCCGGAGCCCTGAGCCACGTGCCAGCCGTTATTTTCCTTAATTTTGGCTGAGCACAAGCCCTTTGCGAGCAGGAATTGCGATTTAAAAAATTGCAAATTAGAGAAAAGCACCCAGCTCCCTGCACTCACAGCTCCGCTGTAACGACGGCCCATCGTCAGCCTTCGGCTAGAAAACGGCTCCGCGCCGCTTGTTCCCAGAGCCCGTTTAGTTCGGAAAAGCGCCGCAGAAAGGCTGCGCAGCCGGACGGACAAAAGCCCCCGTCGCCGCCGGGGTGAAAACACGCTCCTGGGAGAAAGGGGCTGCTGCCAGGGACACGGCTTCGGCTCGTCCCCGCGCAACAGGGAGCGACGCCGGCCAGCTCTGAGCTCCCTCCGTCTCCGGGAGGAAGGGGGGAGCCCCTCTGCGACCCCCCTGGAGCAGACCCCAGCCCCACACACGGGGTCCAGGTCAGGCAGCACGGCCAGGACCCGGAGCAGGGACAAACCTCTGCGGTCTGGCACTCGGCAGCACGGCCCTGTCCCCAGACTCGCTTCCCGGCTTCCAGGTGTGATCACCGACTGGGGAATCGGAGACAGAAGCGCAGGAAAACTGGAGCAGAGCCTCTTCAGTGCTGCTCGGCGCTCTCCTCCCGCTGAAATAAGGACTTTTCCCCAAGTGGCAATGCTCAAGGAAAAAAAAAAAAGTCCCGAGACCTAGCCCAATTTAAACCCCCCGTCCTGCACGGTGCGGCTCGGGAACGTCCTTCCACCGACGACTCGGAGCAAAGGCCAGGGTGCCCCCCTGCTCCGGGAGAGGAGCTTGGCTTCACCCTGGGACGGCAGAAACCCTTGTTTCCGTTCGCTGCCCACTGATTTTCCAGCGCGAGGACTTTTTTTTTCCACCTTTGCTGCAAACAGAAGCTCGCTGGACAAACCGGCTGCTCAAAAAAACCTAAAGTTTGTGTCATCGGAAACGCTTCAGAGTGTTTCCCAGCAGAGGGGGAAGGCTCGCGGAGAACCCCCGCCCTGCGAGAGCCCCGACCGAAACGCCGAGGACGCAGCTCGGCCGCAGGGACAGACCCCGGCTCGAGCGGCTCAAGAGAGGCCAAAGGGAACAGAGCCACCTTCCAGAAGGGAGCACTAAAGCGCTGGGACATGGTTTATCCATTACAAAATAGCTCCCATTGTTTCCACGTTTTGAAATATGTTATTAAACAAGACGAAGTGTCATTGCTAAAGAAAATCCTCCCGACCTAACGCATCCCCCAGGTCACACCCGCGTCTCTGGTGCCCTCACCCCAGCACCCAGCAAACGCGGCCGCAGTTTCCATCCTTCCGACAAACAAAGCCAGCGTCCGACAGAACGGGGAAGAGCAAGAGAGAGGAACCTCGGAGGACGCAGCTCCGGACCCGCGGCTGAAGCAAGGCCGGGCAGCGGGCAGGTGGCACAGCGGGTGCCATTTCCCATCAAAGGGGGACACTGGTTTTCACCAATATTCGCCGCCTGGAGAAGCTCCTCACGGCTGGAGCTGCTCCAAACCTCAGACAACAGGACACGAGCCGTGCCCGCTCGTTGACAGAATTCTGTTTAAAAGCCTGGTGATGGAAAAAGCACCACGAACCCGCGCGGTGTGAAACCCTCATCTCAAACACGCTCCTGAGACTCGGCGACTTCAGCGAAGTTTTAATTCAAAGCAAACCGAGGGCTGTTCTCTACGGCGTCTTTGTTCAGCATCTAAACCCGTGTTGTGCCCTCCGGGCATCACCACAACACGAATAAATCATAACCGCGAGCAACGGCGCCGAGCCCGCGGAAGATGAAAAGACATTTCGGGAGATCGCCCTGGCAGCAAAGGGAGGAAAGACGCTCCTGCTCCAGCGCTTGCTTGGACAGACGGACAGCTACGGACCGCAGGAAAGAGCCTCCGGCCGCCAGGGAGTGAAGCCGCACCTTCAACGGCATCGTCTGCAGCCCGACTTTGCTAACGACGCTCACGTGCGTTTTAAATGGAACTGATCCACTGAGAGCAGAGAAATTAATCCTCGGCTGGATGCTCCCTGCTCGCTCCCGTCCTGCGGCCACTGCCCTCAGATAACCCTGCTCCGTCCGCGGGCGCGGAGAGGCCCTCGGCCCCCGCGGTTCCCGTTGTTCCCCTCGGGAGCACGAGCCGCCGCCGTGCAAACAGACCCGGCGCTTGCCGCCCCCCAAACACCAGCACCTCCACCGGGGCTCCACAGCTCTGTCACCACGGCTCACTGCAGCCTCTCGGGTTTCCTCGAGTCCTTGAAAGCGAAAGCCAAGACGAGACCAAAAATCGTTATCCCGTCCCTGCCGGCTCTGCTGTGGCTCACCCCGGCCGTGCCGCAGGACTCGGCACAGCCCCCCAAAGCCAAGGGCACAGGGGGGACCCGGCAGACACAGACGCTCCCGATCTCATCTGTGCCAGGACGCTGATACGCAGCAGGGAGGTGTCTGCTGCCCCCGCCCCACGGACGCTGAACAGGACACCCCGGTGCCCGAGGAACCCCCCGTTCTCGCAGCACCATGCTCCCAGGAGCAGAGACGAGCTCGCAGCCAGGCTGCCAGCAGCAGCTTCAGCCCAAGAGCTTCCCCGTAGCCGCCGCTGCCTCCTCTCGTGCCCCCCCAGGGTCTCTGCGTCCCCCTCTGGCAATCCTGGCGAGGAACCAGGGCAGGGCATCGGCACGAAGCCTCGTTTGGGACTGACAACAGACGGGCTCTTGCTGTCCGCCAGCAAAACAAGTCGGTTGTTGGGGATGAGGCGCCTCTTCAGGGGGTTTCAGCGGGAGGGGGATCAGGCAGCTCCTGGGACACTGGGTCTGGGCTTTAGGGGACTCAGGACCCCCCCCCTGCTCCCTCCCAAGCTGCCAGAGCAACGCGCTGACCATCCCGGTGCCCACCCTACATGGGGGGGACAGCACAGCCCCTCCAGCCCGGGGAAGGTCTCCAGACAATCGGTAAGGGGGGGCAGAGAGGGACACGGGCTGGGCGACGTGAAAACGGGGTGAACCCCCTGCCAAGCACCCCCATTCCAAAGAGGAGGCTCCGGCGCTCACAGGCTGGTCGGGAAAACCCAGCCCAGAGCTGACAGCGTCACCCAAAAAGTGGCGCCTGCAGCCGCCGTCACCCCGGGAGCCCCCGGCGCAGCACAGGGGGGGTGCGCACCCTGAAACCCCACAGAGGCGTCATCAGAAGCCCCCCCCCCAAACCCCGATGTGCCAGAACGCAGACAGAGAGGAGGGAGGGATGTGGGGGGATGCGACCCCGAACCCCGACACAGAAAAAGCCCAAGAACTCGGGGGCCCCCTGCTCCCCCCCACACCGTGTCCCCCCCGAAGCCCAGGGGTTTCCCAGAAATGTCACTTCACGGAGCTCCAGCCCTGGCCTCCCCCGTGCTCCACAGCAGCCGAGTTTGGGGGCCGCACCCCCACAAGGAGGGACACCCCCCTCCCGGGCCGGCCCCCCCAGTCCTGGGGAAAGCGGCGACGGGAGGATTTCGGGGCACAGCCCCTGGCACCCGCCGCCACAGCAGCCGCCCCGGGGGGGTCTCGTACCTCCCCAAAACACCTCCTGCTGCCCCGCCAGGTACAGACCCCCCCCAAAACCGTGACACCCCCGAGACGCAAGCCCGCGGGACACGGACACCCCCGGACACGAGGCCACGACC
>WKFP01013211.1:31267-50143 GCA_011057875.1 Pterocles orientalis | reverse complement strand
TGGAGGAGCCCCCCAGGAGGTGGAGGAACCCCCCAGGAGGTGCAGGAGCCCCCCAAGAGTTGGAGGAACCCCCTGGGAGGTGCAGGAGCCCCCCGAGAGGTGCAGGAGCCCCCCAGGAGTGGATGTGTGCGTGGACATCGCCGCAGAGCTGTGGGGACCCGCGGCTGCGGAGCTCTGGGACGGGTTTGGTGGCGTGTCCAGGTCCTTGGTGACGGAGCGTTGAACCCAGCGCTGACCCGACGCTGGGATTCGATCGGGGTTCCCGAGCCACCGGCGGCTCTTTAAAGGGAGGACTCACTGCCGGTGTTTGGAAACATCTGATCTCTGCTGTGCTCTACGTCAGCCCTGGCGAGGAACAGGATCTGCTGGGACCTGAGCTCCCCTCCCAGCCCACAGGGGCAGGGACACAGGGCTGGGCTGTCCCCTGGGCTCTGTCCCCGCTCCCACCCGCGGCTCTGGGGGGAAGGCTGCCTCCGCGGTGCCCTTCCCACCCCGGGATGCTCATCCCAAGACTTTCCCATTGGCACCAGGTGACTCCGTCCCAGCGCTGGCGGGGTGGCGGTGGCCAGTGCTGGGTCCCCAGGAAATGTCACCGTCACCGGTGCTTTGCTCCTGGGGCGTCACCAGCCCGGCAAGTGCTGGAGCATCCGAGCTGCTCCGCCCTGGGATGCAGGATGGATTCGGGAGGGACCCCCACATCTCAGGGGGGTTTTCCCACCCCGCCGTGGTGGGGCAGGACCTGCGGGTGGAGCGGGCGCTTTGCTGGCCCAACAGTTGCCATCTTGGGCAAGAGGCTGGGCCGTGGCAAGCCCGGAGCTGTGCCAGGAGCCACCCTGGGAACTCCCGGCAGCTCTGCTCCGCACCCCGGCTCCAACAGGTTCATTCGGTTTCTCGGCAGCTCTGCCGGTTGCGTAAGGTCGCGGAGACGCAGCCACTGCCTCCCTTCCCCCGGGTTCAAGCCTCTTCCCTCCTCGCCCCGGCCACGTCCCCGCTGCCAGATGGAAAATCGGGGATCCCGGAGCCCCCGGGGTGGGAGAGGGTTTCCTGGAGGGACCTGGGCGCTCAGGATGCTCGTTGCCAAAGGGGAGCGAGAGTTTCCCTGTTCCCTGCAATAAAATCCCCTTGGGCTGAGAATCCGTCCGTTCAGCAAACGTGCGGAGGTTCGGGAGGAGAAGTCCTCTCTTCCTGCAGAGATACGCCCGGACCTAGATTTGCATGTTTGCAGAAAAAAAAAAAAAAATCCAGAGGTGAACGGGTTCAGAGCTGAGACTGGTTCCCCAAACCTCTCCCATGAGCGTCTCCAGTGAAGGGCTAATGACAGGGTTCCTTTGATTGCCACGGCTTCAGCGGCAGCTTGTGGTTTGGGGGGAGGTTTTACGACTTTTTATCTTTTTTTAATGGCGGGGTAAATGGGGAGCCTCAGTTGGAAGGCATCTCCAGCCACCTCTGCTCATTACAATAGAAATTAAAAGCAGTTAAGCAATTAAATCGTATTTTTCAAACAATGCGAGCCGGCTGATGACTTCGCGCGGGAGCGGCTTTGCTGAGCGCCACGTGCTGTGGGGGGCTCTCGTGGCCGGACACCCCGCAAGGACCATCGGGAAATATCCCGGCGATGATCGAAGGTTTCCAGCCCAGGAGGGATGGGACCTTCCACCGCAGAGCCCCTCGGGCTGGTGACGGCATCTTGACCCTCTTGGGGGTACGGCACAGGGTCCGCGACACGGCGATATCGCGACATTTGGGTCTCTGCAAACCCTTCGTGTCCCTCCCGGCTCAACACACCCATCAGAGGGATTTCAAATGACTGAAATCTTCTTGAAAGTGTTCCTAAGTCTTCTTTATTGACATAAAACGGATTTTAGGACTCCACCAAGGACTAATGCGGGTTGTGAAACAGTTTTGGACAACGCGAGTCAACGCTGCTCCGAGCAGGAGGTTGAACTGGGTGCAGCCGAAGGTGTGATTGGGAAACTGCGTTTTTGTTGGATTTCAGTGAACCAAGGACCCGCCACTGGGCTCAACATGAGTGATGGACCCAGAACAAGGGTCTCCCTCGAGGGTGTGATACGTCAAGGAATCTGGAGTGCTTTGTCATCGCCGCGAGAGGCTCGGGGAGCCCGGTGACGAGTTGACAGCGGCAGCTCAGGGAGTTTGATTGGAGTCGTGTTTCCAACACCAACAATAGCGTGTTTTTCTTAGCTCTCGAGGGAGTGTTTTGAGGCAGGTCATGGTGGTGGCAAAGAGAGGAGGGCATCCTTCCAAGCCCTAAAACAATGAAGAGAATAATACCAAAAAAAAAGAGGCATCTCCACTCCCCTGAGACCCAGCCAACTCCCTGAGCACATAAAAAGGGGCACCCAGCCCGGCACCCACGGGACTCACCTCCTTTCGCCTCCCCGCATCCTCCTGTGCACTCATCGCCCGACTCTGCTCTCGTCCCTGGGGACCCGCCACCATGTCTCGCCAGTCGTGCAGCCTCGGGAAGGGGTTCAGCTCCAGCTCCGCTTGCTTCGGGGGCAGGAACAAGGTCACGTTCAGCTCCGTGTCCCGTGGGGGATGCAGGAGACCTGGGAACGCCGGTGGCTTCAGCAGCAGGAGCCTCTATAGCCTGGGAGGGAGCAAGAGCACCGCCCTGGGAGGGTTCGGGGCAGGCGGCGGTGTCTGCAGAGGTTTTGGGGCTGGTGGCCAAGGGGGCTTTGGCTATGGTGCTGGGGCAGGATTTGGTGGTGGCTACTGTGGTGGGGCTGGAGGTGGCTTTGGTGGAGGCCTCGTTGGTGGCTTTGGTGGCTTTGGTGGAGGGTTTGATGGCGGGATGGGAGGTCAAGGCTTCCCCCCTTGCCCGCCGGGTGGCATCAGAGAAGTGACCATCAACCAGAGCCTGCTGGCCCCCCTCAACCTGGAAATCGACCCTGAGATCCAGAAGGTGCGAACACAGGAGCGGGAGGAGATGAAGCAGCTCAACAACAAATTCGCCTCCTTCATTGACAAGGTGAGAGAGACCCCAGCTCGGGGCGGGGAGGGGAGGGTTGAGGTCACCATGGCTCGTGCTGGTGGCAATGATGGTGCGACACCCACCCAGCACCACCCAGAGCACCCCAGAGAACCCCTGCAGACAGAGGTGGTGGCTGGAGAAGGGACTTTCCCAAGGTTATGGAGAAACCCAGGAGCAGGATCCTTGTTCTCAAGGCCGCGGTGCTGGTACTCCGCTGTGGGACCATGTCCTTACGTGCAGAGCATCCTCGGGGGAGGCTCTGCTGATGGCCTCTGTGCATCCGTGGGCTGAAGGGCTTGGGGTGTTTTGCCCTGTTTTTAGGGAGAAGATGCCAAAGCTGCAAATCATCAAATCCCAGAAGGGTGGTTTGGGTGGGAAGGGACCCCAAAGCCCACCCAGTGCCACCCCCTGCCATGGGCAGGGACACCTTCCACCAGCCCAGGTTGCCCAAAGCCTCACCCAGCCTGGCCTTGAACCCCTCCAGGGATGGGGCATCCACAGCTTCTCCGGGCAACCTGGGCCACTGCTTCACCCCCCTCAGCATCCCAAAAATCTTCCGAATTTCTCACCCAAACCTCCCCTCTTCCAGCTTCACCCCGTTCCCCTGGTCCTGTCCCTGCCCCCCCTGACCCGGAGCCCCCCCAGCTCTCCTGTAGCCCCCTTTCAGCACTGGGAGGTGCTGGAAGGTCTCCCCGGAGAGGTGACCTGCCTTTGCCCACTCACCCTAGAGCTCTGGTCTCACCCTTCCAGCGGGACCCTGGAGCTGTTGCTCACTGGAGACAAGAACAGGCGGGAAAGTTAAACTTATTAAATGGGAAAAAATTATGGAAAATGTGGGAAAAAAACAACAATAAAAAGATGCTTTTGGGAAGAGTTTGACTCTTGTTCCACCCACCCCTGCAATCGCCCAGGTCCGGTTCCTGGAGCAGCAGAACCGAGTCCTGGAGACCAAGTGGAAGCTCCTGCAGGAGCAGGGTGGCACGGGGACGGGTGGCAGGAGCCTCGACCCCTTTTTCGAAACCTACATCAGCGGGCTGCGGAGGCAGCTGGACTCCCTCTCGAGCGAAAAGCACCAGCTGGAGACAGAGCTGAAGAACTTCCAAGATCTGCTGGAAGACTTCAAGACCAAGTAGGTTGTTCTGGGTGTAGCCACGGTTGGGTTGTCTGGCGGTGAAAAAATAACTATAAAAACTCACTTTGGACAGTCAGAAAGCCAAGGAATCATAAGAAATGGCAACGCGTCACTCGTTTCAAAAATTAGGAAATGTGAAAGGTTTTGGGGAAGTTTCAATTAAATGAGTTCTGGCGACAGGCGGGGATTTTTCGCGGCATTTCTCAAGACGTATCGTTGTCTGAGGTGTGCTCCTCAGTACAGCGGGATCCTCTGCTCTTTGTCTGCCTCGCTTAAGGATCCCTGACATTATGATTTAACGAACTCGTTAGATCAGTTGCTAAATCCTGCTATAATTTCCTCACGGATTTCCTCATGGATTCCTTTCCCGTAACATCCTTCATGATTTGAAGGCTTCGAGCTTGCTTTGGAAAGATGATGTGGGGAAACAAAAAAAAAAAAAAGAAAGAAAGGATTATTTTCCTGCTTTTATTTATTAAATTAATTTCTCCAGTCAGAAAAGCAGGAACAAAGCCTGGAGAAATGCTCCCACTGAAGGAGTTACAAAAATTGGTGGGAAAACTGGTCTGGGACTCATGAGGATCAACCTGATCCCTTGCGCTGCTGAGGTGGCGGGTTGGAAATTGGCTTTGTTTTGGGGATCACCTCCACCACCCAACGCTCTGCAGCGATGACCTGCCCCCGCGTTGAGGATCTGAACGTCCTCGGGTCATGTTGAGCATCTTGGGTCTTGGAGAAGGAGCTGGAGTGGCCACAGCCCCCAGGACTGGGTTTAGGTGGACACAGGATTCCTTCCTGTAGGATTTCTTCAGCAAAGCCCTGGAGATGGCAGGAGCCAGGGCTCACCCGGGAAGGCGAAGTGCTGTTGCTTGTCCATAAATCTCGCTGATGGCAGGTCTATTTTTGCCACGTTCATTAGTCTGAGGCCAACAGTGTCTAGCTGCCAGCAGCAGCCAGAGCCAAAACAAGCCGCCAGATCCCATCTGCTTCCTTGTAACCAACAGGTACGAAGAGGAAATAAACAAAAGGACGGCTGCGGAGAACGATTTTGTCCTCCTAAAAAAGGTAAAGTATTCTTTTCTTTTTTTAATGCAAAGACACACCTTGGTTTAGAGGATGTCTTGCTGTCGTCAGCGCGGATTCGTTAGCATCAGGCATAAACCAAGGTGCCGAGGGGAAGCGGAGCACCAAGGGCTCGCGGTTGAATACAGCAGTGTAGGAGGTTTTCACTTCCCCTTCCTCCTGCAGGACGTGGATGCAGCCTACATGACCAAGGTGGAGCTCCAGGCAAAATTAGATTCCCTGGCAGACGAGATCAACTTCCTGAGGTGTCTTTACGAAGCGGTGAGTGGTCCAGTGGCTCTCTGGAGGGGGTGCTGGGGTGGTGACACTGCACGGACACGATGGCAGGGCTAAGGCCAGGTCTGGTGTGAATGGCAGGAGCTGTCTCAGATGCAGAAGACCGTTTCTGACACCTCTGTGGTTCTCACCATGGACAACAACCGGAACCTGGACCTGGACAGCATCATCGCTGAGGTCAAAGCCCAGTACGAGGAGATTGCCAACCGGAGCCGAGTGGAGGCCGAGTCCTGGTACCAGAGCAAGGTGAGTGCTCCACGGGTGGCTGAGGAGGTGGAAGAGTCACTGGTGGCAGCTCAGACGGTGCTGGGACCTGGGGTATGGCTGGTGCTGGTCCGGACAGACTGGAGCTGGGATGTGCGGAGAGCCGTTGCGAGGAGCTGCTCATGGTGGACCCAACGTGCTCCTCTTGCTTCTCCCACCAGTACGAAGAGCTGCAGGCCACCGCGGGCCAGCACGGGGACAGCCTCAGGGAGACAAAGACCGAGATCTCTGAGCTCAACCGCACGATCCAGAGGATACGGGCTGAGATCGAGAGCGTGAAGAAACAGGTAAGGGTTGCATTTTTTGAGAAATGGGTGTGGGCTCTTGGTCATGCCCTTCAGAGCTGCCCCAAAAGCAAATAAACGGTAACAGTCATCGTGGGCGGGAGGGGACCTGCTGGATTCGTGAAGAGCTGAGCCCAGGTGATCTGGGCTCATGGCTCCATCTCCGACCGGCTGCCCTGGCCCCACCCGTCACACCCGCGTCTTGTCCTCCAGCGTGAGACCCTGCAGAACTCCATCACCGAGGCGGAGGAACGGGGGGAGCTGGCGCTGAAGGATGCCAAGGACAAACTGACCGAGCTGGAGACAGCCCTGCAGAAGGCCAAGGCTGACCTGGCCCGGCAGCTGCGCGAGTACCAGGAGCTGATGAACGTCAAGCTGGCCCTGGACATCGAGATCGCGACCTACCGCAAGCTGCTGGAGGGAGAGGAGTGCAGGTGGGTGAGGATGCAGCACGAGCTCGTCTGCATCCTGCTAAACCATTGGGAAGAACGCGACCCATCACATCTCTGTTAAAATAACATCTTGATCGCGTTGCCGTTAGATATGGGCCATGCTCCTGTAGCTGCCGTCATTTCTGCCCGTGGTCTGATGGACCAAGCCTGGCTCCATGGAGCTGGACCAGTCCAGATGCTCTGGCTGGAGCTGACGCTCCGTCTCTCTTCCTTACAGGATGTCCGGAGAGTGCCAGAGCGCCGTGAGCATCTGTGAGTAGTGTTCCCCGCTCCCGAGGGAGCACGGGGGGGCTGGCATTGATGCTCCAGAACTTTCTGGTGGCATCAGAGGTAACCTGTTACCTTCTGTTCTCTGCAGCTGTGGTGGGAGGCAGCAGCAGCTCCGCGGGAGGTGGATATGGCGGCGGACTGTGCCTGGGAGGAGGAGGATTCGGTGCTGGAAGCGGGAGAGGCAGCTGTGGCACCGGCGGTGCTGGCTTCTGCTACAGCCTGGGAGGGCGCGGATTTGGCTCTGGGGGAGGATGTGGTGCTGGGGGGTCTAGCTCGGTGGTGGTGGGGTCTGGCACCATCCTGAAGAAGACCACCACCTCTAGCAGCCGGAGGGTCTAGGAGCGTGGGCGCTCTCACCCCTCCCCGGCACCCCAAGGAAAAGAGAAACAAATTTCATGACGGGCACCATCACCTCTTCCTGGGCAAGGCGGCACCCACCCGTTTCATTCTAAACCCCCACCCTGCTCCAGAAACCGCACAGGAAAGGGGAACCCAGGTGGATTCACCAGGTAACGACTGAGATTCTCACAGTGTTTGGGAACAGCTCGCTTCCCAGCGAGACACGGAAAAGCTGCCGGTCATCGGGGTGCTGGGACCCGTCTGGAAGCAGGACACGGCTGGGAGCCGGCTACGGAGCAGCGATGGGCAGAGGGGTCGGGTCCTTGTGCTGCTCCGAGGACTTGCGTCCCCGGAAGCCGGTGCAAAGGCGTCTGACTCCCGTTGAGATCTTGCGCTGGATCCAGATGTGGTGCAACGTTAATCAGCGCTGCTCATCGGCCAGGGCTCCAGCTCCAAAACAAGAATTTCCCAATGGTGACTAGTCCCAGCTGACGACGTTCCTTACCCCGCTGTAGTTTGTTTTTTTTTAATAAGCCAGATGCCGGCAGTTTCGCCCGTGTTTGGAAGCTGCTGTAAAGCGTTGAGTTTTGCTCGGGGTTTACCTGTTCACCATGGGAACCGTTGTGCTTGTTTGCTCCTTTCTCCTTCGGCGTGTGCCATTCCCTAATAAACACCAGAGGCAGTCAGCTCGTGTGGTTTTCTCTCTGACCAAAGAGTTTCGTGTTGCAACAAGTCTCCTCTTTTGCTGAGCTCTGGAAGTGTTGCCTGACTTTCTCTCGCCCTTTGAAGTTTGCACTCAAAGGAACCAAAGCGAGTGCGTAGCCCCGTCTCCCGTGCTCCTCACCCCTCTCTCTGCAGAATTTGGGTAGTTTGTAAATTTGGCAGGAGGGCAAAGCAGGTCTCGCCAGGGTGAGGCGGTTGGGGTGGCGAAGTTGCTGCGTCAGGCTCTGTGGGATGGTTGGATCCAGCCGAGTCCGGGGAAGGCGCGGGGTGAACGCCAGCCGTGGGAACGAGCCCATTCCCGGCGGCGTGTCAGGAGAGAAGGAGGCAGCCAGGATGAACCCGCACGCTCTTCTCCTCTGTCCTTCGGCTGGGTCTCCTGGGGTGACCAAGGCTGTTGCCGCGTTAGAGCAGAGCCGACTTTCGGACCTGGTTGATGTCAGGAGACCCGTTCCCTTCCCCTTTCTCTTCCCAAGCCCTCTCCTTGCTCATGTTGGCCACCCTGGGACACTCCCCAGCCAGTCCACCTTTGACTGATGGCTACCTCCATCACCCCCTGGCCTCCAGCCGTGCTTCCCCATCCTCCACGGTGGTCCCGGTGCCGGTGCTGGTGGGGCAAAGGCATTGCTCAGCCTGAAGCGCTCTCGGAGCATCCTATAAGGGACGATGTGGAAGAGGGACGGGTGGCCATCACCCCTCCAGCTCGTTCAGAGCTAATTCCTCCGTACCCATGATGCCGGCGCCAGCCCTGCAGCTTTTGCTGGTGTCTGGTCTGGCCAGGGATCCACGGGTTGCTTTTAAGGCATCTCCAAAAGGTAAATGAGACCATGGGAAGTGAGATCTTAACCCCCCTGTCGAGCCCCACCTCTCCACAAAAGTAGAATATTTTTGATGACCCGTAAATTTAAGAGCCAAAAAACTCCTGCTGTGGTTTGACCTCTGGCTCAGGAGACCTTGAATCACATCCCCGGTCAACCGCAGACTCGCTCTGCGCTGCGGGTGAGTCATCGCATTTATCCCAAGCTCCGTTCCCCGCTTGTAAATGCTGGAGACAGAAACGCACCCGCGACTGCGGAGCGGCACGGCGCTGCCAGCGAGGGCGTGGAGCGACTTGGACGGGGCGAGGGTTTGGGCGATGGTTAAACATTCCCGTCAGTTGTGAAGGGACCTGAGATGGCGTTGAATGAAGAGACATCTCCTTCCCTCGGACTCACCCCAACCCCGCTGCCGCTGTGTAAACTCGCCTCCAGCGAGTGCCTCCCGACACCGGGGCAGCGCGACGAGGAGAGCGAAGGCTTCTCGAGGCGCACGAATGCCGGAGTTAAAACAAACAGGCACCAAAAAGCCCTTTGCCTTTTGTTCCTACGATCGCACCAGCAATTAGGGGAAAATTCACCTGGGCTGGACGGAGCGGTGACATAATTTCTGCGGAGATGTGACATCATTTCTGCCTTTAGTGGGGGAGGAAAAACATTTTAAGTGGCCTGAAATAAGTTTCGGTCAATTTTGTCATGATTTCCCCCCATTTAAAAAAACCTTTTTCTTCTGAAGCACAGTGAAAACACTTAGGTGTGAAATGTTTTATGGAAAGTGTGGGAATTAAATACTTCCCTTTGCTTTTTTTTCCCCCGAAATTCTCCCTTTCTGTAGTTAAAACCCTTCCCCAAGCTCAGCGCAGGTTGACTGGCAGTGTTGATGCTGAAACGAGCCTTTTCCTCCGAGTATTCAAGGCTTGAGCAGCCTTCCCTCTACTCCTGCCCCTTTATTTTCATCGAATCACAGACCCATAGAACGGTTTGGGTTGGAAGGGACCCTTAGAGGTCGTTTTCCTTCATTAGGGCTTTGGGTACAATGATGGGGTTTGAGATCCCCGCAGCCCGGAGCTGCCCATCGCGTTTGATCCAGGCGATGCCGTCGAGACCCAAATCCCGGTTTGATTTCCCAAACTTGGCTGGAGCCGCGGCCGTGACTCAACGAGCGCGTTATCTAAACACAGGCGCTGGGGTTGTGCTGACTTAACGCATCTCCTCCTCCCGGCGCGGCTGGGAATGTGAAAACTCTCTGATCGCGTCGTCCCGCCCACGGAAAAAAAAGAAAAAAACAATAAAATGTAACCGCGGGTTTGGCAATGCCGAGGGAGGCGAGGGAAGGCGCTGTGAACTGCGTGTGCATCTGTGCATGTGCAGATTCGCGATTCCATCTGCAGCAGCTACAAACCCCCGGCACCCTCCTGAACCCTGCGGTGTGGCAGGCGGCGGCGGAATGCATTTGACTGATAAATCCGGAGGGTCTGCAGGGACAGTGCTGCTGGGTCTTGCCCATGATTTGCCTCGGCTCTAGACAGGAAGGGATGTTGGGAGACGGCTCTTGCCTTCACCTCAAGAAGGGATCCAACGTTGGCCTCGTCCTTTGGCTCATGGCTGCAGTGACAGAATCCCAGAATCCCAGGATGGTTTGGGTGGGAAGGGACCTTAAAGCCCACCCAGTGCCACCCCCTGCCATGGGCAGGGCCACCTCCCACTAGCCCAGGTTGCCCAAAGCCTCATCCAGCCTGGCCTTGAACCCCTCCAGGGATGGGGCATCCACAGCTTCTCTGGGCACCCTGGGCCACTGCCTCACCCCTCTCCTGGGCCACCTCCCACCCGCCCAGGTTGCCCAAAGCCTCAATGGGATGTTTGAGGTTGTGCTTCAGAAGCTCCCAGGCCGGGCAGGCGTGTGTCCCAACTGTGGCACTTGGGAGACAAAGTCTTGCTGAAGCCCAACAAGCCACACGGGACCTCCTCAGCCCATGGCTGTTGCCTATAAACCATCCCGTAGAGCCACCAAAGCCCCGTGCTCTCACCCCTCTGCTCTCACAGCGACTCGTTGTTATTTTCTGTTATTTTCAGCCCTGTCTGTCCCCTGATCCTGCTCGCGAGTCCCTGCTGGTGCTGGGCAGGGGGGTGGGACGGGCAGGGACAGTCGCGTTCCCCAGTGGAAACGCCAGCTGAGCCATTGTGCCGTGGGCCGGGTCCCCAGGCGCTTTTGGAAATGGGTGTCTGGGCGATATTTTTAAACGTCTGAAGACACCAGGAGTTGCTGGGGTGGATTTTCCAGAAGCACTTAATTGCCCGTGTCCTATGGGAGCTCCTGGGAACCTCGGTCGACAGCTGCCAGCACCGTTCGGTGCCTCAACAGCCGTAAAGATCCTTCAACTTTGGGATTTCTCAATAAAAAGTTGAACACGAATAAAAGAAGGAATTTCTCAATAAAAAAAAATGGTGATGAGGCAGTAATTGTTATTTGACAAGCAGGCTTCTGCGAGACAAAAGGATGAATGCGCGATGGGTCACAGGCTCATTACTATGAGTTGAGCTCAGACGTTAATCCTCTCTGAGCCTGGCCTCAAAAGCAGAGTATCCTGACGAGCTTCTGCCTCACCGAAATCTGGTGAGTGCTTTCGCATCAGCTCGAAAAGGAGACCCACCTCTGCTCTGGAAGGAGGGCTCGGCTCAGCTCACAAGAGTGTACGTCTGCCAAAAACGTGTTTGCGTATAAATGCTGCAGGAAGCTGGAAAACGCGCGTTTCCTCGAGTGAGAGCTGTGGTGCCCTCTGTTCTCCCCGTTTCTATTTGAGCTCTCCAGCATCCTCCGCCTGGCTAATTGCACTGAAATAGTTGCAGGATTTGTGATGCGGGCAGCGGGGTTTTGCATGTCCTTCTCTGCGCCTGTTCTCAGAGCCATCCGTCTGTCTGTCTGCACTTCCCACCACCGTGGCTGGGTTCCTGGTGGCTTCTCTGTCCCTTCTCATGGTCTTGAAGCCTTCAGAAAATCCTACAGGGATTCCCCACCTGCGGTGTTTCTTCACTGGTGTGTGCTGAGACTACCTTGGCACAAAGACTCATTTTCAGTGAGAGTTTGGTCCAACAATAAATGAATTTCCAGTGCCAACCATTGCTCCAGTATCTCATTTCTGGTTGGGTTTTATTTATCGAAAAGACGCAGAGCCTCATCAAAATGCAATTTGCTGAGCCCTGGCTCTGGATTGAGAAACTACTTCTCCAAGCCAGAGGCGATTTTCCATGTAAAAAGAAGACGAAGGGTGTGCCATAGGTGTGTTTTGGGAATTGTGAAAGCCCTGCTACAACTTGGCATGAGCCACAGCGCTTGCCTGCCATGGGGCTTTGGAGTGAAAGATCAAAATAAAGATAAACATAAGCAGGGAAACAACCACAATGGATGAAAGGTGAAAAAAAAAGAGACTTGAATATCCTCAGGAAACTGTTCCTCTACCACAAAAGCGTAAGGCTCCTTAGTCACCCAGAGCTGCCATTTGGTAGGCACAGTTGTACCTTTTTTAATTTTCTCCTGCATTATAGGGTGTGTTTCTGGGTAGGGTCAATGTTTGGCAAATTGAAGATGAAAATCTGTAAACCACGCCACGCTGATGAAGGCAGTAACTGTCTCCTCCTTCACGCCCATGCAAACCCAGCCCACCTCCAGAAACAGATATAAGAGAGCATCCGCTGCCCTCCAGACAGAGGGACTCACTTCCCTTCTCTTTGCACTCATCTTGCAGCACAACGCCACCGATCTGATCTTCTCCATTTTTGACTCCGCTCGGAAGAAGCAGCCATGTCTCGGCAGTCTGTCTGCAGAAGCTTTGGAGGCGGGAGTAGAAGGGGCTACAGCTCTTGCTCTGCCATCGGTGGTGGCTTTGGAGGAGGTGGCAGCAGAAGCAGGAGCAGCTACAGCTCATACTCTGTGTCCAGGGGATTTGGAGGTGGCGGACGTTGTGGAGGTTTTAGCAGCAAGAGCCTCCACAACATAGGTGGCAGTGGCAGGATTTCCATGGGTGGATGTTATGGTGGTGGATACGGGGGCAGAGTGGGGGGCTTCGGTGGAGGCTACGGAGGAGGACTAGGCAGCTTTGGTGGTGGAATGGGTGGTGGAGGAATGGGTGGCTTTGGTGGAGGAATGGGTGGTTACGGTGGAGGAATGGGTGGTTACGGTGGAGGAATGGGTGGTGGAGGAATGGGTGGCTTTGGTGGACCAGGCTTTGGTGGACCAGGCTTTGGTGGCCCCGGTAGAGGTGGCCCTGGAATCCAGCCAGTGCAGATTGACTCAACCCTCCTACAGCCGGTCCATGTTGAGATCGATCCCCAGATCCAGCAAGTCAAAAACCAGGAGAAGGAGCAGATCAAGACTCTTAACAATCAGTTTGCCTCTTTCATTGACAAGGTGAGAAGGTGGGACTGTGTCTAGCTGAAGGACAAAATCGGGAGGAACTTCCAAGTTTTGCAGAAATGTCCTTTTTGAGCTCCATAGGAGCAGGCTGAGAAGCTTGAGCAGAGTCTTTTTATTAAAGTTCTGCTAGTGGAGAGATGAGAATCTCTTCCATACGAGATCAAAGCCATGTCTCCAGGGCTTTAACCCAGCCTGTTGCACCAGCCTCGACTAATTCTTGCAGCCAGGCTCAGCACCTCTGAACGTCTGCAGGTTTCAGGCACAAACCTTCCCTCCTGTACCATTCTCTTTCCAAATACCCTTCCCTTTAAGTATTCACTAATACAATGGTTTCTTTCTTTTTGTTTTCACATATCCAGGCTTATAACTCTAGACTGGAAATTTAAGATTTCTACACTCCCCGCTATAGGAAAGTAGCTGCTGCTACGTTTTAAAAGCTCCTTTGTCTTGAATACGACTTAGAAATTTCCTCCTTTTCCTGATCTTGCAGTTTAGGCAACAACAGAAAAGAAAAAAAAAATTATGAACCGGTTCTCTCGCTGTCATGCAAAGCAGAACCTTTTTACGTGATGAAAGACGTGCCTCGGCTGCTGCCGTTCCCCGTGTGACGGTGGGTTCTCCGTGTGTTGGCTTTCAGGTCCGCTTCCTGGAGCAACAGAACAAGGTCCTCTCCACCAAGTGGGAGCTCCTCCAACAGCAAGGGCCTTCGGCACCGAGGAAGAACCTCGACGTCATCTTCGAAAATTACATCCAGAACCTGAGGAGGCAGCTGGACTCCATCCTGGCCCAGAGGGGACAGCTGGAGTCAGAGCTGCAGAACATGCAGCAGTACGTGGAGGAGTACAAGAACAAGTAAGTGCAGGGATGGGCTGACCCAGCAACCAGCTCGAGCAGCTCGGCAGTCTTTAGCTCATGGGTCAATTTTTTCTCCACGCACATACTTTTTATAGAAATTGTGGACATAGATTTTTTTCAGTCTAAATATTTTATTCTGTTTTTATTCAATTTCAGTCTGTTTAGCGTGGCCTTAGGCAGGAAAATTCAGGAAACTCATCTTGTATTTCTGCTCTCCGTAGGTATGAGGAAGAGATCAACAGGCGCACGAGTGCTGAGAACGAGTTCGTGGTGCTCAAGAAGGTGAGTCACCTGCACTATGAAGCGATGGCTGGGGTATCAGGCGTTATCTGTGCTTTGAGGGACTTGCTCTTGAATGGGAATTTGGAGAGACTGTAGGATCTGTGGGCTGACATCCAAAGTCCAGGCTGCTGTTCCCATGGTCCTGAAGGATTTCCAAGAAGAAATGAAACTCTCCTCTGTGATCTCTCCTGCAGGACGTGGACAGTGCCTACATGACCAAAGTAGAGTTGGAAGCCAGGGTGGGCGCTCTGACCGACGAAATCAACTTCCTGAGGTGCATCTATGAGGAGGTAAGAGCTCTCCCTTCCCCTGGGTTGGCTGGAATTGCAAGGAGGTGTGTGGTGGCCAAAGACCCTGAGGTTGGACTGGGTGCCCATGGGGACCTGGTCTGGAGAGGCTGCTGGAGGCTGCTGCTCTTCTCTCCTCTCCTCGGATGGTCGGACTAACTCATGTCTTGGTTGCAGGAACTGTCTCAGATGCAGACAATCAGCCGGGACCTGTCCGTGGTGGTGTCCATGGACAACAACCGGCACCTGGACCTGGACAGCATCATCGAGGAGGTCAGGCGCCAGTACGAGCAGATTGCGCAGAGCAGCAGAGCGGAGGCTGAGGCTTGGTACCAGAGCCAGGTGAGCTGGGAAGCCGTTACGGAACGTTGGGGATGGCTGAGCTTGCAATAATTTATGACAGTGAGACACCTCTGTAAGCTAATGGTGCTGGAGCTCATGCAAGGAAGCCTCAAGAGGAATCATGTTGCTTTTGAGGGATCTGACTCACTGCGTTCAAGGTGCCCAGAACCTCACTGGGGTGCGTGTTTCAAGCCTCTCAGTAAAGATGGCCAAAAACGTGCCTTGACAAGAAATAGCCTGCCCAAAGTAGCGTTTAGCAAGCCAAGGGAGGCTTATTAGTGTGACCAAGACCTATTTCAAAGTTCAAAACTAATAACATTTGAGCCTCAGAACCATCATTTACATTGAGCTGGGCGCCCATGACCAACGTGATGGGTGGTTGTAGCAGCACATGAGCTACTGAACTGCTGCCAAACCCAGCCTGGGCATCAGGAATGTTTCACTGACGGTTGCTTTGTCTTGGTGCCATCAGTACGAACAGCTGCAGAGCACGGCTGGAAGGCATGGGGACAGCCTCCGCAACACCAAGATAGAGATCCAAGAGCTGACCAGGAACGTCCAGAGGCTGCGGGCTGAGATTGAGAACGTGAAGAAGCAGGTAGGGGTTGGTTAGTGTCTCACGGGATAGTGGCATCACCCCTTGTTCACTTCATGTAAGTGTCACCTCCCTCGGGGCTCAGGGCTGATCCTAAGTGAGATCTGAGAAACTCTCCTTTTTCCTTTCTCAGAACCAGCAGCTGCAGTCAGCTATTGCTGAGGCCGAGGAGAGGGGTGAGATGGCCCTCAAGGATGCCAGGGTAAAACTGGAAGAGCTGGAAGCTGCCCTGAGCAAAGACAAGGAGGAGCTGGCTCGCTTGCTGAAGGAGTACCAGGAGCTGCTGAACATCAAGATTGCCCTGGACGTTGAGATCGCCATGTACAGGAAGCTTCTGGAGGGAGAGGAGAACAGGTAAACACTTGACTTCTGATTTGAGAGGAATGTTGAGATCTGGCCTGGATGCCTGAGTTTGGACGTTAACTGTAATCTCAAATCGGGTTGGTTAGAATGGGTAGATAAGGCAATTTGCACTCCGGGTGCCGTTCTGGGTGCTCAGGACTGACGTTTGCCACACCCTGTTCACTACGGGCGGTGTAACTACCCGTTAATTTCTGTTATGTGCAATTCTCGTAATGCAACAGAAGTCAGGAAGAACCTAATCGTAAAGAGGAATTGCCAATCCCTTCCCTCCTTAAATATTTTAGTGGTACAAAAGTTGATGATAAGGATGAGACAGGAAAGTGGTTTGATAACGAAAATACAGCTCTCAGGTTTTACAATGTCTTTTCTGCTGGGTAACTAAAATTTACCAATTTCCCTTTGCAGGCTGTGCAACGATGGCATGTCCAACGTCAATGTCTGTAAGTATCTTCATCAGCTCTTGGCAGCGGACCATATCTTTCTGGAGATGCAGCCTGCCGGTGGACCACGTGTGTGTAACCTGTGCTTCTCTTCCAGCTGTGGTCGGCAGGACCACCATCTCTGGAGGCAGAGGAGGTGGCTTCGGAGGCAGCGGTGGCTTCGGAGGCGGCAGTGGCTTCGGAGGTGGCAGTGGCATGGGAGGAGGCTTTGGAAGCAGCAGCATGGGAGGAGGCTTCGGAGGAGTAGGTGGAGGCTTTGGAGGAGGCAGCATGGGCGGCGGCTGTGGAATGGGAGGAGTAGTCTACAGCGGCGGCTTCTCTTCTGGAAGTGGAAGGGTGTGCGGCTCTGGAGGTGGCAACTTCAGCTCCGGTGGAGGATCGTCCTCTGTACGGAGATGTGTCACCACCACCTCCGTCAAATCTTCAGGAGTGAGATTTTGAGCCCCAAAGCCAGATTCAAAGGGGAAAGAAGCATCTCCTACCTTCTCCTGGCAGCAGCCCAACCTCCTTAAACCCAGCTCCGGTGCCCCGCAATGAATGAACTGTGTCCCTCACGGCCCATCACCTACTGGCTCATTGCCCTGGCTCGGTCCCACCAAAGGAGTCTCGTGGCAGTGCCACATCCCACTGCAGCCCCGTGAGCCACTCCTTAGCCCCATCCCCGTGATGAAAGAACCGTCTGAGCAAAGAGAGTCCCACCCGCGGTCACCCGGCACGGAGAGCGGATTGACAGGAGGGAAACGCTCTGCCTTTCTCGCTGTGTTGTACATTTCTGGCTGCCTCATGGCCAACGTGTATAAAACTCCTCTTTCCTCCTCTGTCCTCGCCTTCCTTCCTCCATGGCCATATCCCTGGGGTGCTTCTGCATCAGCACATCCTGCTGCTTCCATTCACCAGCCTTTGGGGTGTGGGCAGACGTGGGGCACGCGGGACTCCTCCCTTGGCAGAGCTGGGGAGGGAGCATCTTCTCATGGGTGCCAGAGGGATGCCCTGCCCCAGGGTGGAGCACCTGGGCAGCTTTGCTCACCTGGCAGCCCCGGGAGTGCTCTAAGCAGGAGCTCTTGCTGCACCCATGGCTCCAGTTCCGCTTGTCCTTGCTCTCCACGACCCCTGATAAGACCTCACACACACGTGGACTTTCTCCAAGGAGAGCAAAGCTTGCTCTGCAGTGCCAGGACCCCTGGGACATGGAAGTCGATGTGCTGTCCCCACCTCCCTTCCTCTTCTGTTGGTGGTATGCCCCCCTTCCTCGGGATGTTGCCATTCTCAATAAATTGCAGAGAACATTCACCACGTCTTTGTGTCGTTGCTTTAGAAGATGCTTCTGGGCAGGGTGGTTTTAGCTGTTGGGGCAGGAGCATGTTGGGAAGGTGTGGGTTGTTCTTCTGTTCCTTGTGTCATACCTGTACTTTGAGGGACCCAAATGGGTGTGTGAACGGGGCCGGGTAAGTGTCCAGGCATGGGTGATGCCTCGTGACTCTTCCAGCCATGGAAGAGCCTGAGAGGACAAGCCCACACCTGGAGTGGTGGGTTCTGGGTGCTCCAGACAAGCAACGTGCCGTGATTCCGATGAGGCGGGAGCACCGCCCAAGCATTCACACCTCAGCCATCCCACCAACCAACACAACTGAGCACCCTCACGACAGTCCCTTATGATCATCCGCCAGCAGAGCTGACTGTGATATCTGTCAGGGAATGAAGATGGCGGTGGCCTTGGGAACGGAGGTGGGAGGGCAGGTCCATAGCTGCCTGTAAGCATGGATGCAGATGCTGGCCCAGCTCCTCCCTCTGGAGCACACATAGGCTGTGCCAGGCAGGATGCTCAGCTCAGCACCAGGAGCGCTCGAGAACCGCTCACTCCTCCTCCCCTCTAGTGATCAGCAGTGGGAACACGAAGGGCTGGGAGGGCAGGATCCATCCCGAACCCGTGGGCTCCCATGCCTTCATCTGCTTCCAGAAAAGTCAATTAATTCCCTCAGTGTCTCCTCTCTACATTGAGAGCCCGAGGGAGAGATTTGGTCCAGCGTGAGGAGGGGGTACGGGAGCAGGACCGGGAGAAGAATGCTGGTGCGATTGATCCATATTTCACTTCCTCCAGCACAAGAAGAGATCAAAGGGACAGAAACTGTCTTCAGTGGTGGTTCAGGAGTCCCACAACAACCTGTTGGGAGCTGCCAGGGTCTCCGTAGCAGGTCAGGAAGCTGTGGGTCAAGGAAGAGGTCCAGGCAAGGCAGTGGGGAATGGTCCCAGGGTTTTTGGAAGAGGGACTTCTACTGCCTTTGGAGCCCAGCAGAAGTGCGCTGTAGCTGGGGAACGTGGCTGGCTTTGGTCAAACAGGAAATCATAGAATCACAGAATGGCTGGGGTTGAAAGGGATCATAGAATCATAGAATCATAGAATGATTAGGGTTGGAAGGGACCTTAAAGATCATCAAGTTCCAACACCCCTGCCATGGGCAGGGACACCTCCCACTAGCCCAGGTTGCCCAAAGCCACATCCAGCCTGGTCTTGAACACTTCCAGGGATGGGGCATCCACAGCTTCTCTGGGCACCCTGTTCCAGTGTCTCACCACCCTCATAGTGAAAAATTTCTTCCTAATGTCTAACCTAAATTTACCCTCTTTTAGCTTATACCCATTACCCCTTGTCCTCTCACTACACTCCCTGGTA
>WKFP01013211.1:0-21183 GCA_011057875.1 Pterocles orientalis | reverse complement strand
TGTTGATGATTTTTGTGTGCACAACTCCTTGTGCAAGAGATCTGAAGGAACGACTGGAGCCCGGGCTGTCTGTCGAGTTTTACCTGGAGGAGGCTGATGTGACTCCAGGGTCGGTATAATCTTCCCATCTTGTCTGAAGACGTCAGGGTGACTCAACCTGGGCGTCTTATCTGTATGCGCTGAATGTGGTCAGCATCCAGGCATCTGGCTGACTTGACAGATCTTCCCCCTTGTCGTGGAGCCACCACGTGGGATGTTACAACCAACTCATGCTGCCTACCGAGAAAAGCAGCTCCTGAGTGTTTGGCAACCTGGAGGGAGGCCATGAGAAGAGATGACCCGTTTTCTCTGTCTAAAGCCCAAGCTACCCTGCGCCTCCCGGGGAGCGCTCACCATGAGCGGGTGCAGAGTGATCTGGAGAACTCAACTCTTGGGGATGACAACGGAGAGAGAAGACCCTCTTCATTCAAGCTGCTTTTGGAAGGGGAATTGTCCCCTCCCTGCTGGAGGGATGGCCACGTACAACTGGATAACTCCTGGCCAGCTATCATAGAATCGTAGAATGGTTTGGGTTGGAAACCATGACTGGTGTCCCTCAAAGGCAGGATAACTCTTGGCCAACCGTTAGTTGGGTCCCCGTCAAGGGTGATGTTCTCCACTGCCCTACGCCCCATTCTGTGAAGAGACCGTGGTGTCCAGCAGCTGCCGTCTCAGTGACATTCAACAGCATTTCTGTTTCTGCTTCCTCTGGTGGCTTTGAAAGTGGTTCTCTGGGCTGTTTTTACAAAGGGTCTGAGGTGTCTGTGGCTGCCGGCCACGTAGTGATGCTTTCAAACAAGCATTTAGTTGCACAAGTCTTATGGGTGACTGTGAACATTCAAACACACCTGTATATTCCACTTTGGAAGCTGAAATAGAGTCTAATATTGGACTGCTGAAATGCTTAGAAAGCTCTAAAATATATTTCCCTCGACATTTATTGATGATGTTCAGGAACTAAGCCGTTGGAAAATATTGCCTTTTTTTTCTTAAATTTCATGCATGTAACTAAAATGTATATTTGATTAATGAGATCCAGAAGATATCTGCAAGATGTCTTTCTGGTGAACTTCCAGCTTTATAGCCATATAGCTCGATTATAAAATCAAACATTATTTTTTTCAGGTTTGAAGCAGCAGCGGTTGTCTTAACAACACATTTCTCTAAAGTGAATTTGGTCAGCACCCTTTCTCTCCCCCACCCAAAATTTACTTTGTTCAAAGACGTAGGCGAAGATGCCGTACCTCTTGAAGCACACCTCGCACACAGCAATACTCCAATTGTTATTATTTAAGAAAGCATCAGAGCTGCTTCTAACCTATAGTGCCCCTTAGTTCAAATGATCAAGTCATGACGAACGCAACCTGATCATTTGCCTACCAACTTAAGTAAAAAAAAATTATTTTAACAAGTCACTGCTATCCCTGGATGCCATTCTCTGGTGTTTGTCTTCAGTCATTACCACATCTAGTGCCCGAAGCGTCCTTTCCGTCCTCTGCAGGCTCGACAATCCCTGTGGCCATCTGAAAAGCACGAGGAAGGAGCTTGGACATCCTCGTTCTCTTGTTCGTTCCGCTCTGGTGCTCAGAACCTCGGTACCTGGGTATCTCAGACTCTGGGAGACACATTCTGCAGGAATGCGCTCTAGAAGAAGGCACTCCCATCCCAACTGATGCTCTTAGGAAAGAAACTAAGCCCCTCCTTTCTGGATAAAAGAGAAGTGCTGACCGTTGTCAAATGTTAATGTGTGTTATTTTGGCTCTGCTCTGGGAAACTGCCTCTTGGAACGCCATCAGCAATTTTCCGCTTAAGAAGGAGATTTGGGGTGTGCTGGAGGGAATTGTGAAAGTCTCATTCCAGCTGGTTTGCACCAAAATGCTTGCCTGACGTCGAGTGTCGCTGCAGAAGATGCGGATCTAGGCAAACTGCAAAATCATTAAGAACGGATAGGAAGGTGGGAGGAGGGAAGAACATGACTACATCACTGTAAAACATATTTTTCCAGATGCCATAAAGATATGAGAGTCCACTTACTCATTGAGACCTGTTTCGGTGCTCTTGTTCTTTTATTCTCTTCTGCATTGCAAAGCGTATTTCTGGGTGGAGTCAACAATTTGGCAAAAATCTGTTAACCGCACCAAGCTGATGAAGACAGTAAATTTGTTTCCTCTTCACGCCCTTGTAGACCCAGCCCACCTCCAGAAACAGATAAAAAGGAATGCCTGAAGCTGGGGAGCCAGAGAAGACCGAGCACGCTTCTCTCTGCACTCATCCCTCGGCAGCACAGCTCCGTCGGTCTTTCTGCTCTCCTCAACTCCGCTCGGAAGAAGCAGCCATGTCTCGCCAGTCCATCTGCAGAAGCTTCGGAGGCGGAAGCAAAAGGGGATACAGCTCTTGCTCTGCCGTCGGTTCTGCTGGCAGAACCAGGATCAGCTATAGCTCGTTCTCCACATCCAGGGGAATCGGAGGCGGCGGACGTTGCGGAGGCTTTAGCAGCAGGAGCCTCCATAACCTGGGTGGCAGCGGAAGAATTTCCATGGGTGGCTCTTATAGCGGTGGCTACGGATGTAGAGTTGGTGGCTTTGGTGGAGGATTCGGCAGCATTGGAGGAGGTGTCATTGGTGGAGGAATAGGCAGCTTTGGTGGTCCTGTGAGAGGTGGTCCTGGGTTCCCCGGCGGCATCCAACCGGTGCAGGTTGACCCAACCCTCCTGCGGCCGGTCCATGTCGATATCGATCCTCAGATCCAACAAGTGAAGTGCCAGGAGAAGGAGCAGATCAAGACCCTTAACAATCAGTTTGCCTCTTTCATTGACAAGGTGAGAGGCGGGAACTGTATTTGCTTGGGGCTGGGGACTCTGAGGAACGCTCCTGTGCGGTGGAGAGGGAAATATTGTCCTTCTCAGCTCAGGGTTGGCAGGTCTGGAAGGCTGGTGGAGTTTTCATTGCGTCCTCCTACGGAAATGCAAAATTTTTACATCTGCAGAGAAACCAAAGGACTTTCTCTAGGTTTGGTTGAACGAATTCTTCCTTAGCTTTTGTCTCTAGTGTTCTCTGTGCTGTCAGGCCAAGGCGATCACGATATGCTCAGTTAATCTAAGCAGTTCATTAAGTTTCTCCTTTTTCAAGGATAGCTTCTTCTTGAGGAACTTAGAATGTAGGAATGAGCTTTCCATTAATTCCTGGCTTTTCCTTATTTCCGTTCGAGTACAAAGGAGTATTCTCTAGACTCCCTGCACTGGGAGAACATTGGTTATAAAGTGCTTCATAGTTTTTAAAATATATGACATACATAATGAATATTTTTTGTATTTCTTAAGGCAAATGTTCTCTGATATTGAGAGATACGGGATTTAATTCACTGGAAAGTAAAAAATGATCTGATGGTTCTGCAAATTAATGTGGGTCAATAGAAATGAGAATGATCCGTAAATCTGGAATGAAACCATTCCAAAAGATGACAAAAAAAAAAAAAAGCAGAGATGTAGGAGGAGAAAAGAGGAAAAGTTCAAGGATAATTGAAAAAAGAGTAGAAAGAAGGGAGGAATCTTCCTCTTGGAAAAGTGGCTTTCAACTAGCCATGGTCCTGTTGGGGATTTGGGAGATGATTCCCTTGGCCTCCAAAAGGAGCAGGAGGTTTGACTAGAGCAACGTCTCCCCTGGTGAACATCTCTCACATCCCTTTGGGGGCTTTCAGGTCCGCTTCCTGGAGCAACAGAACAAGGTCCTCTCCACCAAGTGGGAGCTCCTTCAACAGCAAGGGCCTTCGGGACCAAGGAAGAACCTTGATGTCATCTTCGAAAATTACATCCAGAACCTGAGGAGGAGGCTGGAGTCTCTCCTGTCCCAGAGGGGACAGCTGGAGTCAGAGCTGCAGAACATGCGGCAGTACGTGGAGGAGTACAAGACCAAGTAAGTGCAGGAATGGGTGAAGGAAGAAGTGAGCACCCAGACAGGAGAGCTGGGCCAGCCGGGGCATTTCCACAGTGTCTTCCCTCTGAAGAAATGGGACCAAGGCGGCCATGGAGGGAAGGGGGGTTCCACTGGTTGACTGATGAGCAGTTCCAGAGACTCATCTGGTCTTGTCCTCTCCAACAGATATGAAGAAGAAATCAACAGGCGTACCGCTGCTGAGAACGAGTTTGTGGTGCTCAAGAAGGTGAGTCTCAGAGGCATCAGGAGAGATGGGAGAAGGGAGACAGGCTGCAAAGACACTGGGAGGAGGCAGCACCAAGATGGGCAGCTCCCAGCAGGACGCATTGGCTGCCAACAGCTCTGCTGGGATGGAATGAAGCCCTTGTCTCTCTGTGTGATCTTTCCTTTAGGATGTGGACTGTGCCTACATGACCAAAGTAGAGTTGGAAGCCAAGGTGGGAGCTCTGACTGATGAAATCAGCTTCTTGAGGTGCATGTACGAGGAGGTAAGAGCTCTCCCTTCCCCTGGGCTGGCTGGAATTGCAAGGAGGTGTGTGGTGGCCAAAGACCCTGAGGTTGGACTGGGTGCCTATGGCGGTTCATTCTGGAGACGCTGCTGAAGTTGGAGGTCTCTTATCCTCTCCTCTGACGGTTGGGCTAACTCATGTCTTGGTTGCAGGAGCTGGCTCAGATGCAGACAATCAGCCGGGACCTGTCCGTGGTGGTGTCCATGGACAACAACCGGCACCTGGACCTGGACAGCATCATCGAGGAGGTCAGGCGCCAGTACGAGCAGATTGCGCAGAACAGCCGGGCTGAAGCTGAGGCTTGGTACCAGAGCCGGGTGAGTTGGGAAGCACTCAAGGCACCTGGGACGGGCTCTGCTGCTGGCTGCCTGAGTTCTGGGTTGGTTCTGTCACTGATGGGTTGCTTTGTGTCCATGCCGGCAGTATGAAGAGCTGCAGAGCACAGCTGGAAGGCACGGGGACAGCCTCCGCAACACCAAGATAGAGATCCAAGAGCTGACCAGGAACGTCCAGAGGCTGCGGGCTGAGATTGAGAACGTGAAGAAGCAGGTAGGGGTTCCTCAGCATCTCCTTCCTTGACGGCATCAGGCTGGCTTCCATCTGAGCTGGGTGATGAGCAAAGGATAGTGTGAGGGAAATGTGGTCATTGAGTCTCATGTCCTTGGGAGGAGGTTGGTGGTTCCTGCCCCTTTTCCATCCAGTTGGTGCTCCAGTGGAGGGTGTGAAGGAGGGGACTGAGAAGCTGCTTTTCTGTTTCCTTTCTCAGAACTGCCAGCTGCAGTCAGCTATTGCTGAGGCCGAGGAGAGGGGTGAGATGGCCCTCAAGGATGCCAGGAGGAAACTGGAAGAGCTGGAATGTGCCCTGAGCAAAGACAAGGAGGAGCTGGCTCGCTTGCTGAAGGAGTACCAGGAGCTGCTGAACATCAAGATTGCCCTGGACGTTGAGATCGCCATGTACAGGAAGCTTCTGGAGGGAGAGGAGAACAGGTGAGACCTGCTGTCAGCTTGGCCTGATGGAGGTACTGTCTCTTCTTGGGACAGACAGAGGTTTAATCATCTCCCACAACCCATTTAATGTTGGAATCTGATTTGCTTTCATTTTTTTCCCAAGTTTTTAATCACAGAATCACAGAATAGTTTGGGTTGGAAAGGACCTTAAAGATCATCAAGTTACAACCCCCTGCCACGAGCAGGGCCACCTCCCACCAGCCCAGGTTGCCCAAAGCCTCATCCAGCCTGGCCTTGAACCCCTCCAGGGATGGGGCATCCACAGCTTCTCTGGGCACCCTGGCTACTGCCTCACCCCCTGCACACTGAAAAAAGCCCAACACAGAAATGAGCTCCTCACAGGGAATATTTCTCTGTGGTTTTAATTGATGTTAAGTGAAACAGGAAATTAAAGGAGTACTTGGTAAATTGCACGGGGCTTTATCGCCTCCTATTGCAGCAGATTCACAACTTGTGTTCCTTTCCCTACACAGGCTCTGTGGAGATAACCTGTCCAACGTAAATGTCTGTAAGTATCTCTCCATCATCTTCTCCGGGGGTTGGCTTCGACCCCGGGTTTCACGAGGGGCTGTCACTTGATGTCCACTGATCCTGTCTTTCTCTCGCAGCTGTGGTGGGCAGAACCACTGTTTCTGGAGGCAGAGCTGGTGGCTTTGGACCCAGCGGTGGCATGGGAGGAGGAGTATGTGCCGTTGGAGGAGGAAGCATCGTTGGAGGCAGTTGTGGCATGGGAGGAGGAATACTGAGCGGTGGCTTCTCTTCTGGAAGTGGAAGAATGTGCAGCTCCGGAGGTGGCAGCTTCATTGCAGGCGGTGGATCCTCCTCAGTGCGGAGATGTGTCACGACCACAACGGTCAAATCTTCGGGTGTAAAATACTGAGCCCCGACCTCAGTCCCCCCAAGGAAAGAAGCATCTTTTCCCTTCTCCAGCCAGCAGCACAGCCCCTTCCATCCTGAGCCGGTATCCAGCAGAGAAATGAACTGTTTCCCTCACAGGTCACAACCTCCCGAAATCATCCTGCCCACGGGGAGATCGGCAGCGAAACACCGTCCTGCTGGCAGGGTCTGGCCCCTCTCTGAGCTCCACCAGGGATGAAAGCTCTCCCTCGTGGGCACCAGGGACTGCAGAGCTCATCCGAGCATCTTTCTCGCTGCTACCGCTGGCTGCTGCACTGGCTGAGGAGGAGCGTGTGTAAAACTGCTCTTTCCTTTCACTTTTCAAGGTCTCTTTTTCAATGGCCGTGTTTCCCTTGCGCCTTCCGCGTGTCCTGCATGTTACCCACATGCTTGTTGCAGCTATATCAGGAATTCACATAAGCAGAAGAAACACGATAACGTCTCACAGTCAGATTCAGGAGTGAGAAACAGGACTCTGGAGATGTCCACCATCGCTTGGTGGAGTAATTTGGCAGCTTTAATATTTTATAGATTCCTTTCCCTCCTCTCCTTCACACCTGACGTCTGTATGGCCTTATTGTGAACCTTCTGTTGCGTGAACCCTACTGCATGGTTGCTTTCTAGCAGCACCTCTTTCCTCCAAGTTCTTTCATTGCCAATAAACTGCAGAGAGATGAAAAGATATCTGTGTGTCATCTTGTCACTTACTGGTCCCCAGGGAAGGGAAAACACACTTTGTTCCTTGCCATTAGGAACAGCAATGCCTACGGTCCTGTTCTCCGGTGCAAATCACTGAGCACCATGAACTGCCCAGCTGGGGTGAAGAGGAGGATGATGGCCCTTCTCTCTCCTCGTAGGAGGTGCCATCTTGCTCCTCATCTCTCTGCAGGGTGGGAGAGCCGTGGCTGTGAGGGGTGAGGCACAGGAAGGGAACATGCAGTGTCAGCCTGGTGGCCAGGAGGTGAGGGGATTGTGCTCGTCCCAAGCGCAGCAGGATGGGTGTCCAGCCCTTGGTTGATGGGCACCTCGGGATCGAGGCAGACAGGGCCACCAGCAGGGACACTGTGGTTGGGATGTGGTGACGAATGGTGGAAGTTGGTCCGTGATGATCTGGATGTGATGGTTTGAACACGGTGGTGTGAACAGGGCAGTTGTGGCACTTGGTCTCGGCGTTTGGAACACGGCCATTGGGATGTGGCAGTTGGACTTGGCAGATTGAACACAGAATGGGGTGAACAAGGCCATTGGGATGTGGCAGTTTGAACATGACAGCTGGGATGTGGCAGTTACGTGGACATGATGAGTGGTTTGACCACTGCCATTGGGCTGTTGCAGTTCGAACACAGCCATCAGGAGGTGGCAGCTAGCGCCAGTCCTTGGCACAGCCGTCATCCCAAGGGGACACTTGGACAACCCATCACCACCATGCAGTGGCTCAGCCCTGACGGTGCCTGGACCTCACACCCTGGAGGCCTCAATGGGGGAGGACGCCAGTGACAGGTCTGCAGCGGGCAGTTGATGCGCCGATGAAGAGTCGTTGTCCTCCACCCGTGGCTGGCACAAGGGCAAGCAGCACCATCTATCTGATGAGCCGGGCTCTTACACGGGCACCAGCACCTCGTACACGGGTGGTGGGAAGGCCTGAAGACGCTACGTGGACACAAATTACTCATGATGAAAAGTAGCGTGAAAGTATGAGCCACAGCCTGGAACCTGCTATTATAACTCCAGCTTGCCCAGTCGGGTTAGTCATTAGACCTCTCTGAATAACATCCCATTCCAACGAAATTAATTTGATTAATGTTTGGCTGGATTCTTCTCCAGCTTTGGGAGGAGTGAGAGCCTGACCAGTGGGTGAATCAACCCTGACTGTAGTGTGCGCATTATCCTCGTGCAGCCACGGTGTTGTTCAGATAAAAGTGCGGAAACGGAGAAGATCTGCGCTGCAGAGTCCTTGCCGTCTAAACGAACAAAACAAACGAGGAAGAAATGGTAGTTCTCATTTGACCTACTGTTACTTTCATGCTGCTTTTCTTATTTTTCCCCAAGTATTTCCACTTGACACACCTGACCTCTTAATCTGATGTTTATACCAAGCTACAAGATGTCTTATTCCCTTGTTTGAATAAACAACGACACTTCTGATCGTAGAATTTATAGCTTGGGATGGGAGAAGCCAGAAGTCATCTCCCACCTCCTCATCCCACTGGAGAGTCCAAGGATGGGTGCAGCCCAAGCTGCTGCAAAGCCCTAGAGCATTCCTGGGGACTTCCTCGGGAGGATGGCAGGGAGAGTGACGTTCTCCAGCGTGTTGAAACCCAGGAAGCCAACGACGCAGGTGTCATCCTGCAGAAAACCACAGGCTTTTATGAGTTCCCTGAGTTTTTCCTGGAGAGGGGCCAGGCTACAACACGGAGGTGCCGGAGTTTATCTTTCCCATCTGCTGTGCTCATGAAAAAAGGAGTAATGCTAATTGCTCGAGTACATTGTGCTTGAATAAAAGATCGTAACAGCCCAGCGACGGGGTCCCCTTCCTGTTCTCTGCGGGGCGCTGTGCTGGCTGCCAGCTCCAGGGTAAAAGTAGACCCAACGGGGTCCTATTTTCCTTAAAACTGGTGAATTCCCCTGTGAAACAGCCTCAGCGTGAGCAAGCCGTGATAACTCTCCAATATTTTTTGGCAGCACTGTTGCCATTTTGGATAGAGGATAAAATATAGAGAATAAATATATTTTTTGTTAGCTGGTGGGTTCTGGTTTTCTACAGAGAAGGACACGTGCTGTCTGTGCTAATACAAAATCTGTCCTCAGGAGTCTCCTGCGGGCTCTGCTCAGGTGCTCACGAGAACCTGCCCGCACTTTCAGATCACTTTCGGCTTGCAAAGATCGGAGTTAAAAGTGAGATGGCAAATGCCCTACTCCCAGCGTTTACCACCGAGTCTCCATCACTCAGTCCCAGTAACGTGGGGTTGTGAGATACAGTCTGGGACCACTGGCCTCTCCAGTCACCAACTGGTTTAGTGCAAGACCACTGGTGCCTAGATGCCCCGCAGCTCAGGGGACACCGTTAGGTCCAAGCTGACGGGACTCAGAGCACTCTCCCTTCCAGCGAGCATTGCTGAGGTGGAACAGAACGAAGATCTCACCCTCAACAAAGCCAGAAGCAAACTGGATGGACCCTGCAGAGCCCTCAGCGGAGCTGGAGAGGAGCTTGGCCCAAGCACTGAAGGGACATAAGGACTTGTTGAGTGTGAAGACAGCCCCATGTGCAGGAAGCTGCTGGAAGGTCAGGAGAGCTGGCAGACGACCCGTTTCAGAGTGCGAGTGGTGCATTGTTCTTTGCATTAGAACGTGGAAAGACATATAAAAGGTGCAATATTTTATGAGCTTATTGGGGAATGAATCCAGGTGGCATTATGTTGGCTGTAATTAAAACTGTAATGAGTTTTTAATTGTTACTAATCATGTTTATTATGGGAGGGCCTCAGAAGCTGCCAAGATTGCTTCCCTTGGGTTGGTCACTGTGCAAATATGGAGGAGACTCATCCACTTCGTCGTGGATGTGACAGTGAACAGCTGGTAAGCAGGAAATATTTGCTTTTATGGGCGGCACTGTTTTGCTGAAAGGAAGGGAACGTCTTTTCCAACCTTAATGATTCTATGATTGTCTCCTGAGAGATAATCTGCCTCTGCATCCTCGATATCGTATTGACGTGGCACATATCTCCTGAGCAGCTGGAGTCCTTCATGATCCTGAGGGATGAGATGTTCAGGGCAACGGAGCTGAGGTGCAGAGAGGTTAAATGTGGAAATCAGCATCCTTTGGTTTCTTCAAACAGCAACAGCAACATCCCCAGCTCACTCGCCTCCAGCTTGACCTAAAACCAGCTCAAATATTCCCTAGAAAACCTGCTGACCTTCTCAGGAGAGACTGAAATCAGCACACCACGAAAGCAGCAATGACCACCAACTCAACGGTTGAAGACCTAAAAGCTCCTGTAAGCAAACACATTGACAAACGTACCTAAAGCCATGTGGCTGCCAAAGGAACTCAGTTAAGGAGCAAACTGGAGCTCTTCCATCTGCTTTTCAAGCTGTGCTCCTGGTCTTTTCTTCTAGATGCTAAAACACCTCCTTCCTTGCCTCTTCAGATCCTGGCTGCTCTTGCTTCACTCTTTAAAGAGTGAAACGGGTTCTGTTGTCAGGCTCCAGGGATGTTTTGTGCTGGCAGGGGGAATCTTGCTGCCTGGCTCACTGCGGTCCAAAGAAGCGCGTGTCCCAGAGCATCATCCAGGGCTTTGCAGGAGAATTTGAGCCCTTCATCAAAGTTAATATTCACCTCAACTTTGATCGTAGAGATTGTGCCAACAGCCAAGCACTTTCATCCCAGCCCTTTCTTCCTCTTTGATGTCAGTCCTGTTCCTCTGTGGGAGCTCAATGAACTGCAAGCAAATCACACGCTGCTCCTGCGTTACGTGTCTCTGAACAAAACACCTGCTCCCGCACATCCAGGGACCTGGCTGAGAGCTGCCAGTGGAGGTGGTGCAGCTGCAGCTCCCTCCCGGCCCCGTTTCACCCAGTGCTCTCTCAGCTAAAGCTGGGACGAGTAGAGCAGGAATTGCAGAACTTACAGCAACCACATCATCTGTGTCTGGAGCTGACAGCAACCCCCCTTCTTCCTCACCCACACTCTGGCTCGGGAGCTGGTGCTTCTCTGCCCTTCGTCTTGCTCCCACACTCACCGGCTCTGCCCCAAGAACAGGTCGATGTCCCTTTAGGGTCCCACTCATGACTCCACTCATGAATCCACATCTTCTGACCAGCTCTGTTGCTGGTGTCCAACAGGCCCAGCTGAAAGTCTACATGGCATAGCATGGCACAGCACAGCATGGCATGGCATGGCATGGCACAGCATGGCATGGCACAGCACAGAATGGCATAGCACAGCATGACATGGCACGGCATAGCATGGCATGGCATGACACGGCATGGCACAGCAGGGCATGGGATGACATGGCACAGCATGGCGTGGCACGGCACTGCACGGCACTGCACAGCACAGAATGGCACGGCACAGCATGACATGGCACGGCATGGGATGACATGGCACAGCATGGCACGGCATGGCACGGCATGGCACAGCATGGCACAGCATGGCATGACACGGCACAGCACAGAATGGCCTGGCAACATCCACTCCTAACTAGAAGCACAGGCTGAAGCACATCTACAGCTCCTGCAGGCTGGGGACCAGGGCTTGCTGGGCAGACCTGGTGAGGACAGATTGGGCAGACACGGCCACAAAATGCCACTAGAGGGCTGGCAGCCCATGCAAGGGACACTGCCCCGCTGTCACACACACCTGAACCTGCCGTCTTGATGACAAATTGACTTTCCCATAAATTATCGGTCAGGCTGAGACGGGAATTTCAGATTGTGTAGATAACCGCTGCCTAAAGGAAGGACCAGCTCCGTTCTCAGGGCAGTGACTGCTCACAAGTGACAGCCTGATGACAGGACAAGTGGTGTGTTGTGTTTGCCAGTGACCGTGCTTGTCGCAGGTCTCTGAGCCGCAGGTCCTCTGCCTTGCCTGGTGCTTGCAGGGCGCGACATGGGGCCAGAATCAACCGACACAGGAACTGGTCCTTGTCTCAGACTGGGACAGACTGGTCCTGGAGGTCCCCAGACCAGCCTCCCTTCCTGCTTCCCTGCAAAACCACTCTCTCAAGTCCCTAGAATAAGTTCTCTCTTTTTTTTTTGTGCCTCTACAGGTGTTTGAACTCTGCTGGAGCAAAGGCTGGGCTGGCAGCCAAGGAACCAAGCCCTTCAGCTGGCGTGCGTCGCCTGCTCTTCACCTCCCCAACCAAGCCCGGTTCCCGGCAGAGATGTAAAGAGGAGATGCCCTGATCCTCTGTTAGAAGGTCTCTTTTTGTGCCCCAGCCTTGTCCACTTGAAGTAAGGGTAGCTCTGGTGTTGTGATTCAAGCCTGCTTGAAACCTTTTGGGCTGAGAAAGAAATGGTTTTGCAGTAGAAGTCTCTCCAGAAATAGGAATGTTTCCTGCAGGTTGGAAGTTCTCAGCTGGGAGGGAGCTTTGCCGCTGAGAGCTCCTAAGGTAGTGTGGCAAACCTCCCTGGTGAAAACAGGTTGTTTGTTGGAAAATTAAATGCTACGTCCCCTTCATCACACCACCTGGAATCAAGACATCCCGGCACCCCTCAGCCCAGGTGTTGACCCTGGGGTCCCGAAGGTGCAAACGCTGGAGAAGGGGCACATCAAGATCCTCAATGAAAACATCTCCTCCTCTGTTGACAAGGTAGGAGCCGGGATTTTTTCACTGTTCCACTTGTGAAGGCTTCTGGTGGGACACAGCACTCAGGGTGGGTAGATAAGCCCCTTTCTGGAGTATCAGGGAGGCAAACCGAGCCTTGGATCTCGTGCCCGGATCTGATGGGTGTGAGGGCTGAGGTTCCTCACCCCAGGCTACCAAAGCGTTGGTCCATGGGATACGTCAGGCTCTGGGCATCCTTTGGCCGCGCTGCGGGCTCGGTGGTTATTTTACACCAAACTGCTGCTCCGGATGGTTGTTAAAGCACAGACTGTGCCGAGCACCACTAGAGGGCTCAGGAAAGATTTTAAATGCAGGAAAGATGGAATTAAATTACTCTTTAGTGTAAAGTGTTAGCAGCTTCTCTCCCTGCAGGGTCCAGAGCCAGCGTGCCGGTGGCTCCAAGCGGTTTTTGGTGACAACGTGTGAACGGCCGTACAGCACCCAGCACAGAGAACTGACGGCCCCGGCTGAGGTTCCCAGCAACAATAAATAACTGCATTTAAAACTTTTTAATATTGTTGACTGCTTCTGGCATGGGAAGAATGGTTTGGGAAAGACTGTGACCTTCTGAGTCACGGGGTTACTCCCAACAGTCTCACTTGGTTCTTCCCAGCAGTGGAACACCTTTGCCTGTTGTCCCAGTGCGCAGATCTGCCTCTCTTCCTGCGGACTGGTGTTCTTCTGCCTTGGTGAGCAAAGTGCCGCTGCAGACCAGCGTGGAAACGGCTGATGGACGAGAGCAGCCCTGGGGAGAAGGACTTGGGGGGGAGAAGCTGAACGGGACCCGGCCCAGAAACCCCCCGTGTCCTGGGGGCATCAGCAGCAGCGTGAGCAGCAGGCGAGGGAGGGGATTGTCCCCCTCTGCTCCGCTCTGGGGACCCCCCCCTGCAGGGCTGCCCCCAGCTCTGGGTCCTCAGCACAGGACAGACACGGAGCTGCTGGAGCGGGGCCAGAGGAGCCCCGGAGATGGGCCGAGGCTGGAGCAGCTCCCGTGCGAGGACAGGCTGAGAGAGTTGGGGGTGTGCAGCCTGGAGAAGAGAAGCTCCGGGGAGACCTTCCAGCACCTCCCAGTGCTGAAAGGGGGCTACAGGAGAGCTGGGGGGGCTCTGGGTCAGGGGGGGCAGGGACAGGACCAGGGGAACGGGGTGAAGCTGGAAGAGGGGAGGTTTGGGTGAGAAATTCGGAAGATTTTTGGGATGCTGAGGGGGGTGAGGCAGTGGCCCAGGTTGCCCAGAGAAGCTGTGGATGCCCCATCCCTGGAGGGGTTCAAGGCCAGGCTGGGTGAGGTTTTGGGCAACCTGGGCTGGTGGGAGGTGGCCCTGCCCATGGCAGGGGGTGGGACTTGATGGGCTTTAAGGTCCCTTCCACCCAAACCATCCTGTGACTCAATGGCCAGAGAGACGTGGTAGTCTGAACCACCAGCCCCTGGCTAGTGCTGTGCACAATGAGGCACACAGTGTGCATGGTCCTGAGAAGTGGGGGTGAGAGATGATGGCATCCTGCCCTCCTTGGGGCCACTACACCACCAGCTTGAAGGTGCACGTCAGCAAACCATGCCCAACCTACTGTGCAAAACCTGCTGGCCCAGACCCAAAAGGTGCTCTGTGGCAGTGGCACCAGAAGTGATCAGATGCTGTTCTGGCACGCAGCGGGAGTGGGGTGGCTGCTGGTGTCACCTTCTTCGGAAAAAGCTGAATTAAGGGCTTGGCTGTCAAATTACGTTGTGCACTTGCTGCTGTGAACTGGGAGTTTTAACCAGGAGAGGCTACGAGGCAGGAACTCCACGATTTGCTGGGGGAGTCCAGTCCTGGGTTTTGGGCACCATGTGAGCTTGGTGTCTGGTTAAAAACTGTGGGTGTGGGACAGGGACTGGATGGATTCTCCAGAGATGGTACTATTCGTGATGATCTCCCAAAAGTGAGGTTATCGCATGATGCCGCAGGTCTGCTGAGAGGATGAATGCCGGAGAATCCTGCACCTTTGTGTCAGTTGTTGGTCCTCATCAGACCTGCCACCAGTCGGACCATTGCAAACCCAGGTGGAACACGGCTCGTCTGAAACCATGGACATGTACAACGAACCTGGCAGAAGAGCCCTCCTGGCTGAGAAATGCCGTTCTTTAAAACACTTTATCTGTAAGGTTGTGCCAAAAGAGATTTTGACTAACTTTGCTATCACGTGGGGAAGGAAAGACACCTTCGAGGATGGATCCTCAGAGAGGGAATCACCTTCTGCTGGTCTCTCTTCACCAGCTCTGCAAAGAGACTGAATGACTGGATTAGCCAAAATACCAACCTCCAGAATCAGGCATCGCACGATCTAGTCTGAAAATAACCAAAGTTCTGCTTTTTGTGTCTCTTTACCTTTTCTCCGCCTGTTTTTCTTTGTCCTGTGGATGCTGTTATTGCTGCTGCAGAGCTAATGACAGCCATTGAGGTCCCAATACCTCTAAAGAGTGATTTACTAAATCGATCACAAAGTCTGACCTTGATTGGACTAATTATCAGCTCTAAGCCAACTGGGAGGCCAGCCCAGGTGATACGTAAGCGTGGCTGGGTGTGGTGATCATCCCAGATGCCCAGAGAAGGCAGCGCCGGGACCCACTTCTTCTGTAGGCTGGTAATCACATTGTTTACTGGATTCTGAACATCTGCCAGAATTATTTCCAGCTGTTTCAGCTTCCTGTGGGAAGGGATGTTATTAAAGTTGATCTCAATCATAAACAGTGTCTTCTGATGCTTGCTGGACCCCTCTTCGCACGTTCTCCACCTCTACTCTCTGACCAAGTGGAGCGGTCCCCAAGGTTCCCAACCCTTACGAGGACATTCCCGTGAGCACCGATTGCTGGTGTCAGTTACTGAAGTTCCAGCAGCTCCCTTTTCTTATTCCCACTGTAGATACTGACCAAGAAGCTGCCCTAACATTTCTCCTCTATTTCTATCACGGATGCCACGTACCTTGATGATACTTCTGCTGGGAAGCAGCTGCACGTAGCACAAAGTCGTGTTTTCTCACGACACCCGACGCGTTTAACCCAGAGTTCAACCCAGTTTCCTCTTCATCCTCATTTTTCTTTTTTCTTTTCCTCTACAGGCTGTCTCTCTCCTCCTCCTGAAACCCTTTTGGAGATTTCATCTCTGCCTTGCTCCAGCACCACACGCCCCAGCTCAAGGGCATCAGCTGCAGGTTTGCTGCGTGCGGAGGAACCAGAACCTGCTCAGCCTTTAAGAGATCTTGGGGATCAGAGAGCTTGATATTTTGCACTAGGTTAGCCAATAATGTAAAAAAAAAAGTAATAAGCTTCTATTTCATCCACACACTGCAGTTGTTAACAATAACAGCAATAGAAAAATTACTTCCCTATTTCACACATTGTATTAAATTGATACTTTCACATTCTTGTAGGGGAAAGAGGAGATTAACAGATATCATAATTATGATTAGTATTCTCTGAATAGATAATTTAATATTATAGGTGGTTAGAGGTAAGTTATTGACTTGTTTACCTTCCTGTTAACCCCAACTAACTAGCCAGTTATTAAATAGACTGTAAAATTAGTCATTTGTTAACGGGATTGCAAGTTAAAGTAATATTTTGTTTGGTATTAGAAGAATACCTGCTGGTCCAGACCTGAGACTAAAATCAAGCCTCAACACAGCCCACCCCTCTGCCCATTCGGAGTGTCTCAACCAGGCAAGACCAGGATGGGAAGTGACCCACCCATAGGAGAAGGGGACCTGCCCCACACCAGGTGGAATTCATCCTGCCTAACTCCGGCTTTCTCAAAGCCAAAGGTCTAACCCAAAGCCACCCCGCGGGCTCCATGCCCAGTCAAGGAGAGGTCTGTAGCTCCAGGGGCAGCTCTCCTCGCTCCTCAGAGGCTTTCCACCACTTCCCACGCTGTGTTTTTTTAGCTCACTTTCCTATCACTGTACTCACGAGCTGAGCACCCTGGTTCCAGCCTCTCAAGGTTGGTCTGTGCTGCCCCTGACCTCTTGGTCTCCACCTGATTCTGCTTGTTGTCCTTCCTCTGCTCAAAAAAAAAAAAAATCACTCACATGCAAACAGAGACGCGATGTTGCTTCCTGCCGTCTGAAATGCGGTGGTCCACTGGTCGCTTCCTTACGTCTGTACGATGGAGCAGCTCCTGATGGAGAAGCCAATGACAGGTACCGTGCCAAGTCCCTCCTTGTCTGTCCATTGAGCTCACGTTGTCTGGAGCGGCCAGCTCTGCCCCCTCACCTTCCACCCTGGTTCTGTGCCATTCGACCACGGCGTTTCCACAAAACGCTTCCTTTTACCCAAGACAAAAGAACATTTCCCCCCCCAAAACATTCCCAACCAGCTGATCTCAGTCTCCACTGGTATCAGTCCATGCAGGACAAAGCCCTCCCATCTCAGGGGCTTCCCAGACCTCCTCTAATTAGAGTTTCCTCATTAGGAAGCTTCTGTTTCACTGTGATGGGTTGACAACTCTCGTGATTCTGGACATGCCCTGATACCGGGCTTTTTTTCTGTGGTCTAAGAGCAACCCTCAGTCTCACCCAGGTCTAGGTCTGGGTGAGGGAAACTCCATCTGATCTCCATGTACCACAGACCACACGCGTGTGATCACATTCCCGCACCCACCTTGGTGCCTCTGTATGGTCAGTACAACTGCAGGCGAGGTGCTCTCCAACCTGGGGAACCACAGAATTAAAGTAGCATAAACCTTAGGCAGAACAAAAGCATTTCACTTTTTTTTTCTGCCACTACAATGTTTTTGACAGTTGTCTTCCTTATGTTCTCTCCTCAGAACCTCTTACAGCCTTCCCCGGCCACAGAAGGCAGCTGTCATCAGTCCCGGCGACGGAAGGTGGGACGAAACGAAAGCCTGTGGGATGAAAGGCGTTTTTGTTCGTGTATCTGTGCGATCTCAGCCCCATTTTCTGAGTGACTTAGGGCCTCACTTATGCAGGTATTTAGGCAACTGCTGATCAAGATCTGCTATTTCAATCCTGGGTGTTCATGTCTATCATCTGCTTTATCTGGGCAGCTATTAAATCTAAGTGCTGTATTTATTAACGTGCTGCTGTACTACACCTCTGGGTGTCCACTGTGTGCAGGAGTTATTTAACAGCAATGAAGACGTTACTCCACGTATTTATCTGCCCTCTGCTCTGCCAGCATGGCCTGTAAAGATCCCTGGTTTATGTTTGGCGGTGATGGAAAGTGGACAGATCTTTCTTCTGAGACATCTGCGGGGTTTTAGTGATTCAGGCCTTTTATTCTGAGCTGATCAAAATGGTCCTGTAGAAGCATTTCCTTGTGCATCAGCCCAAGTACTAGAATTTCTTATTCCCATTTGTTATTTGAGTTGACTGGAGGTGGACAGAGAGGGATGTAGGTTGTGGAGGCTGGCAGGTTCCTGCGTCAGTTGTGCTCAAAGAACTAAAGCTTGGGTCTGTTTGTGAATATCTTCACGGTTTGAAAATGTCAATCTTTGGCGCTGTCCCTGTGACACGGGTCTGACGGAGGACGGCTCTACTCGTGTCACTCTCACCACCTGAAAGTCAGGAGTTGAGGGAGCTCTCCAGGTTCCCCCATGGTGGGAAACAAGACCATCCAGAGAGGCACGCCCATGCCACCTCTTTGAGAGGCTTCTCCAGATGGGAGGAACATCATCACCTGCTTCACAGACTGTTCTGGACGGGAGGAATAACATGTGGGCATCCTGTGCTATACAAGAAGCCCCGACAGTCAATTTTCCTTGAATAAATTTTGGGATGCAATTTAAATTTAAATTTATCTTAAAAGTCCCCAACAACAAAAAGCCAGGTTGACCACATGGTTATTTGAACAGCCTCTGAAGGCTTCCACTCCCTGGTAGATTCTGTGATAACCCGTCTCGGTGGTAAGGATGTCGGCTGAACCCGTGGTCCTTTTGGTCATGGACGCTGGGAAGTGTTTTCCTGTTTCTTTTAAAGGATCAGAGCAGAAGCTACCCAGGCGCATCCAAGAGCAACGCCAACTCACTGCAGGGAAGAGGAAGGGATCACAGGAAGCTCCCCCTTCATCCGCAGGATGCGCGAACCTCTCTCGGGAGGCATTGCTGCTTCTGGAGCCAGCTCAACAGGTTCAGGTGTGACTTGGTCTGTTGTGCCAAGGCTGAGCTGGTGCCAGTGACGATCACAACACCCGCCTACGCACCGTGCTCTGGATTATGTGGCACGTGGGGCAGGATGGCTGCTCTTCTCATGGCGGGTTTGCAGGAGGCCTTTTCAAGCAGGACACGGCTTCCTCAGAGATCAGTGCAGTGGTTCTGGATGAATTGCCACCTGGTTTGCTTCATGCAGCGAGCTGATGTAGGCGCTTAGGGCAATGATTTTGGACAGACATCGATCTAACCATGGAGCTGGCCTCTCTGGTCCGTGGGTGTTCCCAGCCCTCCATCATAACACTTCCTTCCGAGATCCATGTGGATGATCTGAAGTGTGGCCTGATGCAGCGTGCATTGGCACGAGCCACTCTCAAAATGGACAGAGGAGGGATGAAGATGAACTGCACCCAAAGCCGTCACTCGTAAGCTCAACAGACAGCTGAAGAGCAGCAGCCCTTTAGAAACTCTTGTGCATGTTGCTGAGGAATTGTGGGTTAAGGGAAGCAAAAGGAATGTTTTAGCTCAGACCTCACAAGGAGAATCACGGGTCACGTCCACTGAGTCTCATCTCCTCCTGACATGAAGTCACATATTGTCTTCCTAATCTTTAAATGAGCCTAATAATGGCTCCAAGGTCATTGTGCTGCTGTCATCTGGCTTGGAGATAAATTTGTCTTTAGTGTCCTAAATTCAGCTGGGCTGGATTTAAGTTTCTTCTTCGTAGCTAGTATGAGGTTATGTTCTGGGTTTGTGCTAAGAACATTGACAGCACACTAATGTTTTGGGCTTTTGTTGGGGAATCCAAGGACATTTCCAGCCTCCCATGCTTTGACAAATTTGCAGATGCACAAGAAACCGGGAGGGAGCACAGGTAAAGCAACAAATCCAATTCCCAATGGAATATTTCGTATCATTCACCATCATACTTAGTGTAAATCAGAGGGTCTTCTGGGAACATCTTGCTCACTGTCCCACTCTCTTGCGGGACTGTGGTTTTGGGACTTTCTCTGCTCCGGGATCGTTAGCTGGGAATGGGCTGGGCCTTGGCCAGCGGGTGGTGGGGAGTTGCACTGTGTATCACGCACTTGCATATATTGTAAATATGATTATTATTATCATTATTACGCTTTAATTTTATTATAGTTCAATTAACAAATTGCTTTATCTCTCTCCATGAGTCTTATTTTCCTTTGCCCTTCTAATTCTCTTCCCCATTCTCTGGGAATGGGAGAGGGTGAGTGAGTGGCTGTGTGATGTTTATCGATGCTGAGGGTTAAACCACGACAGTCACAGGGGTTTTGTTTTCGGCATTGTTCAGACACAGTTTGTCCTACACAGAATTTTGCAGGGAGCGGGAACAGTACTGAAAGCATCCTTCAGCTTGACAGAAACACGTGAGTGAAGGAGGATGGTTTACAGTTTCTCTTGAGGTGCACCAGCATCTAGAAACTACTGAGCCCAACTAAAACAGAATAGGAAAGATTTTTGTGTAATACCTTAACGCTTCGGTAAACTTTGCCCAGATGTGTTGAAATGGGTCTGTTTCCAGGGTTCCCCCCACTCTTAAAATCATGGTCATTACACACTTTTTCTGTTCTTTCCAGCAGAACACAGAATTCTCCATCCCAGTTAGATTTTTATATAGAGAGATTTTTATACAGATATATAACACAAACAGCACAAATGGAAGGTCTGGGCTACCAGCTGGCCACCCCGGGTGTAAGGCGATGAGAACAAGTTTGCAAAATGAAAAGCAGCACTCTTCACGTGGAAAACACTGCGTCTTTTTCTGGGAAAAGCCCTTTGAGTGCTGGTAGACCAAAATCTTGTCCACCTCAAGATATTTCAGCTGGTTTAATAGCAGCTGGCCTAATAACCTCTCCCTACAAACCTTTCATTTAGGGGATTTACGAGGCACTTTCCAAACAGAGCCAGAACAAAGATTACAAAGCCCTGACCACATAACCTCTATGTAATTGAAGGGTTCACGGTGCGGCTTTATCTAACACCTTTGGAAGGAAGAGCATCCCCTCCAGAGAATCCCAGCTCCTCCTAATGTTGTGCAGGGGACAAAGGGGAGGTGCTTGCCATTTGGAAATTGTGTGCTTTGGGAGACAGTGAACCAGACCTCAGCTGTCTTATTGAGATAAAAAAACACAAAACAAAACTGAACATGATCCGGCAATGTGTGCTTGTGGCCCAGAAACCCCCCGTGTCCTGGGGGCATCAGCAGCAGCGTGAGCAGCAGGCGAGGGAGGGGATTGTCCCCCTCTGCTCCGCTCTGGGGACCCCCCCCTGCAGGGCTGCCCCCAGCTCTGGGTCCTCAGCACAG
>WKFP01013209.1:44846-121421 GCA_011057875.1 Pterocles orientalis | reverse complement strand
GACAGGTAGAGGACCAGACCATGGTGCACTCGCATCTTCAGCCACACAACCAGAGATTTGCTGCCCGCTACAAGGAAGCTGACACCAAGTTAAGGCATCAGGGGTCTGGCAGAGCCTTTGGCAGGTGTTGCCTGTGGTGAGCAGGGGTGGCTGCTCCTTTCTTTGCTATCTTGCTTTTTACAGCTGCAGACCCAGACAGGGAGAGGACCAGACCATGGTGCACTCCCATCTTCAGCCACACAACCAGAGATTTGCTGCTCTCTACAAGGAAGCTGACACCAAGTTAAGGCATCAGGGGTCTGGCAGAGCCTTTGGCAGGTGTTGCCTGTGGTGAGCAGGGGTGGCTGCTCCTTTCTTTGTTATCTTGCTTTTTACAGCTGCAGACCCAGACAGGGACAGGACCAGACCATGGCACACTCCTGTCCCCTCCATCCACAGCCACTCAGTTGGAGATTTCTGCAGCTTTCGACAAAGCCATTGACCTAAGGACAAGGAAGCACACTCAGGCCCAGTCTGCACCGTGCCAGGGTCCCACAGCCAGCTGGAGGCTCCCCACAGCTGTGGACAAGGGGAACTCCATGCCACTTGCCCTCTCTGTCTAGAACTTGAAATAAAATTTTCTGAGTCATGAACCATTGGCTGGTTTTCTGGCTTGTATGGTTATTTGGGGGAAATCTCCTGGGCCTTTTCCTTGTTGTTCCTGTTGCATTGAATCTCTAGATCTTTATATATGTGTAAAGAGATATATATATATATCTTTATATATATATACACATATATTAAATACCTCTGTATCTTCCTTATGTGAAGGAAGTGCAGAGCCAATCAGAGCCTGCTCTGAAATTGTGTGGGTATGGTTGTTTCAAAACACAGAAACCAACCAGTCACAGAGCAGTATGAAAACACACGGACTGTGAGCCAAGAGCCATATCCTTGGGTCACTGGGATGAGCCTGTGGTACAGGGGCTCCACGCAGATGTCACAACAAGGTCATTTATTGTCAACTGCACAGCTGGGATGTTCCACATTCTCTCTCTGGTAATTTTTACCTAAGGCCATAAAATGAAAACATTTAACTGCCTTACCTGTTTTCTCATAGAAAACATCCATTATCCTCAGAATTCTGTATAGATTCATATAAAGATGCATATTTCTGCTCTTCTGAATTTATTGATTGAAATACACATATTGCATCAAATCCAGGGCAGGCTTTACTGAAGATTTTTCCAATAATTAGTTATAAATTTTTTAAAAAAACCCTCAGATTCTCAGAAACTCAAACATCTAAGTCAACGATGATAAGACCATAATAGTATCTTAATAATATCTTGGTAACTTCTCTAAGTCATGGTAGGATACGAGTTTTACCAAAGTATATAAGCCATTTTTGTATCATTCAGGTGTCTCTTGCGAAGACTGTGTCAGGAGAGCTGGCACAGCACTCTTTTAATCTTGTGTAGTGGAATCTCATTTGCTGTCTTTCTGCAATTCTTTTTATTATTTGAATCAATGAGATTGCTAGTCAGATAATATGGCACAACTAATGTACAGAATTAAAATATTGCCCATAGAAGACTCAGAGCCTTACACTCATCAACAATTTAACATCTATGGTGTTGTTTCCAAGCCTCCTGCTTTGATTTAAGTTGATCAGTCTAATATCTGATATGTCCTCGATGAGAGGACTTTATATTAAACAGAATTTTGTGCTTTATTTTCTACCCGTCACATCAGGAGAGACACTGGAGCTGAGTAAAGCGGCTCGATTTGCTCCTTGGATAACAATCAGTGCATCTAAGAAAAAGCGATGGGTGATAGCAGTAGGAGATTCTCTTCTCAGAGGTACAGAAGCATCCATTTGCTGACCTGATCTGTTCTCTAGAGAGGTGTGCTGCTTACCAGGGGCTCGTATGAGGGACATCACCAAAAGGCTACCAAGCCTTGTACAGCCCACTAAGTATTATCCCCTGCTGTTGTTTCATGTGAGCATCAGTGATATAGCCAAGAGCAGTCTGAGGTCCATCAAGAGCCCTGGGAGCTGCAGTAAGGGACTCTGGTGTGCAAGTAGTTCTTTCATCAATCCTTCTGGTCAAAGGGAAGGGGTTCAAAGAGGCCAGTCAGATCTACCGAATTAAGAAGTGGTTACAAGAGTGGTATCACAGCCAGGGGTTTGGCTACTTGGACCATTGGACTTGCTTTGAGTACATGATCTATTGGGGGCTAACAGGGTCCATGTGTCAAAGAAGGGAAGAACATCTTTGATTATAGGCTCACCAACCTGGCAAAAAGGGTTTTAAACTAAAGTTGCTGGGGGAGGGGAACCTCTATCCATCCTAGTCACACCATTTTGAAGCCAGGGCCAGCAGCAGGTGTCCAGAGCCTGGAGAAGAGTCACAGACCAGCAGGAAAGCAGCTGAAGAGCACCACAAAGGACTTCTTGCCCATCTGGGCCCAACTGAAGTATCTCTATGCAAATGCGCATAGCATGGGGAATAAACAAGAGGAGACGTGTGCACGCCTGCAGGGCTATGATCTCATTGGCATCACGTAGACATGATGGGATGGGTCCTATGGCTGGAATGTTGGAATGAAATGACACAGGCAGATAGGCAGGACTTCGCGATCACAAGCCCTGGTCCTCACAGGGGACTTCAACCGTCCCGATATCTGTTGGATACAACACAGCAGGGAATAAGCAAGCCAGAAGTTTGATGATAGCTTCCTCCTCCAAGTGATAGAGGAGGCAATGAGGAGAGGTGCTATACTGGACCTTTTTTTCACCAACAAGGAAGGGCTGGTGGGGAATGTGAAGCTCAAGGGTAGCCTTGGCTGTAGTGACCATGAAATGGTGGAATTCAAGATCTTCAGGGTAGTGAGGAAGCAGCACAGCAAACTGACTACCCTGGACTGCAGGAGAGCAGACTTAGACCACTTTAGGGGTCCGCTCAGTGGAGTACCATGGGGCAAAGCCCTGGAGGGAAGGGGGCCCAAGAAGCTGCTTAATATTCAAGGACAAGCTCCTGCAGGCTCAGGAGCAATGCGTCCCAATAAAGAGAAAGTCAGCCAAAAATTCCAGGAGGCCTGCATGGATGAACAAGAAAATTCTGGATAAACTTAATCTCAAAAAACAAGCCTATAGAAGGTGGAAGCAAGGATGGGTAGCCTGGGAAGAATACAGAGAAATTGTCTGAGCAGCGAGGGATCAGATTAGGAAAGCTAAAGCCCTCATAGAATTAAATCTGACCAGGGATGTCAAGGGCAACAAGAAAAGCTTCTATAGGTATGTTGCGGATAAAAGGAAGACTAAGGAAAATGTGGGGCCTCTCAATAAGGAAATAGGTGACCTGTTTAACTATGATACGGAGAAGGCTAAGGTACTCAACGACTTTTTTTACCTCAGTCTTCACTGGCAAGTGCTCACACCTCACTATCCAAATTACTGAAGGCAAAGTCAGGGGCTGGGAGAATGAAGAACAACCCACTGTAGGAAAAAATCAGGTGTGATACCACCTAAGGCACCTGAAGGTACACAAGTCCATGGGAACTGATTAGATGCATTCGCAAGTCCTAAGGGAACTTGCAGACATAGTTGCTAAGCCACTATCCATCATATTTGAGAAGTCATGGCAGTCTGGGGAAGTTCCTGCTGACTGGAAAAGGGAAATATAACCCCCTTTTTTAAAAAGGAAAAAAAGGAAGACCTAGGGAACTACAGACTAGTCAGTCTCACCTCTGTGCCCAGCAAGATCACGGAGCAGATCCTCCTGGATATTCTGCTGAAGCATATGGAAAATAAGGAGGTGACTGGTGTCAGCCAACATGGCTTCACAAAGGGAATTTCGTGCCTGACAAATTTGGTTGGCTTCTACGATGGGGCTACAGCCTTGGTGGATAACAGAGGAGCAACTTACGTCATCTACCTGGACTTGTGAAAAGCATTCAACACTGTCCAACATGACATTCCTGTCTCTGAACTGGAGAGACATGGGTTTGACAGCTGGACCACACAGTAGATAAGGAATTGGCTAGATGGTCACACCCAAAGAGCTGTGGTCAACAGCTCAATGTCCAAGTGGAGACCAGTGACGAGTGGTGTTCCTTGGGGGTCAGTACTGGGATCAGTGTTGTTTAACATCTTTGTAGGAGACATGGACAATGGGATCGAGTGCACCCTCAGCAAGCTTGCTGATGACGCCAAGCTGTGTGTTGCGGCCGACATCCTGGAGGGAAGCGATGTCATCCAGAGGGACCTTGACAGGCTTGAGAGGTAGGACCATGCCAACCTCATGAAGTTCAACAAGGCCAAGTGCAAGGTCCTGTGCATGGGTCAAGGCAACCCCAAGCACAAATGCAAGCTAGGCGGGAATGGATTGAGAGCAGCTTTTAAGAGAAGGACTTGAGGGTGCTGGTAGATGAGAAGCTCAACATGAGCTGGCAGTGTGTGCTCGCAGCCCAGAAAGCTGTGTCCCGGGCTTTATCAAAAGAAGTGTGAACAGCAGGTCGAGGAAGGTGATTCTGCCCTTCTGCTCCGCTCTTGTGAGACCCCACCTGGAGTACTGCGTCCAGCTCTGGATTCCTCAGCACAAGAAGGACTTGGACCTGTTGGAGCAGGTCCGGAGGAGGACCGCGAAGATGATCAGAACGGTGGAGGACCTCCTGTACGAGGACAGGCTGAGATAGTTGGGGTTGTTCAACCCAGAGAAGAGAAGGGAGACCTAATAGCAACCTTCCAGTACTTAAAGGGGCCTACAGGAGAGATGGGGAGGCACTCTTTATCAGGGAGTGTAGTGATAGGACAAGGGATAAGAGTTTTAAGCTGAAAGAGGGTAGATTTAGACTAGACACTAGGAAGAAATTTTTCACTGTGTGGGTGGTGAGACACTGGAACAGGTTGCCCAGGGAAGCTGTGGATGCCCCATCCCTGGAGGTGTTCAATGCCAGGCTGGATGAGGCTGTGAGCAACCCGGTCTAGTGGAAGGTTCCCCCTTTCTATGGTTCTTCTAAGATTCTTCTATTATTTTTCTATCCACTCCTCTCCCAGAAATGTCAATGCTTATAAAGTGCATAAAAGCCATGTTTTGCACAGCCAACTGTGACATCCTCGTGTTACTCAGAAAGTGATGAGAAATGATAATGGTTTAACATAAGAAGGGTACTATAAAAAGGTCTGTCATTATAAATATTAGTCATGTCACTTGGAGGTGTTGAAGTAACTCTAGGGCAGGTTGTAGTATAGGGCTCAGTGGATTAGATTGGACTACGCTAAATGGAAAGCTGCCTTGCCCCGGTCTGTCACCCAAGGACAACACGAGGGTGAAGAAGAGAGTTTGGAACTCACTGTGAAACAAAGTCCTTCCTCAGAGTTGAAACCCGACTCAAATCCCTTACAGTTCAAAGTTAAGGTACCTCTCATGAGTAATGATTTACTGACCTGTGATGCATAAGGTAGGAAAACAACTCAAATCATATTTTGACTCAACTGAATTACTTTTCAAAAACAGTGAAATAAGGTCCCTTAATCACATTAATAATGCTTTATCACTCAGGTTCAATTCTGGTGTGGTCTGGGAAGCTTCTTCCTTGATCCCAGAAGTTCAAGCAGAAATATTTAGTCAGCTTTGGTTGGGCAAAAGAGACTCCATCTCCACAGGCCACCTAGCAAGTATGTGCTTCCAGCACCATTTAAGTCCTGATTGTGTGATTATCATTTTGGAATTAACAGATTCTTTAAAATTCCCAAGCAAAGTTTGGTAAATGCAATAGGACGGCTATTATATTAGTGTGTTGCAGTTTTTGGTTTTGGTTTGGTTTTTTTTTTTTTAATCTTAGGAAGGGTGCAGTATTAAACCTAGGAGAATTCTCATCTTCTTCAGGAATTGAGTTGTGAGCTATTTTAGCCTGTATTATAATGAGAAATGTATTGGTCACAATATTCAATTATCCTCTGTTGACTTTTGCACCTGAGATGCTTGGTAAGTCTTTTTCAGAATGTGCTGGATTCAGTTAGATACAAATAGTTGCCTTTCTCTTTATATGTATGAAAAATGTAACTTCGTACAGTAGTCTCTGTGGTAATGACCCTGAGTCACTGTAATTTTACAAAACACGCTGAAATTCTGTTTCCTCAGATAAAGGTGGAAAGTAATCACAGAAATTCTATCCCCTGGGACAGACATTTGTCTTTTTTATTCTCTTTAGAGCCTTCTCTGTGCCTTACTGCTTCAAAAGCGGACACGGAAAAAAATCCTTTGAGAATAGCCTCTTAGAAATCCCCTGTCATTGTTCCCTGGAGGATACGCAGTCTGCTCCATGGAAATAAAATGTTATGTGTCCCAAACACCAACTTGATGTCCTTCAGGATTCACAGAAAGTTAAAGCCACACAGCTAGAAATCTGTACCTTATTGGTAGCTGTGTTGTCATGCTTACTTCTTTTTTCAATTAGTATGATGACAATGGCTCTGGAGACAGACAGTGCCTTTAGTATCTTCATAAAAGGTCAGCAATACTCTTGGCAGTATAGTGTCTGGAAACCACGTCTGTCACTTACTCAGTGAGGTGTGGTGGTGCAAAGCAGAGCTTGTTTGGGAACATGGCTGTAAGAACAGTTTTCATTTTTCATCTTGAAGCCTCACTCCTTGAAAAACCCAGTGTTTTCCCCATGTTTGCCACTTGGAAAGAAGGACTTCTGTGGCTGAAAAGAAAGTCACAGAAGTACAGCTCTCCTGCCCTTTTTACTTATGCAGTGAAGTCATGCTGGTTTTTATGCCTTTCTTCTGTTCAGTGTCAGAATGTGAGGGAAGTAGAGTAATGCTGAGATAATTTCTTCAGCTCTTGTGAATGTACTAAAAGAAAATAAATAAAATTAGCCATCTTTTACATAATCAGATATTCAGATATGCCTCCCTCAGCAACACTTAAGTACTTTGCCTCAGTCTTCACTGGTGGTCAGGCTTCCCATGTCTGTCAGGACCCTGAACCTCTAGGTGAGAATGAGAGGAGCAGAACCCCTCCCACTTAACAGCAGAACAAGTCCGAGACTGCCTCATGTCACTGAATGTATATAAGTCTATGGGGCCAGACAATATGCATTTCAGGGTTCTGAAAGAGCTGCCTAATGTGGTTGCCGAGCAATTCTCCATCTTATTTGAAAAATCATAGTTATCAGGCAAAGTCCCCGGTGATGGGAAAAAAGCAAAACATTACTCCTATTTCTAAGAAAAGCAGAAAAGAAGACTCAGGTTACTGCAGGCCCGTGAGCCTCACCTCTGTGCCTGGGAAGATCATGGAACAGATCCTCCTCGAAGCCATGTTAAGACACGCACGAGGCCTAGAGGTGATGCGAGACAGCCAGCATGGCTTCACCAAAGGCAGACCTTACCTGACCAATCTGGTGGTCTTCTATGATGGAGTGACGGCATCGGTGGACAAAGGAAGGGCGACGGATGTAATTTACCTGGACTTGTGCAAAGCCTTTGACATGGCACCTCACCAACATCCTTCTCCCTAAATTGGAGAGGTATGGATTTGAATGATGGACTCTTCAATGGAAAAAAAATTGGTTGGCTGGTCGCAGCCAAAGGGTTGTGGCCAGTGGCTCTATGTCTGGACGCAGGCTGGTCACCAGTGGTGTCCCTCAAGGGTCTGTCTTGGGACTGGTGCTCTTCAACATCTTTATCAATGACATAGATGAGGGAATTGAGTGCACACTCAGAAAATTTGCAGACGACAACAAGCTGAGTGGTGCAGTTGATACAGTAGACGGAAGGGATGCCATCAAGTGGGACCTGGACGGGCTGGAGAAGTGGGCCCATGAGAACCTAATGAGGATCAACAAGACCAAGTGCAAGGTGCTGCACTTGGGCCAGGGTAATCCCAGGTACTTGTATAGACTGGGAGAAGAACTCCTTGAGAGCAGCCCTGCGGAGAAGGTCTTGGGGTCCTGGTGGATGAGAAGCTGGACATGAGCCAGCGGTGTGCGCTTGTAGCCTGGAAGGCCAACTACATCCTGAGCTGCATTAAAACTGGGGTGGCCAGCAGGGAGAAGGAGGTGATTGTCCCTCTCTACTCTGCTCTTGTGAAAGGATCACAGAATGCTAGAGACTGGAAGGGACCTCGAAAGATCATCTAGTCCATTCCCCCTGCCAGAGCAGGAACACCTAGATCAGATCACACAGGAATGCATCCAGGCAGGCTTTGAAGGTTTCCAGAGAAGGAGACACCACAACTTCTCTGGGCAGCCTGTTCCACTGCTCTGTCACCCTCACCATAAAGAAGTTTTTTCTCATATTCAAATGGAACCTCCTATGTTCCAGCTTGAAACAATTGCTCCTTGTCCTGTCACTGAATGTCACAGAGAAGAGCCTGGCTCCATCCTTCTGACACTCACCCTTTACTGAGGGTCAACCCTCAGTCTCCTCTTTTCCGAGCTAAAGAGACCCAGCTCCCTCAGCCTTTCCTCGTAAGGGAGATGCTCCATTCCCTTAATCATCTTCGTGGCTCTGTGCTGGACTCTTTCCAGCAGTTCCCTGTCCTTCTTGAACTGAGGGGCCCAGAACTGGACACAATATTCCAGATGCGGTCTCACCAGGGCAGAGTAGAGGGGGAGAAGAATCTCTCTCGACCTACTGACCACCCCCCTTCTGATACACCCAGGATGCCATTGGCTTTCTTGGCCACGAGGGCACAGTGCTGGCTCATGGTCATCCTGCTGGCCACCAGGACCCCACAATAACCAGGGCCTGTAATTGTAAGGCTGTTAATCTTCTTATCTTAGAAATCTCACTATTCACACTCTTAAGGTGTAGCATTGTTCTCTATTATCCCTACCAATCCATAGGAACCCCTGGTTTTCTTTCAGCCCGTTCTAGGCTCACAGTAAGCTAGTAACAACTGTTTTGTTAACTTCATGTGGCTTCAAATCGTTAAAAATGACATGAAGTTGATGTTTTGGTTTCCAATCACATGCATACACAAAACATACCAAACTCTTTACCCTGCCGATACTGACCAGAGTTGCACATTTAGAGCCTTTGAGACAGGCAGCACATTAACAGGGTGTGACTATTATTTCTTTCTCTCAATATCTTTGTACTGAATGCTTAGAAGTTTATTGCTTTCATGTTAGCTTTACTTGTTATATACACTTATATCTGCCAGTAAAGCATATTATAAGGCTGACTCAAAACATACTGAATAACATTTTTAAAAATCCCTTTGGTGTGCTTTTTGGCTTACCTATTAGATTAAAATTTCAATATTGAAAATTAAACATGCATATGTGAGAGAAAACCATCATCTCTCATTTTGATATAGTTGGTCTGCATTCATAAAAATGTCCTGACTTAGCTAATTAGGAGTATATTCTATCTCTGTTCAAATCAAAGAATCACATCATAGAATGGCCTGGGTTGAAAAGAACCTTAAAAATCATCTAGTTCCAACCCCCCTGCTGTGGGCAGGGTTACCAGCCACTAGAGCAGGCTGCCCGGGGCTCTATCCAGCCTGGTCTTGAACACCTCCAAGGATGGGGCATCCACAGCCTCTCTGGGCAACCTGTTCCAGTGCCTCACCACCCTCACAGTGAAAAATTTCTGCCTAATATCCAACCTAAATCTCCCTCTCTTAGTTTAAAACCATTCCCCCTCATCCTGTCACTATCAACCCCTGTAAATAGTCGCTCCCCCTCCTGTTTATAGGCTCCCTTCAAGCACTGGAAGGCTGCAATGACGTCTCCCCGGAGCCTCCTCTTCTCCAAGCTAAACAAGCCCAGTTCCCTCAACCTTTCTTCACAGGAGAGGTTCTCCAGCCCTCTGATCATCTTTGTGGCCATCCTCTTGACCCGTTCAAAGGGCTCCACGTCTTTCTTGTGCTGGGGAACCCAGGCCTGGACACAGTACTCCAGATGGGGTCCCATTCAGTCACTGAGATCAGCTGCTTCGGAGCCGACCCAGCTCCGATAGACCGACTGATTGAGAGGTACGGGGCGGGGGGGGGGGTGGTTCGGGAGATTCCTTTGACAGGAAAACTCTGAGAAAACCGTGTAACCCAAATCCCACCACCAGCTCTCCCACGAGAGGCTGACGTGGCAAGTGAGTTACTAGGGCAATCGCCACCATCCTCCCCCTCCACCCTTCAGTCCTTAAATTTGTGTCAGGAGGGTGAAGAGATAGCTCCACGAGCATGCAGCACAGGGACCCCACCTGCAACAGGCTGCAACAGGCTGCAGCAGCAGAGGACGTGTCTCGTGTAGTGGGACGCTGAAGTTTTGCCGGGTGCAGAATCCCCACAAGGCCACCTCAGCACAGCGAGCAGGCAGGGTACCTCTGAGAAGGAGGGAAGAACTAAAGACCAGGTGCTGCAGCGGTGGGTGTGGGAGGTTATGCGTTAGGGCACAGGAATTCTGCCCCTCCCCACTTGTGAGTCCCACCTATCTGTTGGCAGTCTGTGACCACTGTTTTTGCCATGGTCCTCACCAGGCAGAGAGCTTGCCCCAAAAAGACTGGCAACCCAAACAGAGGGCCTGTTCTGAACTGTGGCTACACAGGTCTCTGGCTGCCGTGAGTGCCAGAGCCTTCTGCTGCCGGGGGAGGGTGGCGGAGATTCCACTTGTGTGAGGTGCAAGACGGTGGAAGATCTGCTCACCATGGTGGCCGAGCTGAAAGATGACCTGGAGAGACTCAGGGCCATCATGGACATGGTGGGAGATACCCCACAATTGCGGGCGGATCCCCTGCCCTGTTGGGCAGACGAGGGGGAACTGAGGGATGGGAAGGGTTGGGAGAGGGTCCCTGCTAGGCGTCGTGGGCAAACCCTCCCTCTGCCTGTCCTGTGTCCCCGGGTCCCTCTGAGCAATAGGTTTGCAGCATTAGATGTTGAAGGGGAGGTAGGTGGGGAGGCGCGGGAAGGTTCCCCTGAGAGGTTTCCAAGGGCGAGGCAGTCGACTCTGCGCATTCAGACTGCCTCTGCCAGGACAGAAAGAAGGGTGCTTGTGGCAGGTGACTCCCTTCTCAGAGGAACGGAGGGGCCCATTTGCAGACCAGACCCAAGCCGTAGGGAAGTGTGCTGCCTCCCTGGGGCCTGGGTCAGGGATATAACTAGAAAACTGCCAGAGCTGGTTCACCCCACTGATTACTACCCGTTACTCATAGTTCAGGTGGGCAGTGATGAAATTGCTCAGAGGAGCCTGCAAACTATGAAAAGAGATTTCAGGGGTTTAGGGCGGATAGCTCAAGGAGCGGGTGTTCTGTTCTATACCTTCTGGGGAGGTGAAGGACATGGGGTGGGCTAGGAAAACACAAGTCATGAATAATTGGCTGAGGGGCTGGTGTCGAGACAGGAACTTTGGGTTCTTTGACCATGGGGCGGTTTACTCAGCCCCTGGCCTGTTGTCGAGGGATGGAACTCGTCTGTCTCATAGGGGGAAACGAATCCTAGTGCAGGATCTAGCAGGGCTCATTAAGAGAGCTTTAAACTAGATTCGAAGGGGGATGGGGCTGTAACGGGGCTTGAAACAGTGGGGCATCACTCTAGTGTTGATAAAGCCCGGGGGTCCTCCCACTCTCCTAGAGTGAAACCGGCGTGCTCAGCTCTCTCCCTGAAATGCCTGTACACAAATGCGTGCAGCATGGGGAATAAGCAGAAGGAGTTAGAAATTAGTGTTTGGTCAGGAGACTATGACCTGGTGGCAATTACAGAGACATGGTGGGACAGCTCACATGACTGGAATGTAGTCATGAGTGGCTATACCCTTTTCAGGAAAGACAGGCCAGCAAGGTGAGGTGGGGGAGTTGCTCTTTATGTGAGAGAGCAACCACAATGTATTGAGTACTGTCGTGGATGACGAGCAAGTTGAGAGTTTGTGGGTGAGAATTAAGGGACAGGCTGGCATGGGTGGTGCTGTCGTGGGTGTCTGTTACAGGCCACATAGGATCAGGACAAGGAAGTTGACGAGGCCTTCTACAGGCAGCTGATTAACAGCCTTGCAATTACAGGCCCTGGTTATTGTGGGGGATTTTAACTACCCTGATACTTGCTGGAAGGCCTACTCAGTCAGCCATCTGCAGTCCAGGAGGTTTCTCCAGTGCATTGATGCAAATGGTGGATGAGGTGACTAGGAGAGGAGCGATGCTAGATCTTATTCTCATGAATAGGGAGGGTCTGATTGAAGTGGTGAGGGTTGAGGGCAGCCTTGGTTGCAGTGGCCATGAGGTGGTGGAGTTCAGAATCTCATGTGGCCATAATAGAATACAGAGCAGAATAGCAACGCTGGACTTCAGCAGGGCCAACTCTGGCCTTTTCATGCAATTGCTAGGGGAAATCCCGTTGGACAGGGTACTTGAAGGTAAAGGGGCCCAAGATAGTTGGCTAGCATTCAAGGAGTGTTTCTTCCAAGCTCAAGATCAGAGCATCCCAATGGGTAGGAAGTTGAGAAAGGGTGCCAGGAGACATGCATGGTTAAACAGGGATCTGCTGGGCAAACTCAAGTACAAGAGGAGAGTCTACAGATCATGGAAGGAGGGGCTGGCCACTTGGGAGAAGTATAAGAATGTTGTCAGAGAGTGTAGGGAGGCAACTAGGAAAGCTAAGGCCTCCTTAGAATTAAACCTTGCTAGAGGGGTCAAGAACAATAGAAAGGGCTTCTTCAAATACCTTGCAGATAAGGCTAACACCAGAGGCAATGTAGGCCCACTGATCAGTGAGGTGGGTGCTCTGGTGACAGAAGACACAGAGAAGGCAGAGTTACTGAATGCCTTCTTTGTCTCTGTCTATACTGCCGGAGGCTGTCCCGAGGAACCCCTTATCCCTGAAGCCCCAGAGGAAGTCAGGACAAAGGAGGAGTTTGCCTTGGTAGATGAAGACTGGGTTAAGGACTGGTTAAGTAATCTAGACACCCATAAATCCATGGGTCCTGATGGGATACACCTGCAGGTGCTGAGGGAGATGGCGGAACTCATTGCTAGACCACTCTCCATCATCTTTGGTAGGTCTGTGGGGAACAGAGGAGGTGCCTGAGGACTGGAGGAAAGCGAATGTCACACCAGTCTTCAAAAAGGGCAAGAAGGAGGAGCCAGGTAATTATAGACCAGTCAGCCTCACCTCAGCCCCTGGAAAGGTGATGGAACAACTTATTTTTGCTGCTGTCTCTAGGCATATCAGTGATAAGAGGGTCATTAGAGGCAGTCAACATGGCTTCACCAAGGGGAAGTCATGCTTGACCAACCTGATAGCCTTTTATGAGGATATTACCAGGTGGATAGATGATGGTAAAGCAGTAGATGTGGTCTATCTTGATTTCAGTAGAGCATTCAACATCGTCTCCCACAGTATCCTTACGGCTAAACTGAGGAAGAGTGATCTGGATGATCGGGTAGTGAGATGGATTGTGAACTGGCTGGAGAAAAGAAGCCAGAGAGTTGTGGTGAATGGGATGGAGTCTAGTTGGAGGCCTGTATCTACTGGAGTCCCCCAGGGTTTGGTATTAGGACCGATGCTGTTCAACATACTCATCAGTGACTTGGATGAGGGAGTAGAGTGCATCCTCAGCGAGTTTGCTGATGATACGAAACTGGGAGGAGTGGCTTACATGCCAGAAGGCTGTGCTTCCATTCAGTGAGACCTAGACAGGCTGGAGATTTGGGAGGGGAAAAATTTAATGCGATTTGACAAGGGCAAGTGTAGAGTCTTGCATCTGGGCAAGAACAACTCCAGTGACCAGTATAAGTTGGGTACAGAACTGTTGGACAGTAGTGTAGGGGAGAGAGACCTGGGCGTCCTCTTGGACAGCAGGATGACCATGAGCCAGCACTGTGCCCTCGTGGTCAAGAAGACCAATGGCATCCTGGGGTGTATCAGAAGGGGGGTGGTCAGTAGGTCGAGAGAGATTCTTCTCCCCCTCTACTCTGCCCTGGTGAGACCGCATCTGGAATATTGTGTCCAGTTCTGGGCCCCTCAGTTCAAGAAGGACAGGGAACTGCTGGAAAGAGTCCAGCACAGAGCCACGAAGATGATTAAGGGAATGGAGCATCTCCCTTACGAGGAAAGGCTGAGGGAGCTGGGTCTCTTTAGCTTGGAAAAGAGGAGACTGAGGGGTGATCTAATTAATGTTTATAAATATGTGAAGGGTGAGTGTCAGGAGGATGGAGCCAGGCTCTTCTCTGTGAAATCCAGTGATAGGACAAGGGGCAATTGTTTCAAGCTGGAACATAGGAGGTTCCACTTGAATATGAGAAAAAACTTCTTTACAGGGAGGGTGAAAGAGCAGTAGAACAGGCTGCCCAGAGAGGTTGTGGAGTCTCCTTCTCTGGAGACCTTCAAAGCCCGCCTGGATGCGTTCCTGTGTGATCTGATCTAGGTGTTCCTGCTCCGACAGGGGGATTGGACTAGATGATCTTTTGAGGTCCCTTCCAATCCCTAACATTCTGTGATTCTGTGTGATTCTGTGATTTTAAAATCATGCCCCTCTGCCTTCACCAGCTCCTTAGAAACGTGCGTGTCTGTCATGTAGGCATAGAAAGAAAAGAGTGAGCACAAAGTGGTGATTATTTCTTTTTAATGCTTCGCAGCTCTCACTGCTTGCAACATACAGGCTTCCTCTTGTTGTTAGCATGTCTGCCTTTTTATTTGAATAGTTTTTTTTACAGAAATAGACCTAGGTTCATAGCACATTTCTTAATCATCTCTCATTTTCAGTAGATATTAACACAAAGTCAGACACAGTACTCTGTAGCTTTTAATGCTGTAAATTATTTACACAGAAATCATGAATCAGAAAAAAATGAGGCTGCAGAATTTGATGTTTGAATCTACAAAACTAATTGTGTATCAGTCAACAATTCCTGCACAGGTATTTTCCGCATCCCTTTCATTTTTGGGCATTGCTCCGTCTTTATTTTACAATTAAAATGCCTTGCTTTTCTATATAATTAACAACTAGAATGAAAAGTGTGGTGGGAATTGGTGGGAATGAATACTATAGATATGTGAGGCTATACAAATAAGCAAGGAGCAGATCACCTAACCGAAGCCAATTTGTACGTGCAATCTTGTGTCTTTTCATTGATGGCAGAGTTGGTATCTGAACACAATAAGCAGTTTTATTATGAGATGAAATTATGAACATTTAGGCTAAAATAACAGAGAAAACTGAACAGTGGCACACTCTGAAACAGTTGTGGGAACTGGTAAGAATTTCAGACATCTGTGTGTTTAAATGAATGGCCAAGGAGCTGGAAAAGGCAGTAATGTCTCTGCATTCAGGGAAGATATATAAAAGCTGACATTCATAAAGTTTTCTAGGTCCAATTACATTGCTGTCTGCTCCATACTGCAAATGTGTACTCCCTTGTACTCTCCACTTGAGAAATGAAACAAGAGGGAAAAGGCAGCACGTTCTTTGAAGTGAAGAGTTACAGTCAGATGCTCCATCATTCCCTCATACTGATTTACCTTTACAATTCTGTGCAAATCGTTACCATTTCATATTTCAGTGAGCCCATCAGTCCAAAAAGACTGTAGCATTTGCCCATATCACAAACGTGTTTCGTGAATTCACTTGTATATTTAAAATATTTTTACAGGTAGCTCAGATCTTGTCTTTGCTTAAGAATGAACCTAGTCTTTAGCTTTGAGAAAGAAAAACCTTTCTGATCAAATCTCCAGGTAAATTTTAAGTTCCTGGTTTTGTTTTACCACTTTTATGCTTTCAGTGCCTTTTTTGAAGAGTTAAAATATCTTTGACAATAAAAAATATCTTAATCACTCTGGAATGCTGACAACAGTCATGTAAAGCGATCTCATGGACTACCGTTTTTTGTATTTTAGATGAACCTGAAGTTGATGTGTTGTCTTTGAGTAAAACAATAACTTTCATTATGGCTTAAAAAAACACATCTGCATTTGTTTATGCAAAGCCAAATCCCCCTTAGAACATGTTACTTCCTCTACTGCCCTCTCAGGATGCTCTATCTTTTTGAACATAGAGCAAGATGTGTCTTATGCTGTGCTTTGTGTTGTAACATGCACATTCCTAATGATTAATGGCATACACACAATAATTATTAGAGTGTAATGAATTCAAGTTTAATATTATAGAATTTATAAAGCTTTAAAACCATAAATAAATAAGCAGACATAATGGCTCCTAATTAATTGCCAGTTCCATTAAATCTTAATCACGACAACACAGCTGCAGTGTATGCTGTTATTTCTTCTCTGCAAACAAAAGCTAGTGGAGACGAAAAGTCATTTCAGTTCAGTAGTGTGCATCCATGATAACCCATGTATCCACATTACTGCATATACCACTGCCATAGGATTTTTGTACCTTCTTATGATGCATCTGGTATTGACCACTGTCAGAAATGAGGTCCTGGCCTCAATGAGCTTCAGGTTACTTGCACCTTAATGTGAAAAATAAAATAGAGTTCCCTGGGCTAGGTCTATTTCTTACATTAGATAGTTCCGGAGTCAGTTTGTGACACCAGTGTACTCACCCTGATGTAAAACTGCAAGATTCAAATGAAATTAAAATAAAACTTTAGTGCTTTCTGTTGGTACCTCTTCACTGTTTTCTTCGTAGATAAGGTTGGCATGAGAATTGGGATCCCCTGATTTGAATCTTTTCACACAGTCCCAAGACAAGATCGTGTGATGATTTCTGATTTTTCATTGAGTTTTTATACTGAGCCAACTCTTCACTAAGAAAATTTTGATCCAGGGTAAAATGACTGTATCACATAACAAGAATTATTAAGGAAAGAAACAGAAAAGAAAGTATCAATACTTTATTATTATTGTATAATATTTTTTATGAAATTACAGATGAAGCATTCTCATATCCCACAGTGGATGTAATTAAAGTCTGCAAGCCACAGTAGTCAATATTATGGTGCTTCTACAATTGCTATGAACTAAGTTTTGAACTGGTTTAATTCCTCATCTATATGCATAAGTAAGGACAACATGGGTGAAAATTATTGTGATGAAAAGATAGGTACAAGAGCTGAAACACCTTTTGTTTGATGCTATTACTGTTGGATCGGTGGATCTAATTGCTAAAATAATTTACTAGGTGTTTGATATCCAAATGTTTGTCCAAGTAAAGGTTACTATGTAATTTAAAAACTAGAATGATAACAGAAATCTTATTAGTTTAAAAAAAACCACCACAAAATGAACCAAACAACAAAATAGAGGTTTTGAATAAGAGGCAATACTTTGGTAATTAGAAATGCGAACATACAGACTTGGGAAGGCAAAGTCAAAAAGAGATTTGTATATACAATAGAAATTAATCCAGGATGACCTTATTTCCTTATTTAGAATTGCTTTTTATACCTGCAGTAATAATTGTGGAGACAATTTATGTAGAGTTATGGATTACTTATTCACCAGTGAATGATTCCAGTATCACGTCAGTGTAATGTGGTGTTGAGGAAGACTCATAATGTTTATCTCTTAGGTCGAATCAGGCAGTTACATATCCAAATGAGATATATTGTATAAGCAGTTACCGTGGATGTAAAAATATGTTCAAAATTCGCATCTGTAAATTGTGGGAACAGAAAATGTAGCCCATACTCAAGTATCAATCTCTCTCTTCCATATTTACAACCAAACCTAGGGCTAGATGGTAGCTTGCAATTGCAAGACTGTAAATCAGTTTAAAACACTATGTTTTGGTTGCCACTCTACTGTAATCTTTTAACAGGGTGTTACCCGCCAAGCTGAATTTCTGCTGTGATACCAGAAACAGTTCCCTAATATTGTGATGTTCAGAAACAAAGTATAAATTAAATGAAAAGGGACACTGGTGATTTTCCAAAAGTGAAATTAAAATAGAACATGAATTAGCTACAGTTGTATACCTGGGTACAGCCGTACTCTGTCTAAAGTTTGCTGTATGCTGGATGACACCAAGGAGAGAAGGAGAGAGGTGAGGTGAGGTGAGGTGAGGCGAGGCAAGGTGAGGAGAGGAGGATAATTTCAGTAAACGGGTTTTGACCCTGTGCAAGTCTGTTCCCTAACAAACCTTTCCCTTTGTCCTCTTCAGTGAGGATATTTCAAACATTCAGACAATTTCACGAGCAACAACTTTTGCCCATATATACAGGCAGAAGCTGTGGTGCTCACAAGCAACATTTTCTATATTAATGAAACAACAGTGACAAATCAGAAACACGTAATGCTTCCTTACTAGCTCATTAGCAATGAATCTGAATTATTAAAGAGCAGTTTGATAAGAATATGACTATATTTGCATTAAATGAAATAGCTTATTGAAGAAACATTTCTGATGTTTCTGAGGTTTATAGTTTCATCAATATGTTAATAGAAAGTCAGCCAGGTGTACTATTATTCTTTCTGTTACCTTGAAAGTTATGCTTTAGAGAACTTCAGGCAAATCAATGTTTCCATTTGATACTTGAAAAGCATATAAAATTAGAAGAGAAGGAGGAGACAGAAAACTTGTTGTATCCAGTTTACAAGGTCATCTTGCCATTGATTTATGCCTCTGCCTTATAAAAGTGTAGTTTAAAATCTGTCCTTGAAAACACGGATCATATCATGTTGCCAAGTATTTTACAGATAGCTTAAGAATTACGTCTTTGGCCAGTGTTATGAAGTCAGTTTGCATTTCTTGAATCAACATATAGAAATATTCAGTATTAGGGCAATTTAAGAAATGTAATCAGACTTGCAATCTTCCATGTTTTTTACAAATGGTTTAGCACAGTCATAATTGAGCTACCAAATTCTAAGAGAGAACAACTATTTCATCTTGCTTCTCACCTCATAACAGACTTGCTTCTAGTATAATTTCCTGTGCCAATGTTTAGATGTATAAACATTTATGTATATATAGATACACATATATGTACAATATAAAAGTCATAATACTGTGTTTTAAAATGTTTTCCAATTCAGTAATTGTATCTATGAAATGTTTTCCAATTCAGTAATTGTATCTATGAAAAAGAAAAATACCTAACCTCTTTCTAATCTGCAGCTGTGCCAGCTCTAGTAAGGAAATTCCCAAATCTCATTAGTAATTGCTAAAACAACGAATAAAATTCTGAAAGTTTACATTCTATAGGCGGTATTATAAGTAGCTTTTTATCTCTGAGTGGCTAAATATTGAATTATCTGTCCTGTGGACATTACTAATCCTTTCACATTTATTTTCTTTCTGATTTGGATAGCAAGTTTGAATATATTTTTTTTTACAAAAGTTTTTACATTTTTTACATTCTCTTAAAGCAAAAAATTCTGGAAAATTGTTAAATTTTGACATTTGTGATTACAATAAGATATTTGGATATTTCCAAAACCAGAGTGCCTTGGTCTAATAGGTGCCTCCCAGGCAGTCTGGTATAATCCTGACGACACATGCTTCTTACTGGCTAAGTGTTTGTTACATATCATGTGTTTTCAAGATGTAATCATATGATTTTCATCATGTGTCACATTTGCAAACATAAAAAGACAGTGATATGTCGTGGAAAATGTAATCCATTCACAAACTGTTTCTGTTTGAGAGAGTGAGAAAGAGATGTGCTTGAGTTATAACCCCTGTGAGGTTCTACGGCAGCAAAACACAGATAGAAGTTAAAGCAGATTACAAAATGAAATATTTTTGTTAGTTTCAAAAACGCCAAGACTTTTCTCATTCCGGTTGGCTTGACCTAAAACATTAAGATTTGTGTTTTCCTTACTGGAAAATCTGTTTTCTTGGAAAAAAATAGCAGAAACTACATTTTCCCCTTTAAAAAAACCCAAAAAACAAAACCCAAAAAACAAAAACCAAAATACAAAACCAACACATTCTTTACCAGATTTGTCTGTAAATCACTAATAAACCAAACCCCTAACATTGTATTTTGAAGCACTTTGCTGCTGGGTGTTGCGTTTTACATGAAATTTCATCAAGGTCCTGACGGTTTATGACAACACGAGTTGCAGGGACAAGCCAAGTAATAGGAGCCCAATGGGCCTACCTGGGACGTGTGAAGCTGTATGTAATGAGGTCCAAAGTGAACAGCAGCAGGCTCAGAAGTGAGCAAACTGTGTTTCTAAGACCCTGAATTTTATTTACAGCTAGGTACCAGACAAGGTAATTGTTCCTGCTGTGCAGCTACAGGTGAGATTTGCCAGCCCCTGCGCACACAGCTGTGAGGTCAGCCCTCGCTCAGATGAGAGACGTGGTAGCTGAATGCTAGTTGCCAGATTTCAACTCACTGTTTCAGCTTGCTATAACAGCTCCCAAAAGGGGCTAAGAGGTAGGTATCCCATATGCACTTCTCTCTTGCTCTGAGGAAAACGTTTTCTTCCCAGTGATACAGACATATGACAAGCCCTGGCTCCTCATTCCTCTGTTCTGCCAGGCCCTGAGCGCATCCCGGAATGACTGGTTCCAGGCCATGTCCCGTGGAGACCATCGAGAAGCTCCCAACTATGCTGTGGGGAAGCTGTGGACAGGTCCAGCCTGGACCAGGGACGCACCTGTACCTGGGGCGACGGGTCCACTTCAAGGCAGCCCTGTACAGGCCTGGCCACGGCCCTGCTGACCTGCAGGACAACATCCAGGCCCGACCTCAGCCTGTCCCCACTCCTGTGACCATCCTGGGGCTGCCTAACCCCAAGTCCCCTCAGCAGGCTTGATCCTGACCTTCACCCACAGGATGCCCTTGCAGCACCCTGACATCTCCTGCTAGTTGTCTCCTAGGCAGCTGGAGCAAGTGCACAGGTAGCGTTAATGAAGCAACCCCCCAGTCTTTCCCTTATCCTCAACAGAAAAAAACACAGATTTTTTGTTGTTGTTGTTTTGCTGCATGCTACAGTTTCATTTGCTTTTAAAACAATCCACACCCTGAAGACGTTTCTTTCTTGGAAATTAGTTATCCAAATTGCATATTTTTTTCGTGTCACTACTAACACGCTACTGTCCTGGCTTCAGCTGGGACAGAGTGAACTTTCTTCATAGTAGCTAGTGAGAGGCTACATTTTGGATTTGTGCTGAAGGGAAGGCTGGTAACATACTGATGTTTACAGTTGCTGCCAGGACAGTCAAGGACTTTTTGAGTTTTCTGCTGTGCCAGTGTCTGCAGATGCAGGAGAAGCTGGGAGGGAGCACAGCCCCAATTACTAGCCTAGGATTCAACCTTAGGTTTAGGATTGAGCCCCAAAGTGGCCAGTGGTGTATTCCATAACATACACATCATGCCCACTATATAGGTAAGGGTTTTCCCTGGAAGTTCTCTCTCACTCTGGGTCAGTTCTCTTTCCAAGTCTGCTCTCTCAGGGTGGTCACTCTTCCAGGGTTGTCTCCCTCCCTCAGTCAGCTCACGATCTTGGACACTTGGGCTCTTATCTCTGCTCTGGGAGTGTGGTTTCAGGACTCTCCCTGCTCTGGGATTGTTTTCTGGGGACAGGCTGAGCCTTCGCCATTGGGTGGTGAGCAGTATCACTTTGTATGACTCATTTGCATATTTTTATATATTCCTATTATTACCATAATCACTATTATTTTCAATAATGTAGTTTAGTTATTAAAATGTTCTTATCCCAACCCACATTTTTTTTCCCTTTACCCCTTTAATTCCCTACCCATCCCTAAGACAAGGGGAGGGTGAGAGAGCTGCTGTATGGAGTCAGCTCCCAGCCAAGGGTAAAACCATCACAGCTACTGAATTTTATACTGGTAATGACCAAGAGTAGGGTGTTGACCATGAAGCACACAAAGCACTGTCTTATTCACTGAAATGCATAGATCCCAAAGCCAGGATTTGCTTTTCAGAGTGCTTTATTTGACCTGTCAGTTTGTCGTTGAAGGTCAAAGTGACTCTGAAATTAATCTCTTAACATAGAATGCAGCTGGTTGTCGACAGGTTTGCACAAGGTATTATGCCATTTTTAAAGCCAGTTTACAAATTTAAGATGTGAAGCAACCTGTTGATTCACATTTGAGTGCTGTAAGATCCATCAGTGTAAACAGCTTCAGTAAATAATTTAGACACATTTAAAAAAGCAAAAAGGAGAAAGCAAGCTCAACACAGTTTCTGTGCTTACAAATCACCATTTAGTGGTTAATATTATAAATTATTTTTCATGAACTTGAAGAAAGAAAAATACTATGGATTTGTCAAAATTGATTTTCATGTGAGTTATGATTAGACAGGGAAATACTGCTGCTGTATTACTGGAAGGACCCAAGCAATAATTTTGTATGATTCAAAACCTGGTCATATAGTCAATCTCCTGTGTGTTATACCTGTATTTATAAGACTTATTTCTTCACGAATCTTCCACATTTCTACTTGTCTCACACAGACTTTACAAACCTCCTGGGTTTTGTCATGGTAACAGCTTAATTTATCTCATTTCAACTTGTGTGATGAAAATTGGCAGACAACTCTAAAGTGCCTCCAAACGTTTGTTTGCTTTTGATATCTTGTGTTTATACCTGACACTTAAAAATTTTGTAAATTTCTTTGTTTGATTTACTGAACTTAAATTCCTAGATTTGGTAGTATAAGCCTTAGCATGGTACTTGGTAACATATTTTGAAATAATAGTTTCCAAAGTTTTCTTGCTCAACAGATTAGAGATGGACTTTAGCACTCATTAAAAGTGTATTGTAATCAGGAGATAGCAACCAGGCACAACAATTATCCACATCCAGTCTAAACAAAACTGAACTAAATTTAGGAATGTTTTAGCCAGCAAAAGTTAGGAAAATGCAATGTTTCCACATGCCTTCGGTTCGGTTTCCAACATTTACAACAGACTTTGTTGTTGAATCTTGCACTGAGTTCCACCTAAGTCCATATTTTAATTCTGCATGTTCCTACTGAACGATAGCTCCTCAAAAAACTGTTTATGAGCAAAGCCATTTTAAACAGTTATATTTACAGGAAGATATATTTAGTCTAACAGTTCCAACAATACAGTTTCCATGGAAAGAAATGACTTTTAAAATGTAGCCTACTCATTGCCATTAGTAGGACTGGGTTTCTGTGAATACTCATTTGAATTATTTGATTAATAATTACCGCAAGAAACAGATTTTTGGCAAAGAATGCTGAACAATGGTGAATGCAAACTGTGAGTATTCTTACCATGAAGCTTTAGTACAAGAATTACACCCAAACAGAGAATGATTTTTTAAAACGTAATCATGTCCACTGTCAGACGTATAAAACAAAACACTGACAGATCTGAAGAATACAAAAGTTTGTGATTGTTTCAGTGGACATGCATGGGAATGCAGATTACAAATCCTTTCTACAGTCCTCTACAATCAGCTGTGCTTTGTCGAGCAGCTTCTTCAGAGAAGAAAGTCGGGCAAACTGTTCTATCAGAAGTGTTCACTAATGGTAGGGTTGATGCAAACATACATTAGACTTAACAAGAACACTCACCCTTAGTCCTTTTCTTCTTGGTCTTTTTCCTTCTTGTGAGAGCCATTAGCTTCTGCCCCAGTGGAAGCTGGGTCAAAGCTGATCCAAAGACCAACGACAACTTCCAACTTGAGGGGAGAGAAAAACCCTTGAAAAATAAAATCTGTTCATAATTTGCAAACAAAAAAGAGCAAAATGTGTCATATTACTTAATGTAAAATGTTGGCCCACTCAGTACTTAGCACAGATGCTCCCTGAGTGAGTCATTTATGCAACATACTATAAGCACAAATCAGTTCAGTTCTTGGAAGAGAAAAACATAGAAACTTGAGCTTGGTCATATTCACAGAGATATCCTGTTTCTATTTTGAAAGATTGGCCTGTATGAGGTTAGCAGAATTAGGATCAAATTATAAAAGAGTTGTTTTTTACTGAATTGTCTCCTGTTAGCTGTTCTGACTTGGAGGACATGCCTGATTGATTTTTGAAATATTGGATATATCCTTTAATTAAAATTTGTTCTAAATCTTTAGTTGTCTGCTCATTTTTCTAGGCTTTGGTTCAGCAAAGCACTTAAACATGTGCCTGTTTTCGATCCCGGTGGTAACCAAGTGGACTAAGCACACAGTAATGAGGGTGCCTAGGAGGACATGTGTGCAATTGTTTTGTCTGTAAGCACACTGTATGAAGGTAACTATGTATCTCTTTCTTTTAAATATAGCTTCCTTATGTTCTTTAATCATCCATTAGAAACAGCACATTAAAATATTTTTTAAAAAATGTGGCTCAAACTGTTGCCAAATCAGTTTCAATTGAAATTTTTTTTTTCCATCCAGCTGGAAAAGAGACACTTGAATTTGTTGGTAGTTCAATATTGTTTACAAACAGTTTATTGTGAAATTTACACGTGCTTAACAAATTATGCATTATAAAATTTGAAATGGCTTGATTTTTTATTAAATATTAATTAGATCTGCTAAATGGATGGGAAAGAACAAGCAGACTTCCTGCTCTGCTTTGTGCTAACAAACTAACTATGGCTCATTTTTAACAGGTTAGACCAGAGTGGCTAACTAGAACCTGCTTTCGGACTATCAAACCATGATTTTTCATTATACAGAGAGAGCTTCTGGGTACTTCCTTCTACAGAAAATTAGCCACCATTTTGTTCCATTTAAAGAAACTACTGTCCATAAAAAGGTCTTCATAGTTAATGTTGGCACATGAATGAAGTTTTCTTCCTTCTAAATACTTCTATAGTCTACATCCTGTGCTTATGAAATTTCTCAGTCGGAAAAAAATAGAGGTAGTAATCTTGCAACCCCCTACCCTTCAGTAAAAAAAACTTAAAAAATCAAGATTTTATAAAGTTTCGAGGTTCCTACAATCTATACATGTAGAAAATTGTTGTGTTTTTTTCCTTAATGTGGTTCCTGTACAAGCTGGGACGTTATTGTGCAGATTTCTGTGTTGAATTTGTGTCAACTTCAGTGTGAAATGCATGCACATTGCAGGATTTGCGCCATTGAGCATTGGAATCTGTCCATGCTTTATGCTTTCTCAGTGATGAAGACATATCTGTTTTTGCTCTGAGGCATCACCTTGCTTTAGATCAATGGGGAAATCACCTACTTCAGCCTAAGTTGCCCTATTGTAAAAAGAAGTACTGGATGAGCCCCCTCAAAGAAGGCGCTCTGACTTTGCAATTTGCTATATCAACACTTGACTGAAACATCTGAGTACCTTCAGGCTGTGCAGCCAAACATGTGTGTTTCCTGCAGGCATTTGCAAATATTTGGTATGTATATATTTGTGTGTGTGCACGTGCACAGACAGTTGCTGGAGAATGAAGCAGTGGCTTAATTTGTTTGGGTTTGGGAATGCATGACTTTGGATTATGCTATAGATTTTTAGGTCAGAATGAAGATTTTATTGAATTATTAAATTACATTGAGGTGACTGGGGGCCTTTCTAACATTTTAAACTAATAAAAAGACAGAAGACAAATAAATGCTAAAGCTTTCTCTAATTTTAGTTCACCACATACCCTCATTGTTACCTAATATAAGTGCAATACTTTTCTGAGAGTTAACATCATAACATAGCTCACAGAATTCATGTGTCTCAGAAATTTTGTATGCTATATTTACTATAAGAATTGAAATTGCAAAGGTTTCTGAATCTCCTAAAAACTCACATTATATGTTTTCTTTCTGCTAAGTTGAAATACAGTAGGCCATTTTCTAACATGCTTTGAATGAGAAATACTGATGATAAAATAAGGTTATTATACTTGCTTTCAGACTTCTAGAATAGATTGTTGCTAAATGTAGTGAAGGTCAGAACTGAAATGAAAGTATTTTGTTTCATATAGCTTGATACCAAACTCCTAGAAGTGTCACTTAACTGACCACTGTTGAAGACATCAATAATGAATCGATGGCGTCGTTTTAATAGTGGGGAGCAGCAGGTAAGAGTGGGGTGGTAGGAAATCTATATTACCTTAGTATCTTGAAGGCTGGTTGCTAAGCACTAGCATGAAACGTAGAATGTCTTTTATACCATTCAGAGCAGAAAAAAAAAAGAAATAATTTGTTTATAAAAGGACATTTGTATGTAGCTTTTGTTTATACAGTCACAATTATCGGAGATGATCTAAAGATGTTAAGCTTATCAGAGCATGGCCAAAAAAGTGGATTGCAAGATAAGAAAACGACTCTCTTACAGTATCTTTGAGCCCTTAGCAGTTCTGTGAGTCTATGGCTGGAGTTAAGGGGTGGTGGTAATAACAATGGAGACAGTTAACTGCTCTTTAAATGACAGTTACGATGAAAATATGAGCACTTATTAACTATTTGCACATGCTTAAGTTTCAGAAAAAAGTCAGCCAGAACTTGTCTTGTACTGGGACAGATCCTTCAGATACATCCTCATAGCTCTGGAAAACCCAGAGAAGAGAAGTCATAACAGACACTGGAAAGAAGAATAGGAAACAACTGTTCACATTTTCTCACAGCACAGGAACTAACAGACATGAAATTAAATTATGGGTAGCAGGCTTCAAGCAAACGAAATAAGTTAATTTTGTGTGGTGCTCATAATTAAGTTGTCCAGCTTACTGCCACATGGTGCTAGAGATGCCAGAGGCATTGATTAGTTCAAAAAGCAATAAAAGAAATTCAGAAAAGAAAATCCCATCAAGACCTGTTAAAAGCAGAACCTCCGAGTCTGGAAGTCCCTAAGTCTCAGACTGGGACGTTACTTGGGGAAGTATCCCTTATGGTTGCCCCATGCTTATCCTCTTTCTCTAGGCTTTCATTACTAGCCAATATAACTCAGGTTCCTGGGCTAGGTGGAGTTCTGATTTCACCCAGCGTGGCTGTTCATATGCTCTTATGTATTATAGGAGTTAATTTATCATGTAATAGAACAAGATTTCAGTTTAGGTTTGTTCTTGACTAGACATTACTGCATTGGGGCAATATATTTTTTTACAGACCTGACTGTTAATCCAGCACACTTTGATTTAAGAAACTCCTAAGAATATGAAGCAGAACTCTCTAAAATTTGTATCTTCTTTATAGGTCCATTATATGGATTGCATAGTATCTATGTAAAGCAAGCAAATTAAATGCAGACTTCTGCTGTTACACCACATTAGTACCCTTATATTGTTACTTAAATAGATAACAGATAACATATTGACGGTCACAGACTTCTTCCACTGAAGAGGTAGCACTTGATGCAAGCTAAGTCTCCAGGTCAGAATCAGATCCCACTAGACAGGAGGAACTTAATCCAAATCTAAAGTCAGGCAGCAGAATTCTGTGAATGCTAGTCCCTGATACCACAAAGTGAGAATTACAGGAATTACAGTACAATGTAAGTACTGTTTCATTAGCCTATAACTGGTCTGAGTTGTCCCACAGTGGTTGCAATCCCATGTAACAGGCTGATGTGGGATCATCAGTAAAAGTTTTCTCCCAATCTCTGATGTCCCAAAATCTAAAAAAAAGATAGTCTAATATTTGCCTACATAGTATCAATTTTTTTAGTGACTGATGCCAAATTCAAATATTTTGTTTGATCATGGCAATTTCAAACTCTGTAAAAAAAAAAAAAAAGAAAAAAAGAAAAATAGCCTTCCAAATGTCCATATTGCAATTTCAAACTTGCTGGTTTTGTATTAGGTAACTGATCCTTACGCCCTGTAGTCAGAGCAGGGAAGAACAGCAATTATCATGATGCATTTGCAGGGTTTTTTTGTGTGGGTGGGGCTATACTTTAGTAACTAATTTACTTGGTGTCTCTTTAAGGTAAACACTTTTACTCTTTTCAATGTCTTTTTCAGGGAGAATTGTTTAATTATTTTAACCCTACATTTTTTTCTATTTTTTTTTATCTCCTATGCTATCTTCGATCTTACCGACACTATTCAATATATTCATCAACGACTTGGATGAGGGAGTAAAGTGCACCCTCAGCAAGTTTGCTGATGATATGAAACTGGGAGGAGTCGCTGACATGCCAGAAGGCTGTGCTTCCATTCAGCGAGACCTAGACAAGCTGGAGATTTGGGCGGGGAAAAATTTAACAAGGGCAAGTGTAGAGTCTTGCATCTGGGTAAGAACAACTCCAGTGACCAATATAAGTTGGGTACTGACCTCTTGGAGAGCAGGTTAGAGGGACCTGGGGGTCCTGGTGGACAGCATGATGACCACGAGCCAGCACTGTGCCCTCGTGGCCAAGAAGACCAATGGCATCCTGGGGTGTATCAGAAGGGGGGTGGTCAGTAGGTCAAGAGAGGTTCTCCTCCCCTTCTACTCTGCCCTGGTGAGACCTTATCTGGAATATTGTGTCTAGTTCTGGGCCCCTCAGTTCAAGAGGGACAGGGAACTGCTGGAGAGAGTCCAGCACAGAGCCACAAAGATGATTAAGGGAATGGAGCATCTCCCTTATGAGGAAAGGCTGAGGGAGCTGGGTCTCTTTAGCTTGGAAAAGAGGAGACTGAGGGGTGACCTAATTAATGTTTATAAATATGTAAAGGGTGAGTGTCAGAAGGATGGACCCAGTGACATCCAGTGATAGGACAAGGGGCAATGGGTGCAAACTGGAACATAGGAGGTTCCATTTGAATATGAGAAAAATCTTCTTTATGGTGAGGGTGACAGAGTAGTGGAACAGGCTGCCCAGAGAGGTTGTGGAGTCTCCTTCTCTGGAGATATTCAAAGCCCACCTGGATGCATTCCCGTGTGATCTGATCTAGGTGTTCCTGCTCCGGCAGGGGGATTGGACTAGATCTTTCGAGGTCCCTTCCAATCTCTAACATTCTGTGATTCTGTGTTTCCTAAGGAGTCACAGTAACTACTTAGATAGTGAAGTATGTGTCAAAATACTAATTCTTATCCACAGCTGTTCTATTTGTATCTGTGTCTTCTAGTCTCAGTATGTAGACTTACCAGGAATGTTCCACAGTATTGCATTATCATAGTTTTATGATTTTTTTTGCTACTTTGCGTGGTGGTTTGGCTCTGTGAGGCAAAGTACTCTGGTTGATAAGTGATAAAGGCCCTTCATATTCTCTGTTCTGCTTCTTACTGGATGGATGCATGGAGGGAAACCGTAGACCCAGCAGATACCTCTTTCTTACATCCCAAGTCTAAAACTCAATGAAGTGCACAGGAATGGCACAAGATAGGATTTTTGTTTTTAATCCATCTCACTGTAGTAGTATTTATAGCTGGATGGTATTTTTTAGAAAAAAAATGTAATAGAACTTATTGCAAAACTAAGTAGTAAACTGATTATTGTTGGGACCCTAAAGCACATTTGCTATTTTTTCTTTATTGCCTAGTCCTTTTGGGTTTTTACAGTATATGTTCAGCAAACACACACGTTATCTTGGAATCACTCTTTGATGGTATTGGAATTCTTCATATTAGACCAGTTAACGTTTCAAAACTGAAGTTGCCTGTGGAGGCATTTCATACATTTACTGCCCATTAGCATGTGCATGAAGCAGTTTCTTGCTCCTTGTATACCTGTAACGAATATTAAACCATCTCATCTACTCATAATAATATAATGGGTCCATTGATGACAGACTGTTTGCATGGGAAGCAGATGTTGGTGTTTACCTAGATGTAATTTACAGTGATGACTGTTGGTGAGTAGAGTTTTTTTTCTGCCAGTACAATTCAGCCTATATTAATCTTCTTCAAAATACTTTACATGCCACTGTGGCCTCTCAGGTCAATATAGGTATACATATTATCCTCAGCGAATAATTGTTAATCTATATCAGGAAAATAAACTATGCATTTAAGGAAACTGTTTAAAGATAAATTTACCAAATCTCTGAAATGTGATGCCCTGGCAAAATTGTGGGTGGACTTCAACCAAAGAAGAAAAAAACAAGTGTTGAGGTCATAAATGGATTTCTAAGTAGCAAACTTGGTAGGAATTATTCAAAGAAAGCATTAGGGGACAGAAACTGAAGTCAGTAAAGGAAAAAGTTGAAGTAAGACACATTTATTTTAATACAGATGAGTGCCAAGCATTACAATAGGTTACAAAAGGATTAAATGAATTCTCCATCATTTAGAGTCTTTAAATCTAAACTGAAAATTTTTCTAAAAGATATATTTCAGTTCAACATGACACATAAATTGATGAATGACATTTTCTAACCTGTGTTATGCTGAAGGTAAAAAAGAGGGACATTGTGATTTCTTTTTGGCTTAAACGCCTGTAAAATCTATGATATTATGAAATACAATCAGATAACTGCATTTATTTTACTTTTAGATTCCATACTTATTTTCACTTTTGGACATCATCTGTAACTTTAGGAAAACATTGTCTCAGGGATTCTTGTTTCGAATTTGGAGCTGTGATTCTTTATGTCTGGTTCTGTGTCATCTCTATAGACATGTCCCCAAGCCTGTTTTCACATTTTCTCACTCACATTTGGAGTTGGTGACATACCACTCTTTCATCATGAACACCCATTCATTCTACTATTTTTAGGGCCCCCACTCTGAATCTCCTTTCTTGTTGTCAGCATCTTACAGATATTTGATCTTTTCTATACTTCTTATTACTTGGAATCCTGAAATCAAGTCTTAATAGAACTTATAATAAGACATAAAACTGTGGTTGTAGCGGTCATGTCAGTGCATACATAGACACTTTCTAAACTCATTGTTCATATCCTAAAGTATTCTGGGTTGAACATGAAAATGCAGAAGGCATTTCCACAAGCAACCTTTTTCTTTGTTGTTTCCTAAATCAGACCAATGGCTCCACAGACAATAAAAACTCACCTTATTTTGATAAAAGTGAAAGTGGTATTTCTTGACCAAAAGGGCTATTCTGAGTTTTAATCAGTTACAATTACAATGGGATTAGGCACATTTGTCCTGATTTTGTGGTTCCTCATGGAATAACAGTTGTTTAAATTAAAAAAAAAAAAAAAGTCTAGGCTCCAACGTGAATAGAGGTTATGTATGGTACATACGGTCTGATCACTTGCATAAAACTGACCTTAAAATTTCTTTTCGAAGATCATTTAGAACAACCTTGGATCCCAGAAGTATTTGTAAATATATCTATATTTTTTTCCTTTTGGAAAGGCAACACCTTTTCACTCTCTAAGGTCTTCCTTTAGAGACTCTCTTTATTTCACTTTATTTTTTCTTTTACTAATTTCGTCCTGCAGCTTCTCTTCTGTATCCTGAAAACACCTTTCCCTCTTTGGCATTTAGACTCTTCAAATATTTATAGATTGTTGCCATGTCCCCCTTTAGTAATTTCTTAGACAAACCATGCATATTTAGCACTTGCAATCAATCCTCATACATCAGTCACTCCAGAAGTCTAATCATTTTTGCAGCTTTCTTCTGATCTTCCTCCATTATGTGAACATCTTTCTTATTATAAGTTGTCTAAAATAAAATACAATGGGTCATGTCTGCAGCTCATGTAAATCAGTGTAGCTCTGCTGAAGACTGTCTTGATTCATGCTAGCTAAAGAGCAACATTTCTAGTACAAAGATATCAGAACTGTACATATTTAGTGATATAGTTAACCTGAATCCACACAGAGCTTTTCTTTTTTTGCATAGTAGAGCCTCTTTGAATTAATTTCCATCACTTAGCTATATTTTTGAATTATGAATTTCTAGTTTGATTTCTGTAAAACCTCAAAATACTCTCTGTATTTTTATTGTTGTTTCAAGGAGCACTTTCAGTCTTCCTGATACACCTCTGTTCCATCCTCAGCACAGCCATGTGTCCCAGCCCTGTAGCTGGAGGTTTCTGCTTGCAGACCACGGCCGCGCAGAGTTGATGCAGTTTAGAGTGGCTGTGCGGGTTGCTCTAGCCCAGTGGTAATGAGCAACAATGATTGACACTCTCCCAAAGAATATCTACTATACAGAAAAGAAGCTTACAGTCCACCTTACAGTGGATCCACCTTACAGCTGATCCACCTTTAAAGTCTTCCACCATCTTTGCCACTCTGCTGGCCCCATCAAGCAGTCTGTCCCTCAGCATGTTTAATCCCAAATCAGCTTTTTTTGTCATTGTAATCCAACTAAGTTCATGCAAATTCATAATAGGGAAAAATAAGCTTATTTTTTAAAATATTTTTTTCAAACTAGCTATGTCTAAAGGGCAAAAGTAGCAATCCTAATTAGGCTCCTAATAGCTTTAGGCCTCCTATATTGTCAATGGAGAAGAATACACATTTCAGAGGATTAATACAGCATTTACCAGGACAAATTAGGATTGAAAATAAATAGAAATGAAATAGATAAATAACTTACAAAATAGGCTATCACTGCTAGATGCAAAATGCTGACCTTCCTTTAGAAATACTGTAAAGGAAAAAGTGCTGTAGGAATTAAATTTCACAGGATTCACCTGTAATAGAAATATTCACACTCCCCCATACATTCCCCATTACTGAAGAATACTATGTCACTATGTCACTAGGGTCAATTTTGTCCTGAATTGACACCATCTGGGGGAAGACGCAAGCAGGAAAGACTTCTGGATTCTTGTCAAGATTCCCATAGCACTGAATTGATAATTTTTTATTTTTTTTTGTCTCTAATGTGTAGTACAAGTACTTTAGAGAAATCTGTTTTATTGCAAATATAACCTGGCTGAAGTGGAACTTGGTTTCAAATCAAGATAGCATCTTCCCCATGGAACATTTTGTTCAGACTGTGAAAATTATTTACTTGAAAGAGTTCAAAAGCCAGGTAAATTTGTAATTTATAATCATGATGTAAGAAGGGCACGGACCAGTTAGAGTGAGTCCAGAGGAAGGCCATGAAGATGATCAGAGGGCAGGAGCCCCTCCCCTACGAGGACAGGCTGAAAGAATTGGGGTTGTTCAGTCTTAAGAAAAGAAGGCTCCAGGGAGACCTTATAGCGGCCTTCCAGTATTTAAAAGGGAAGAGATGGGGAGGCACTCTCTATCAGGGAGTGTAGTGACAGGACAAGGGGTAACCACTCAAGCTGAAAGAGAGGCGATTTGCATCAGCTATTACGAAGAAATTTTTTACTGCGAAAGTGGTGGGACATTGAGACAGGTTGCCCAGAGAAGTTGTGGATGCCCCATCTCTGGAGGTGTTCAACGCCAGGCTGGATGAGGCTTTGAGCAACCTGGTCTAGTGGGAGGTGCCCCTGCCCATGACAGAGGGGTTGAAACTATATGATCTTTCAGGTCCCTTACAACCCAAACCGTTCTATGATTGTGTGCTTCTACGATAAAGAAAATCTATTGACTAATTTGCTATTTTGTAAACTATTTTACATATTCTTTTTTTGTGCCCCTCAATTGTTTTCCAATTTATACAACTTTTTCTTTGGCTTTTTAATTTTAAGTGAGTGTTTTCTGCTTGATTTCCTTCAGAACTATTTAGTATGACTTCTATGACTTCAAATTCCACAGGGAAGAGTAAACCAAATGCCATCTGAGCTGTAAGCCATATGTCAAAACAACTTTGCATTCAATACCAAGGGAGTCACATAACAGCATGGGAGTCACAGATGACAGTATTTGTTCAAATAATTATGATCACAAAACTGGGATAAAGAGGATTCTTTTTTTGCTGTAAAAAATATATGGAAAGAGAAAAATCAAAGCTTTCATGCATATTGTGTATATTAGCATTGTGTTTCACCACAGAAAGATATGGAGAAAGATATTTTTAAATTTCCATCTTCACTAATCAGCGTATGATCCCGGTTCAAATCGATTAGGCTTTCAGATACATACAGCCCACCGAGATAGACTGCTATAGACTGTGAACCAATTACAAATTTCATGGCAACAGGAATTTGGCACGGAAGACATCTAAGGAACTAGGTCGTCTTCTGTGTTTGTCAATGCAGGATTGTTCCCCCTCAGTGCATTCATGCATGTTGTGCAGAGTACTTCCCTAACTACTTCTTAAGAAGAAATATCCTTCACCAACTTTAGAGATTCATACTGTACTCTCACTGTAGTTTACAGTTAGGACTACATTTCTGACCTTGTACACCTCTTAAACTTTGGTTCCCTGTTATGCAAGGGATAGAATGAATGGAGTAGAAAATACTGATTTATGAGGTAAACTACCAGGCTAATATTTAGTTGCCACCACTCTCTTTTTCTTAAAAGCTCAGGGCTGCATTTTCTTTCTAGAATTCTTCTGGGATTCACCTCCAAGCTATGTCAGAGGATTTATTGTGAACGACTTCAGAAGAACAGTGGCTGCTCCAGCCACTAATGGTGAACCACTACCTGCAGGTACCTATTTTACATTAACGATTCCAGTTCCTCGTTGCTGTAGACAAAGCAGAATTTTTCTGTTCTAAGGCTGAAGGAGTGAAATGGAACTGTGTTTCTTTTCCAGAATTTGCTGGGAAGGTTGAGAAACCAAAGTGGGAAGAAATGATGAAAACATTTGATCACTCTGCTACCATTCCCAGCTGCCACTTTGCCCATGCTTAGATCTGTCACTGGCAATCTTAGGGTGTGTTTTAGTCTGTTTGGCCCTACACACAATTGGTAGTGCATTGACAGGATATGAGCATTAAGAAATAACCAACCCTGCCCCAAAAAAGGCATGTAGAGCCTGCCTGTGAAGAGGTGCAGAGCAATCTTGAGATTGATAGTGTCACTCAGTTATTGACTAATAATAAAATGGTCAATGAAACACAAAGTACTGCTCATTGGGAAAACCAAACGTATCTATGCATATACAAAGATGATCACCAAATTAGTTAAGACTGTTCAGCAAAGGGATTGCCAAAGAGCTGTGATAGTTCTTTGAAGACAGGTTAATGCCTGGTAAGCCCAGAAAGGCAAAATGTGGTATTAAAACTTGTTAGGTGAGGAAGGTAGAATGAAACAGAAACACCATTAAGGCAGCATATAAATCACTAGGTCACTTATGTTTTTTAGTAATTTAGTGCGTTCTAATATTCTTGTCTGAAAAGGATTAGGCAGAAGTAGAGAAGTAGGAAGGAATGTGATAAGGATGAGCAACAGTATGGAACAGCTTTAGTTTTAGGGGAGATTAAACAGAATAAGATTTCCAATTTGGAAAAGCTGTCATACGATACAAGTATATAAAACCAGGAGTGATGACCATTCAATAGCTCTCAAAATAAAAGAGCCAGAAGTTGTCAAATTATATTTTTCAAGCAACAGGTTTAAAACAAGTGAAGTACTTTTTTAACATGCTCATAATTAAAACGTGAAACTCATTGCCCCAGAATATTATGAAGATCAAAGGTAGAAATGAGTTCAGACAAATGTAGAGAAAGAACAAAAAATCCTTCAAGGGGTATTAAACACAAACATCTGAAGTCATGCCTGATTTAAGAAATCCTTAAACCACTAATTATCAGATACAGATAGCATATAAACTCGTTCTTATACTATTTTCTTAAGTAACCACTATTCACTACTCAGAGACAAGGCACTGTTTCAGATGTCAGACTCAAGTCCTTTCAGGAGCTCTTCTGTCATTATTTGATAAATAAAATGCCAGTGTTCAGAAAAAAAAAGGCCCCTTGGTTGTCTGGAGCCTGCTTTGGGGAGTCAGCTGGGTTATCCAACTGGTGAATTACCCTGTTTTTCTAAATGTCACCCACAGAGCTTCTGAAACTAACCATTTCTATACTTAGAAATGATCTGCACATTTGTGAGGTGGGGACACTGAGTATGTGCAGCAGCAGTGAGATCTCCTACATGTGTCTTACCAATGTGCTTCACTTACAACCTCCATCTCACAAGTATACACAGGGAACTGTCCGTCCACCCATTTGATCCTTGGCTTCTGCAGTCATGATCCGAAATATGCCAGCAGCATAGGTTTATTTCTCTTGAAATACTAATCATCAGCTGGAAATTAAAATTTGTCATTCAGCTGAGCTTTTCGATGTATTGGTCTGAAAACAGTCCAGGAAAATATTCTTCAGAATACAATCTATGAAATGAGGAAAACTATCAAGATTTAGATGTATACCTCATGAATATTTCCAAATATCATTCAGTTAATAATATTCTGTTTCCTTTTAAATTCTGTCACATTTTTAGCAGCTTTTCAATTTACCAATTACAAGTTTTCAGTAACCAGACAAAAGATTCTTTTTTTTTTTTTTAATTAATTTTCTAATTTATCTGAACAGGAACTTGCAAAGCTGCATTTCTACCAGCATTTGTGATTGATGTGTAAGTCTAGAGATGTGACTGACTGTGAAATTCTATCCTTCACACACACTCATGGTTTCTCCTTAATCTTTAAAGGACTAGAAGAACACTAATGAACTACTCCAGTAAAGCCAGTATACTCTGGTCCCTCTGCAAATTGAAACAAGGCTGTAGAAGAAAGTAAGTCTGCGGCTTGCAGTCTGAAGCTCGATTTTCCACATAGTCCTATCTGACAATTACCTTTCTATTCTTCTCATTATAATTTAAGTAAAATATACTCCTTGATTAAGGTTTCAGAAGATTTCTCCTCTGCGCTGCCTCTGTTTTGGTGGAGTTTTTTAGTCAGTCAGTAGTACTAATGGTCATCGCTACAGAGAGTGGCCATCCTGCCAAAACACAAGAAGAAACATTTTTTTTTCTTTCAAAATTACATTTTTGTTAGAAAATAATCTGATCTCTAACTAATATTATTTTTTTTTTTTCAGTGCTTAAAAAGATTTAACTCAAATGTCTTCTCAGGGATTTTGGATTGTTTGAAGTGGACATTGCAGAAAAATGCCCAACTTCTATTTGCCGGTTTTCAGCCCTTGGGAAATGGGGACGTTAGAAAAGGACGGAGGAAGTAACATCTTACCTTCTAAAAATAATTTGTTCCACATTGGTAAGCAGCTTTTTCTCTTTTGCATGTTTATTTCACTTCAAAGCATGACCATGTTACTTTGTCTCCAAAGAGTGATTTTAGCACTCTACTGTTTTAACACAGTTAGGCTGGAAGGCAGTCAAGGGAAGTGAGGAAGTAGTTTTTTGTACATTTAATGCTGTGAAGTACCCACCAGGGAAATCTTAAAAGATTTTTCTGTTTCCTCACAAAAGTGTCCATGAGTAAAATTCCAATTTCCTGACTGGTTCTCTGATTAGCTTTTCACAACTCTGTCCTGTGTCAGACAACTGGCAAGAAAACAAAGATCAGGCTTTTGTTGGTATTCGTGAATAATACACCTTTATCATCATCCCATTGGTTACGTCTCCCGGATTTGCTATAAGGGAAGCTCCACAACTGCCGAGCTTATCTTCAGGAACCAGTCCTGTGGTGCTCTGTAGCTGTGCAAAGCTGAAGCTAATCTGCTGTTTAACTCTGTTCCTATGGGGATCTGAGCACTGCAGCAGCTTAGCTCCAGCTCTGCGGAGCTCAGACTCTCTGTTGATCATGAGCTGCTGTGTATCTGAACCGTCACTTACCCACTGGTTTCTCAGTGCTTCCCTTGGACCTTCATCACACAGGCGTCCGCACCAGCAGATGTCTTCTGTGGCCCTGGGTTAAAATGAGGAATATCTTTCCAGGAGTCACCGTCTAGCTCTTCCTTAGAAAATAAATACAAAGCTAAACAAACCCCTGTTTAGAGGAAGCTTTGAGAGGATGCTGTGCTAGAGCTGCACTACACAATTCTCAACACATTGTGGAGTTGAATTGATGATATAATGCTCCTTTAAGCAATATAACCTCCTTTTTTTTGAGAGAATTCCTGGAACTGAGGGAGCAGATTGATTTATTTTTAACCTGCACTTCATCAGGTACTGCATGCTAGTGCTTACCTTCCCTCCTCTATCTGGTTTAGTATTTACTTTCACTTAAATAACGAAAAGCCACCAAAGAAACCCCTTGAGTCAACCCTTTATGAGACTTTTGTGGGCTGTTACTAGTAGCGGAGCCTTCATACTGCCCTATCTGTCTATGACATGACGTTAATCTTATGCTTTGTTTCCCTTAAATATTTTATTTTCTTCAACCCAGTATTCAGCACAGAAGAGGAAAGTGCTTTATTATTACTAACATAAAGCTCCTAGCATAAGTGGCCTTTTATGAAATTCATACTTTATTGCTTTGAACACTGTTTAACCATAAAAAAACTGTCATGCAAATCCTTCTGCTCATAAATAGTACTTACTTCATCACCACAGTTATTGTGTTTGAGTAAATAATATGTGGGATTTTTTTCTAATTCAAACAGTAGGAACAGATGTATGGCTTTGCATGCTCAAGAGGCTTCTGTGCATCGTAATGACAAAACAGGTATTTTTGTATCCATCTGCAAAATACATTTTAAAATAAAATTCCACAGGTTGAGTCTTGATGCTAAGGCATTTAACATTTTATTGAGTGGTCTCAGAAATTCCTTCTGTAGATGTAAGCAGAAGTTACTTCAGCATTTAGAAAGAGCAATATGTACTAAAATCTGGAAGTGTTGAGTTTACTATGGTTGTTATTTTAATGTATTTTCTGATTAATTCATTAATGCGTCAGCCCTGAAAAATGAAGTAATACTTCACTGCAGCAGTCTAAGAAAATCCTGATAATACTTTAATCTACAATATTTTCACCAAACTGCTTGAGGTTTCCAGCAAAAAAAAAGTTTCCCTGAAGGACTTATCTTTTACAAAAATCACACTAAGAATTCTGCCTCATCACAAATGTCATGCAGTACAAAATTCAATATTTTGGTCAATAGCTTGCCAGCAACATAAAAATGTATGATCTTCCACACCAGGTCAGATTGAGTCCAGTCTCATGTGTGAAGCCATCCTACACAGGACGTGAAAGTAAAGTTTATATGAACAGGGCAGGTGCAGTGGCACTTCCTCCAGCTTCAACAGTTTAACCAGTTCTGGAGCCAAGAAAGTTATTTTTCTATTATTGCTTAAAAAGAGCCAACACCATAAGAATGATAATGATAGAAGGGTGACAATTTTTTTCGTCTAAAATGTTGAGTCTTCAGATATTGCAGTTTGTCCTGAGACACAGCAGCGTTTGACCAACAGTGGGCTTTTTTTCAGGTGGGGTTGTGTAATATTGACATTCTTATCAAAAGACAAGAGTGTTTAGCTTGCAGTAATCAGCTGAGCTCAGAGAGTTGTGTTGTTATCAACCTAAATAAAATGCCCTGCCACAAAAAAAGCAGTTGAGCATTATTTTCACCCACCCCTATCATACCTGCCTACCGCTGTGGCTGAGATCGTTATCCCAGTGTACTGCAGCACTGGTATGCTATCGCTCCACAGGTTCTCAAGGAAGAATGAAATCCCTTGGGAGAAACATAGTGGTCACCATAACTGCAACGATTTCGGCAGTTTCTCGGATTCAGTAACATCAACCAGCTGCACGCAAAGAAAGAGATGTGTTCCGGTGTCACTGGGGAGCCATACAACATAGCAATGGCTTCTGAAAAGTCCCACTGGGCTGGCTGACAGTTCCCTAGCAAAATAATTCTACTACTCAAGAGCACTTAGGGGCCTCCTTTTATATTAAAATGCTGAAAGAGAAAGCAAAGGATGGAAGGACTTACGTTCTGGAGTTCATAGTGTTTGTATAGTTCTAATAGAAGATACCTGTACTGAAAGGAAAGGATAAAGAATGATATTGTGACAATCAGAGAGGCAAAAAGGAAGATTGTGTCAAGCAATGAGCCAGAACCTGTAATCAATTAGCTGACTACTGAACATCAGTCCCCTACATTATATCTGCCACCAGCGGTGAAAGACGTGCAGTTGAAAATTCCCCATCACAAAACCACAAATCTATGGAACTCTCTATTCAAAAATGCTTTCAAAAGAAAGAATCTTCTAGAGTACAGATTCAATATCACCCTGATAATCGGCGGCCTTTCAGTGGTATCAACTTTAAAAATAGAAAATCCTTGGAATAGAGAGATGTGTATGCAGTTGTCTGACATAGTAAAGCTCAAACTGTGCTCCAGTATTTTAACAAGAAACCATTACACTGAACTGCTTCAGGTGAAATCTTTCTCCATTGAAGTCAGCAGCATAATTCCCTCTGACTTCAAGCAGCAAAAAGTAAAACCTCTGCCAGACAGTCATCAAGCTGCAGTAATGACTAAAAGGTAAGGAATTTATTTTGATTAAATGGAAATCCATATCTATCTCACAAACATAACAGGAGAAGAGATGCTATTGATTTTTAACTCATTGGCTATATTTACTAATATGCATTAAACTAAGAGCCAAATAGTCTTTGAGATTCTTTTTTTTTATTTTCCAGCAATATCTACCTATGACTTTTTTTTTAATTGTACCTTGGAAAAGGTGATTTTAAGAACATAAACATAATCTTCTCACAAATAACCAGGCAAGTAACCCAACTTGTGCCACAGCAGGCTGAAAAGTCCTAGAACACTGCAAAGAGCAGTGCTTGGGAAGAATCATTTGCCGAGTGTTTTTGGCTCTTAACTAGAGCTTAAAGATACATCTCTATCTTCAATGCCCTGGTGCTGGCTGGGTCTGTTCTGGTTGCTGGGGGATGTTGTCTGTGTTATGAATTCTAACTGATAGGTTGTTGCCTTTTTACTATAATTGTATATCTCTTTGAAATATTTAAAATAAAAAAGAATACAAACATTGTCAAAGTAGGTAAACAATAGGCTATCTGCATAAATAGTTAAGTAAATGAGATTTCTTGTGAGCAAATGGCAAAATTATACAGATCACAGGATTAGAGGCTAGTGAGGCATTTTAACTACTTGTAGATCTGTTGGGAAAAGATGTGAACTGCCCACAAAGTCATTGGAATGAACTGGTGACAGTTGTGAATGCAGATGGTGAAGAACTCAGTCATAGAATCATGGAATCATAGAATCATCACAGAATCATAGAATAGTTTGGGTTAGCAAAGACCTTTAAAGGTAATCTAGTCCAACCCCACTGCAATAAACAGGGACATCTTCAACTAGATCTAGTTGCTCAGAGTCCTGTCCAACCTAACCTGGAATGTTTCCAGGGATGGGGCATCTGCTACCTCTCCAGGCAACATGATCCAGTGTTTCACCACCCTTGCAGTACAAAATTTCTTCCTTATATCTAGACTAATCTACCTTCTTTTAGTTTAAAATCATTACCCCTTGTCCTATCACAACAGGCCCTGATAAAAAGTCTCTTCCAGTCTGTCTTATAGGCCCTCTTTAGGTATTGAAAGACTGCAATAAGGTCTCCTCAAGATTAAACAATTCCAGGTCTCTCAGCCTTTCTTCATAGGGGAGGTGTTCCAATCCTCTGATCATTTTTCTGGCCCTCTTCTGGACCTGCTCCAACAGGTCCATGTCCTTCCTGTACTGACAGCTCCAGAGCTATATGCAGTAGTGCAGGTGGGGTTTCACCAGAGGGGCAGAATCATCTCCCTCGACCTGCTGGTCACTCTTCTTTAGCTGCAGCCCAGGATACAGTTGACTTTCTGGGCTGCAAGAGTGCATTGCAGGCTCATATCCAGCTTTTAATCCACCAGTACCCCAAGTCATTCTCTGCAGGGCTGCTCTCATTCCCTTCATCTCCCAGCCTGTATTGATACTGGGAGCTGGCCTGACCCAGGTGTGGGACTTTGTACTTGACCTTGTTGAACCACATATAGTTCATATGGGTCCACTTCTTTAGGTTGTCCAGGTCCCTCTTGATGGCATCATATCCCTCAGGTGTGTCAGCTGCACCACTCAGCATGTTGTCATCTGCAAACCTGCTGAGGGTGCACTCGATTCCACTGTCTATGTCATTGATGAAAATATGTAAACAGTGCTGGACCCTTGGGGACACCACTCATCACCAATGTCTGTCTGGACATTGAGCTGTTGACCACTACCCTCTGGATGTGACCATCCAACCAATTCCTCATCCACTGAACAGTCCAGCCGTCAAATCCATATCTATGCAATTTAGAGAGAAGGATGTTGTGGAAGACCATGTCATAGAAGGCCACCAGGTTGGTCAGGCAGTACTTGCCCTTGGTGAAGCCATGCTGGCTGTCTTGAATCACCTCCTTGTCCTCCATGTGCCTTAGCATAGCTTCTAGGAGGATCAGCTCAAATAGAATAGAGATTTCTTTCCTTGCTTCTAATGGCTGGGGAGGAATTGGTCAAGAACATCAGGTTTACCCAGTAGTGGGTGAGAAAAGCCATGTAATAGTAGAGTTCATGAGCCTTATGATAGGAAAAGGGAAGAACAGCAAGATAAAAGCATCAGATTTCAGGAAAATTGGCTTCAGTAAAATCATAATTGTTTCTTAAGACATCTTTGGAAGCAAAGAATTTAAGAAATCTGTGAAAGACAGAATAAGATTAGCTAAATTATGAGCAATAGTGCTAAATTTTGAGCTTTTCATGTAGCATCTGAAAAGGTGAAGCTGTGTCACTTCCTAACAGTAGGGAAGTATTGCATAAATGTGATGTTATGGAATAAAAAATTGCTGAAGCACACAGTAGGTTACAATTCCAAAGGCCATGACAATAATAAAATTATTCCTTTAATCACAGAAAAAAATATGACAAAGACCAACTAAATATCAGTTTTAAAAAAAAAGAAGGAAAGCAATCAACAGCTGATACTAACAGATGTTTTTTAATGCTTTTTTCTGTATTGTTCTTATTTAAAATTGGAAGAGGCAGTTCAGTATTGCAGTAATGAGTAACAATGAAGAAAATTTAAGCCCAAGGCTTTAAGTGGGAAGGAACAGGTTAAATACTTAATAATAAGTTAGATGTTTTCAACTAGCTGTGACACTGTGGTACTTGAAAATTGGCTGATGAAATATCAGAGATTATGGAAGTCCCTCTGAAAAGTCAAGGACAATGGGTGACGATCAGGAATGAATGTGGTTGTGATCTTTAAAAGGAATGTAAAAGAATACTGGGAGACTAGATAGATGTTAGTTCCTGGACAAACACTCAAACAAATAATCAAACTATTTGTAAGCATCTGAAAGAAAAAAAGGTAATTAGTAACTGTCATGGATTTGCCAATACAAAATATATTGGATTAATATAAGACAAATAAACAAGACATATTTTATTGGAATAATCTGATTTCCTTCTGTGAGAGAGCAATTGTTGATAGAGAAGAAGCAGCAGATGTCACATGTATCTTTTAACACTGCCTTATGATATTCTCATAATTAAGTCAAGGAGGTGTATTCCAAACAAAATTATAGAAAGTGGGCACAAAAAAAAAATGGAATGTTTCTACTGATAAAGCACTTACCAATAGTTCACTGTCAAATCGGAATAATTTGGTGCAAGTGGCTTCCAGTTCTGACTTTTATTTTCTTTCATGACCAGGAAGAAGTAATCTACACAATGCTTACTACACCTGGACAGATCTGTGAGATTTGACCCTTCATGATTCTATCCACATATGTATCTTGGAGTCAAAACAACATTTCCATACACACATTAAGCACAGAAATAAATATCCTCACACTTTGGCTGTATTAAACACACAATGGTCACAAAAACATGTGGTATCTTCCGGAAATTTTTTTCAGTACTTTCACATCTTTCATTATAAATTGTACTTCTGTTAAAATTTCTCTAAAACTTTCCATGACACATGAATAAAATTTAAAAAAAAAGAGATAAGCTGTAATAATTTGAGTATTTTTGAAAGGTATTGAAAAAAATTGAAATTTCCGTGGGTTTTGGTATTCAACGTCATTCCCCAAAAGACTTTATGAATAGTTTATTTTAAGTCTTCTTTATCCCACGCTATCTGGCTAGGCATGAGGGTAACACTGTACATTTCCTTTCCTGGCTAAACAAACATAAATACTTAGCATAAAGTGAGATTCTTTAGAATAATGTTCCCTGCTTTGATTAGTATTATTCATAATTTCAAAAGTCATTTTTCAGTGGTATCTCCATTATCTACTTAAAAGTCACTGCTCCTATAAATATTTTTCAAATTGCATGGAGGGAGATAAAATGTGCAAGAATGCCAGGAAAAAAAATATTGAAAGGAAGTTTCACTTTTGGAAATCAATTAGCATTTTATTTTTGCATTATTTTTCTATTTTGTCGCTTGCTATGTTTACATTGCCTACCAATAGGTGGCACTAATAATTTCTACATCATCTGAGGAGTTTTATTTTCTTTCAACATCAATAGTTATATACCAATGCATCTCAAAATTTCATTATATTTGTTAGATTTTTACTTAAATTTTATGTTTAACAAAAAAGGATTTTTGTGTATAAATATGTGTACTGCAGATCCAAGCAAATCCTAGATTTCTGGGCGTAGAACTGATACATTAATAAACTCTAAGCAAGCATAGTTTTTTGTTTGGGGATCAAATAATAAACCACTAAAAATTAACAAAGGGTGAAAATTGCTTATCCACAGCATCTGAAGGGTGCATTTATCATTTGCAATAAAATTGAAAGAGTCAATAACTCCAATACAACATTCAAATTTCTCACTTTGAATTATTTTATTTCTTAAGAAAAGGTTTCAAATGTTGCATTTAGAATAGTTAAAGTAAAAAGCATTTTTTCATAGGGCAGTCTGATTCACCTGGCCACAGATGTCTATGATCAATGCTTGATTTATGTGCAGCTGTGATTATCTGTCCTTTATCTGTGAGCTTTAATGTCTTTATTACCCTCTGTTCTATCTTCATGGTGGCACTATCATATTGTAGGAACCGGAAGAATAATGCAAAGAAAAGCTGTCTAGCTGGCAGGTTTCTCTTAGCTCACCAGAGGCAAAGGCATACGTACAAAGTTTTCAAAAGGGCATACATTACAGTGGAAGCTGGATGCCACCAGACCAAGGTACTTCTCTTGCTCTCTGTCTGAGTAAAACCCAAGATATGATGTGCTGTCAAGGACACGTCAAATTCTGCCGAATTCTCATATGAGTCAGCCTGTGCAGACGTGATGCACAAGGCCATTCATCTTGCTTTGTGCCAGGCTGTGGGCCCAAAATATACCCTGGTGTGTGAGCAGACATAGCAAAACACAGCACCGTTCCAAAGCAGATTTCATTTGTGAAGACAAGGAGATGAAGCCAGTTATTTTAATAACGCAACTTTCAGATCTCACATGTCACAATTTCTCAAAAAATTCAGATGAGTCAATTTTTGTCTTTAACGTTATACTATACACTAAAAATCTGCTTTTTGGAGAAGTCTTCCCACACTGGTTGCCTTCTGATCTGTCACTGCTGCACTGGCTGTGGTGGGCATGCTGGGGTAGGAAAGGGATGTCAAATAGAGTTGAAACTGATATGCACATAGGAGGACTGCCTTATCAGGAGTATTTGGCAATTAAGAGTAGCTTAGTACTTGCCTGAGGATTACAGGAATATGAATGTTTCTACCATGTTTCACTGTGAGATGAGCGTATGCTCTGAAACTTCTGTTAGGAAAGAAAGGTGGGAGCAATAAAGTTAGCACACAGACACCATCTGTGAAAGCCAGAAAGCACCTATAGACCCTCTCTCTATATGCTGTGAGCGTGCTAGATGTTTATTGCATCATGTATGAGCAGGGATAGAAAAAACCTGTAAGGAGGAAGGAGACAGGGAAATACAGAGTAAAGGCCAAACAAAATTAATCATAAAGCTGATGAGTTAATATGAATTAAAAAATACTGTAGAGACCATCTTAACACTGGTATGTTACCACAACAAAAATCACGGGCATTTTCCTACGTGTCGTACAGATGAAATGAATTATTGTCAGTAAATTCTATCTGTAAGCCTCTGACAGCTATTATTTGCAACAGGAAGGCTTTGAATAGCCAGGAGTTCCTCTTAAACTTAACATAAAGCGTCAGCCTGAGGCACTATCCAGGCATATGTAAAAACCAAGTCTATTCTGAAGACCCAATTTAAATGGAAGACTTCCTTGATTATCAATGATAATGTTGCCCTCAAAACAAGGAGGGAATATGTTGTGAGTTGAGAGTATTTTCCTGGAACTCTGGAAAACACAGATATAGCCTACAGAAATGAGTAATAAATAAACCCCTTCAGCTCATGTTACTTGCTGGTACCAATCTTTAATTAAGTTCCCTGACAGCCTCAGACTATGCCAAATAAACACTACTTAATGTTTCTGTTTTCTTCTCTAGTATGCACCAGACTGTGTTTGCATGGCGATACAAAGGTAAGGTCACAAAGACAAGGTCTTCTTGGGCTCAGGGTGTAACATTTATAGTCTTGGCCGTGGGTTTCCACCATTTCACCCAACTACAATGACTCCAGATCTACTGGAGACGACTCTTCTCTTCCCAGGGTCACTTGCGTTTCCTCCTGTGCTCTGAAATGTCAGCAAAGAACATCACACCACAAAGTGTTGTTGGTGTTGGTTAGGAAGTCCTCGATGGCGAAGGTTATTGAGGAAGGTTCTCTCTGTTAAGCACGCACTTGCTCCCACAATCTAGGCAGTTTTCCCTTCTCTTTTTTTGCTCATCACCCTCCCCCTCTGCTGGTTTATACTTTGTATACCCTGTAATGAATTCTCAGAGTGTAATCTAGTTGCTGTTGGGGAAAACAAGCCCATGAAAGGAAATCTCTACTTTATGCTCTCTCCAGGAGAGAGTAACAGAGAGCATCCAGCTCCAGAGACTTTATTTACTGATAGAAGGCATGCATCTCCCTTGCCATACCTGTACATTCATTTTCATTTTTCATTTTGGGCACTTAATATCCATGCAGTTAACTGTGGATCCCAGTATTGTATGGTTTTATCCCTGTAACGTCCTGATGAATCAGGAAATGTCACTATACCGATTTTATAGCTAAAATGTTAAGCACCAATACATTGTGAGCTCGTGTTTTTGAAAAAATCATTCATCAAAAATGTGTCAGTTTTCTACAGGCATATGCAAAGTTTGTGGCAAATGCAAGATAACTCAGATATCTCTGTCTTTTCCTCATAGGGTTCTGTGACACAGTTCAAAAGAACAAAAAGAAATAAAAAGTGATCTTCTTTTACAATATACTAAGTTAATTCAAATAACTAGCCATTGCTGTTGACTTGTTTGTGGCAACGTTTTACTCTGAGTTGTCACTAATTGTCCCAAACTCACAGTGGAATATATAGCAAATAAAGAAATTGAATGTGATTTTTTTTTTAATCTTTGGCTGACTGCTGGAATGTCCTTCCTCTGCACTTCTTGTGGTATTCTTGTAAATGATTCTTGATGCGGTGTAACACCTTTCATGCTTAAGTATGCCAGAAAGTGTTTAACAAGGAAACAACACCACCATCTCCTGCAGCGTAGTGCTTCATGATGTGTAGGGTTGAAAGGGCAAAGAAGAAAGCACGTTTCAAGAGGACAGCATGAGAAAGAGAGAAATGCACTATCTATCATTTTCACTTTAAAATCTTGTGTCTCAGAACCATAAAGTGCAGCAAATTACACATAAACTCAGCTATTAGTGTTGATATAAGAGATTTTGTTGTGCCAACAAGGAAGTAAATATCAGCATAGATATATTCAAGAATATAAAAGTTTACATATAGGAAATGTGTGTTTAGGGACAAAACTGATGTCATTATAGATTGTGACAATATTACTTGACATGTTTGAGAGTGCACTGTCAAGATGAATTAGATCTCACCTTTATTCACAGAATGATGCTGTTGCTAAAAACGAGAAAAGAAATGTCTTGCTCTGTTAAAGGCTGTGGCCTATTGCCTGTGCCTCAAGAGTGGCAAACGAATAACCAAAGCATAAAACAGCATGTCATGTCAAAGGTGAACTCTGAACAATAAAATTAGAATAGGATTGTTTATTATTTCTCACAAACAACACGAGAAATCATTCCCCCTTGGCTAGGTTTCAGACTCTCCACCCTGAGCAACCTACTGCGAGGCAGTCTCAGTACACATCTGTGCCATGCCTGTATCTATTGTTAGTTAGCCTTCTATTTTCTAAAATATCAGTTTGGGCCTAACACTTTAAAATCTTCATTGTGTTTAACACCACAGTGTCTTGGGAAATGGGAAGTGGCAGTCACCCTGACCCTGAGGCAAGAGGATAAAGAGTGCTGTTCCAGAAAAGACTTGGATACTGTGGTACTCAGTACAATAAAGCACACAATAAGCAACAACACAGGCTAAAGCTTAAACACAGTTATTTAGATTTTTTTTAAAAAAAAGCAAAACAAAAAAAACAAACAAAAAAAACAACCTAAACCAGGGTAAATTTAGGGACACACCCATCTCTGTACAGGAAATGACAAGTGTTTGCTAATTGGAAATGAGACTCAAAACTGTGCTATAAATCATTCAGTCAGATTAACAGTGCTAGAAGTTGAAGCACACCTGAAATTCTGTCCCTCTTAAGCAGTTCCAGAATTCGTCTCAGGGTATACTGAAATACAACCATGCAACTTGGTCAATGGCTCACACAGAGATTTTGAGCTTTGCAGAAATTCACACAGGGTAAATTAAACTCCCAAAGAGCCTAATTAATTATGAGATTTGCTACACTGCAAAAAATGACTAATTTATCAGTACATCCTTGCTCAGAAAATTGTAGGTAGCAAGGGGTATGATTTCTTGTTTAGCTGAAATGTGAAGGTTGGGAACCAGGAATTGTTTTGATACTGGACCTTTTGTTAAACCAGCTCCATGTTGAAGTTTTAAAAGTAGTATAACCATAATAATTGCATAGCTACTGGTAACGTGAACACAACACATAGGGAGATTTGCATAGCTTGTAGAAATTAGATACTGAGGTTGGGATTGATATAATCTAATTTTAAAGTTTTAAAATGTATATGTCTACCTCTGAGTTGGTCACCCTTAAACTCTTCAAAAGACTCCTCCTGGTGCAGCTGACCTTTTAAATTTCTACTCTGAGATTGTGTGAACTGTTCTCCAAAGTAAGTCCATCGTCACTTTCCCTTGAGAGTTTGTATTTTTTTCTAGTCACTATAGACTGCCTTGAGAATTTAGCTGGGATGTAGATGCTGTAGGCAGTTATGTTTGGTCAAATGAAACCTATCCACACTGTATTATCTGATATCATTAGAAAATGCTTTGGGAAAAAAAAATATGTAAAAGGAATAAATATTTAAGACCTCTCTCCTTGGAACATTCTTCAAGGCAATATTTGTATTTATCATGCTGTCAGTCCCCTGGCAACAAAAAGTTGTGAGAAAGGAAGCGCAGAACAGTCTGTGGGAAGCGCTGCTTTAGTAAATCTGAATTTTTCCTTAACTAGTGTTTCAGATTCTCTTGTCACAGAGTCTGAAACTCAGGTGAAAGTTTTAGACTGGTTTGGTTAGAAATGAAGTCCACAAAAGTGTTCATTTTTGTTTAAAGTAATCTTAATCTAATTCCAGTCATTAAATGTTTTTGCAAAGGTAGGACTTGGAAGTATTTCCTATTATGACATATCAAAATCATCTGCAAGGGTACAAAATAAAACTGCTTTTTCCTAAAACACAGTCACAGTGACATGAATGTTGTTACATTTTCCAGAACAGCTTGATGGGGATTTTTGTTGTAATTGGTGTATCAGTTGTAGTATCTTTTCCTTTCTATCTTAAGTTCTACAGGGAAAGTGTAGTTCTGCACAGAATGAAGTACCTGTGTATGCCAAAGAACAAGTGGCAGAAGATTATTGATGTTTGTACTGTCTCCTTTACTGCCAAACATATTTCAACAAATCTTCAGTAACATACACTAAAATTTTTTCAGACATAAATAACTGCAAAGTTCTTGTGATCAAAGTCGTGTTTTAGACTGGATCACCCAGATGTTATGATCAGTTCTGTGATTTAGTCCGGTCTAAATTGTCTCTGTATATCAATCTTCTTCTTCCAGGAGTCCTTGATGTGAATTTTCCACAAAAATATAGTGACCTTAGAGACTTTTTGCCATCTGATATCAGGTTACTATTAAAGAGGTCACAGGTGAATATGACTGAACTCATAGATGAAACTGTATTTCACCAATAGCAAAGCTGCAAAGCAAACTCTGCAGTTTCTTCAGCAACTGGAGCATTTTGAAAGCTTACGCTACCAAGGTTAAGAATTTGCAGGCTTGAAGAACATCTTACAAATGGGGAGGGTCTGTGTATGGATTCAATTCATCCGCTCTTAGTCCAAACTTATATTGTGTTTCTGTTGTGAGAACAAGGTGCTTTGTAATTTGAAGAAAACAATTCTAAAGCAGCGGAATTATTCTTAGGGACACAACTCATCAGAGCATAGCTGTATGCAAGCAACCATTCACTTGTGTTTGCCTTTATTATTTTGGCTTTTGCATACAGCTGATGCTAGTTCAAGACTTATCCATCAACTGTTACCTCCTTGTATGTGTCACAAGGAATGTCTTTAGGTACAACAAGAAACAGTGGAGCAAATGAGATGCTGAAGAGTGTTGAAGCCGAGTCACAGCTCTATTTAACATCATCAATGACAACAAAACTTTCTGAGAAACATCCTTATTCAAGGCTACATGATAATTAATGATTAGAAGACTATTCACTTAGGAAGTAGAAGACCTTCCTCTTGCCTGCAGGGCTCTCACAGCCACAGCTCTCCTGCACCAGCATTTTCTTCCCCTACATTACTTTTGTTGAAGCTGGAATATTGTACAGCTAGGAATGCATGAGCTATAAGATCAGAGAGAAAGACTCCAAACTAGTAGGTCTAAAAGAGGGTCCCTTAGCTGCGAGAGACCTTTCTTGCATTTCTTGTTTCAGGATAATTTCTGTGTTTTTATCCAAGGACATTCTATAATATAAAATAAATATAGAAACAGTCCCTGGAGCAGAGACCAGAACCCCAGGTTGTCCCTACATTAGATCATACAAAATAAAACACTGGAATACCATACTTCTATTTGATTCTTTTGTGTGTCAAAATAGAAGGCTTGTGCTATGGATCTATCAGTCACTTGTACTGAGGAATGTTTATAGATTTCAAGATGATGTTCAGTGAGGACATCGAACTGATAAAGCAGGCTGTCTATATAATTGTGAATTGTTCTGCACCGTCATATGAGCAATGGAGATCATGTGAGAAGAGGATAATACATCCTTTATTAGTGTGAAGTCTCCATAAGTTTACTCATACTGATTATTCAAAGCAATGATAGCTCGTTAGTGATAAATTGAACTAATGAAGTTAAAAATCTCATTGTGTAATTAATTTCCACTAGCCTTCAAGTAATTTAAAAGGCATACCCTCCAATTTTTCATTTGTAAAGAGTAAAACGGCAGACAACATTCTAGCATGGTCTTAGTTTTGATGAGGAGAGAGATTAAATTATTGTTCAGTGTCTCTTCACCATTACTTTGTTTAATCTTTCCAGGCATTTATTTGGTTGTTTTTCTTGCTGCTGCATCATTGAAAGAGCTTACTATTACTTTGATTATCAGCTAGGATCTTCTCTCCTTTTTCAAAGTAATTGTTTTCTACGTTACTCTACTCTGTAGACATTGCCTACATTCTTTATTCCAAAATGTATGGCTCTGTTTAGGTTGCGTTAATTTTTTGTGGTTCTTCTGAATGTACCTGAGGTATGGAAACTTGTATTCATACTACGAAAGTCTGGAAAGCCGGGATTTGGGTAATTAGCTGTAAATGAAGTTGCAATTATAACCAAATACAATGTTACTCTGGAATAAATATTCAAGTTTGAGACACATTATAAATATTTCTCATCTCTTCTGCCTACATTTTTGGAATAAGCAAAATGTCAGCATGCCTGTTGGTACGGTCCTTGCAAAGATGAATTCTCAGTTTATCCTGCCTGCCTTATTGCCTGTTCTTCTCTACGAGGAAAGCATACATCTGCTTGAAACTGAATATCCTAACAAATCTCGTGAACTTGTTACTCTGCATGCATAGCCCCCTTCTTGTGTTCACTGTACTTAATATAATATAAACTAATTAAATCCTTCTAAGCAGTTGAAAAGGACAAGTCAGCAGATTATCTCAATTTGCCACATTTTCCTAAGGGTAAATTCATTTTTTCCCTAGCAGGTTCAGCTCCATAAAACCCTGCTCCAGGTTTAAAGGAACAACACTAATTGCTACAGTATGTTTTATGATTCAGGATGTTTCAGTAAGATGTTTGCTGTCTTGCTTTACTGAGATAGAATCATCTCGTAGAATGGTTTGGGTTGGAAGGAACTTTAAAGATCATCTAATTCCAATCCCCTGCCATAGGAAGGGACACCTTACACTAGATCAGGTTGCTCAATAGCAGACACAGTAGCACTTCTGAATCTGAAACAATGAAAACTCAAAATTCATTTACTAGTGTTCTCTATAGGAAGGGGAGATGGTAGACCGAATAAGACCTCCCAGGTCAATCAGTACAGTCCCTGATGTCTAGGCAGCCACATTATTCAGTAACTTTCAAAACCACTTTTTGTCTGTAGTGAACTACAATAAACTTGATAACAATGCATCACATGTAAGACAGTTGAGCTTTGCGAAGAAATACTGCTTTTTTTCTAGCTGGGTTGGATTGATTTAGATAATATTTTCAGCATTTGTGATTTAAGAACATCCCTAGCAAATTTAAAAAAGATCAGCATTGTTACCACCAGACGTTGTTCTTGTCTTGGGGGAAAAAAGTCACAGAGGAGACTTTTTCTCACTCTTCAGTTTGGTTCTGTCCATGTTTGGGAGAGAAGACATAACAACAAGGAATGGTCAAAATTATTGTTATATTAATATTGCAGCTCAAGTTTTGGTGCCAAAATCATAGAATCATAGAATCACAGAATCACAGAATTATAGAATGCTTTGGGTTGGAAGGCACCTTTAAAGGTCATTTAGTCCAACCCCTCTGCTATGGACAGGGACATCTTTCACTAGATCGGGTTGTTCAAACCACATCCAACCTGACTTTGAACACTTCTAACGATGGGGCATAATTTACATTGTCTTTGAAAACTTAGAGTCATGGGGCATCCACAAAATGCAGTACATTCGAGCTTCCTTTTTCTGGACACAATAATTCAAAAAATGTTTGGGTGCTTGCAACTGTGCTACAAAGGCATGAGCAAAACAGAAAACAACAATAGAATCATAGAATCATAGAAGAATAGAATCATTAAGGTTGGAAAAGACCTCAAGGATCATCAAGTCCAACTATCAACCCAACCACCTAACTCACTAAACCATTTCCCTAGGCACCACATCTAAACGTTTCTTGAACACCTCCAGGGATGGTGACTCCACCACCTGCCTGGGCAGCCTGTTCCAATGCCTGATCACTCTTTCAGTGAAGACATTTTTTCTAATATCTAGCCTAAACCTACTCTGGCACAACTTGAGGCCGTTTCCTCTTGTCCTATCACTTGTTACTTTAGAGAAGAGGCCAGCACCCACCTCACTACAATCTCCTTTTAGGTTGTTGTAGAGAGTGACAAGGTCTCCTCTCAGCCTCCTCTCCTCTCAGCCTCCTCTTCTCTAGACTAAACAACCCCAGCTCCCTCAGCCGCTCCTCATAAGACCTGTGCTCCAGACCCTTCAACAACTTCATTGCCCTTCTCTGGATCTACTCCAGCACCTCAATGTCCTTCTTGTGGTGAGGGGCCCAAAACTGAACACAGGATTCAAGGTGCGGCCTCACCAGTGCCGAGTACAGGGGCACAATCCCTTCTCTAGTCCTGCTGGTCACACTATTTCTGATGCAGGCCAGGATGCCATTGGCCTTCTTGGCCACCTGGGCACACTGGTGGCTCATGTTCAGCTGGCTGACGACCAGCACCTCTAGGTCTTACTCTGCTGGGCAGCTTTCCAGCCACTCTCCCTTGAGCCTGTAACATTGCAGGGGGTTGTTGTGACCAAAGTACAGGACCCGGCACTTGGCTTTATTGAACCTCATACAATTGGCCTCAGCCCATCGGTCCAGCCTGTCCAGATCCCTCTGCAAAGCCTCCCTACCCTCAAGGAGATCAACACACCCGCTCAATTTGGTGTCATCAGCAAACTTACTGAGGGAGCACTCAATCCCCTCATCCAGGTCATCGATAAAGATGTTAAACAGGACAGGCCCCAAAACTGATCCCTAGGGAACACCACTGGTGACCGGCCGCAACCTGGACTTAACTCCATTCACTATGACTCTCTATGCTCAGCCATCCAGCCAGTTTTTTATGCAGCAAAGGGTGTTCCTGTCTAAGCCATGAGCCACTAACTTTTCTAGGAGAATGCTGTGGGACATGGTGTCGAAGGCCTTGCTAAAGTCCAAGTAGATGACATCCACGGCCTTTCCCTCATCCACTAAGCAGGTCACTTGGTCATAGAAGGAGATCAGATTGGTCAAGCATGACCTTTCTTTCATGAACTCATGCTGGTTGGGTTTGATCCCCTGGTTGTCCTGTACATGCCATGTGAGCACACTCAAGATGAGCCATTCCATAATCTCCCCTGGTACCGAGGTCAGGCTGACAGGCCTGTAGTTTCCTGGGTCCTCCTTATGGCCCTTCTTGTAGATGGGTGTCACACTGGCAAGTTTCCAGTCTTCTGGGACCTCCCCTGTTAGCCAGGACTGTTGATAAATGATGGAGAGTGGCTTGGCAAGCTCCCCTGCCAGCTCCCTCAGTACTCTTGGGTGGATCCCATCTGGCCCCATAGACTGTGTCCAGGTGGCGTAGCAGGTCATTAACTGCTTCATCCTGAACTGTGGGAAGGTTATTCTGGTCTTTATCCCTGCCTGCCAGCTCAGGGGATTGAATACCCTGAGGACAACTAGTCAGAATATTGAAGACTGAGGCATAAGAAGGCATTAAGCATTTCAGCCTTTTCCTTGTCCTTGGTGATAATGTTCCCTCCTGCATCCAACAAGGGATGGAGATTCTCCAAAGTTCTCCTTTTGTTGTTAATGTATTTGTAAAAACATTTTTTATTAACTTTTACCACTGCAGCCAGACTGAGTTCCAGTTGGGCTTTTGCCTTCCTAATTTTTACTCTGAATGACCTGACAAGATCCCTGTACTCTTTTTGGGTTGCCTGACACTTCTTCCAGAGGTGGTAGACTCTCCTTTTTTTCTCTGAGTCCCAGAAAAATCTCTTTGTTTAGCCAGGCTGCTTATCTTCTCTGCCACTTTGTCTTTCTGTAGATGGGGACAGCGACTAAGTCACAGCTGTTTTGTTGCACAATGGCCTCCAGCTCCTCTTGCTTGTTGCTCATACTGTGTGCATTAGTGTAGAATCACTTGAGCTGAACTGTGAATCCACTCCTACCCTCATAGTGCCACCCCATGGTTTGTCTGTAATGGGCCTGGTAATCCCCCCTTCCCCCTTCGAATCTAGTTTAAAGCCCTCTCCATACTTAGTACTTCAATTCATTTAACTTTCATTGAGGTACTATGCTCCCACTGGATTTCCTGTTCCTCTTAAATTTTATTCCATGATCTTTTAATATAAAATAAACTATTCCAAAATGCTTAAAGGAAACTTCTGGGGAAGATTTTAAGAAACTCATCCAAGAAGGATACTTCATTGTGTAGGTATCACACAAATGCAACAACTTTTCTGTGCTATTTGCAAACTAAAGGAGATTCCACTTAGAAAGCTCAATTGCTTTAGACTGTTAAACACATTTCGCTGAAAACGAAAAAATCAGAGGGGGTGCTAATGGCACCTTTGAAAAGGTCCAAATAATGGATACAAAGGGCTCCTCACACCCTTCAAGTAATTCTGTAGTGTTAAGAAAGCTAGAGCAAAGTGAGGGAATGTTTTAGGAAAGCTATGCAGCAATGGCAAATTGAGTGCACACGCAATTGAAAGAGAGAAGGCATTCTTGTTATAAAAAGGAAGATGAGACTAAGGAAGATGAGAACAAAAGCTGGTTTTTTGACTAATTTATTATTGACCTAGGAGACAGGGTAACCTTAACCCTCAATAACCCTAGGTATCTCTTGTATAGCAGCATTCATACACCATTTCAAATCAACGCAAAGAAGTGAGTGCTCTAACCAGCATGTTTAATGCTTTCATCCTGCAGCAGAATCACTTTGAAATTCTTTTGGTCAAGGCAAACTAGATTTCAGATGGTACAACATTTTATAGTGAGGAGGAGGCAGAGAGAGTTACTGAAATAAATTCTTGAGGAGAATTTGTCTTAATCTTCTGTTTTTTCCTCCTGTACATGCACTTTGTTTTTCATAGCTATTCAGGAAAGCTTTCATGAAGATTTTATTCCTGAAAGAACATTCACAGATATGTAGCCCACACCTTGTCAGCTGCAGTTGGAGCATTTATAAATAAACGATCAGTTTCTTTGAGCACTTCCTAGAAAATATTATTTCCATTTATTTATGATCTGATGGCAAGATAAAAAGGAGAAATACAAGCAAACTTGCACATTTTTTCTGGTAATTATTTACTTTTGTTTTCAGTCGAGCTTTGAATAAAAAAGTCTCCAAAAGACTGGAGAAATAAATGTTGATATCTATTTTGTAAGGTGCTCACTGGATGAAAATTATCTTAGACCAACCAAAAAGAAGAGGAACAGCAGCTGCATGCTAAAACTATGCTTCATGTATTGCAGATCCTGAAGTGCAATACATGAGGAGTATCTTAGCTGTTAATAGACAATTTGAGAGTTAATAGTGACATTTGTTTTGGTGGAGGAACTAAATGGCTTTTTCTGCCCTGCAAACCTGAGCTGAGAGGTTTTGTGCTCCCATCACTAAGTCTTATATGGAATTAGTAAAACAGCTTTCCTGGTTATTGGCTAAGGCTGAGAACCACAGAGAGAGGTACCTAAATTCTGCTTAGGGCCCTAATTTTTCGTTGAGATCAACATCCTCAGGGGACCCCAAGGAAAAGACAAGGCAGAGGTGAAATCCAGATGTGTGTCTATTGGCAAACATACCTGGAAGGTATTGTCTTAGGACTACTATTCTAAGAGAAGAGGTTGACCTGTATATATCATCTCTAAGACAATAATTTTCATGGAATTAAAAAAAAAATCCATTTATCAGACTGGTGAGTTTTTCTGCTCCTGACATGTTTGGTTTTACTTCTAAGGACTTTATTCTGCTTCTTCAGCATTAGACCCTGGGTAACAGTAATGTCAGTCAAATTCTGGATGTTTGACCAGCTACTCACTGTTACTCCATAGTCTATGCACAGCAAGATCAACATACTTCTTCTCTGAGTGCTTCCAGTTCTTCATCTTAATTAATACAATGAACTAGGTCATACTAAATGGAGAAAAATGCAGAGGAGGATAAATATGGGTTGCAAAGGAATGGCCAGCTCATAATAATTTTTAATAATGTCAGAGATTATGTCCTTTGAAACCAAAACAGAGATGAGATTGGTCTAATTCACTGAGAATAATCTGCAGGACAAGTCTTGCCAGTTTGGTTCTTTGCTCTGCTACTGATGTATTGTGTAACCTTGTGTAACTCACATGGCATATGCGTATTTTGGATTCCTTGTTACGATGGGAATAATATGATTTATTAATCCCACAGAGTTGACGTGAGGTCTTTACAGTATCAGGAAAAAGCAATATAATTTCCATGTCTGATCCTCTCTTAACCTCCAAAGTATTACAATGATTAAATATTGATCAGTTTATAAAAACTATGTTGCAGCATTTATAGCCATGGGAGGGGGAGTGTTAATCTGTGGTAAGCAAAAGAATAATGAAAAGCCGATGGAGAGCTGATGAGTCAAAACATGGCTATATAGATCCTTTGAAACACCTTTATATATCCTGTGAGAAGCAAATGCAAGGGCTTTAGGCGGATTATCAGTGATAGATGTAATCACATCTATTCCACTGCTCTCTTTCTCACAATATTTGTATGGTCTCCTGGTGAATACATCCAGACAGGCAGACTGGGACTACAAAGAAGCAAAACTAGATTGAAATGGCAATGCAGGTGCTCCAGAAGGTGGATGTTGTCCTTACTATTATAGGAGTGACACAACTAATTTGGTTTAGTAACAGAATGTAGAGCAAGGATGAGGTCCCAGCTGTCTCTGTTCATCAGCTGGATGTTGCCCTAGGCCAGGGGCATGCTGTTACTAATTTTAGTTTATTTTACTGCTCAGCTCAGCTTGTGTCTGTGATTCACCTAGTCATTATGATTAACAAATTCAGTTATTTCTGTCTTGCAGACTCCATGCACGGACCTTTACAAAATATGAAAGAGTAGGTGTATAAGAAAGCAATTTCTAAATGGCATATGACTGCAATGCTTCACTTGGAGACATCTGCCTCCTTAAAGGAAATTAGAACCCTGATTCTTGGTTCTTGCCTACACCAAGTAACGCATGATATGCCATGGAGAAGCAGGAAAAAGCAGTGAGTGGCAATGTTCTATCTGTAATTAAGCTTAAAAATCAAAGAAAAATTAATTTAGCCTGGAATGGTCCTTAGGAATTCTTACAACATCTCCTCTTAACCCAGTGCAGCACTTGCTATGTCAAAATAATCCTGAAATATTAAGGAGAAAAGCTGGAATAAGCCTTCAGGGTTAGATTCTTAGGTATAATCTCAGAAGAAACCTCTATAGGTTTTATTTGTAAGTTGCTAGTCCATATGCAAGTTCTGTAACACTTTATATTTAGCTTTGTATCTCTTTTTCAGAGGTTTTATTGCACTAATAACACAATCATAGACTCACTAGAAAATGAAGGAGAAAAAGACCAAAACCTGCTTCGTTTTCAGAGGAAAGTCTTACAGGTGGTTGACTGGTACAGATCCACAGTTTACAAGAGTCATGTAATATTGTGGTAGGGAAAGGACTGAAGGAAAGCAAAGGTGAGGGTAACAGCAGATAGGAGAGAACCACACGGAAATCCTACCCTTTCAAGCTGCTTCAAGTCCCCTGTTCCTTTTAAAAATACTACTCCTGCAGAATATAACAGATTTGTAGCTGAGTACATTTTGGGCTGTGTCTAGCTCCTGTTTGGTTTGAGGGATCTATTTTATGCTTAATGGTCAAGTCTTAAAACTCAGAAACTTAAGAAATTACATTCACAGAATTTGCAGAATAGGTTTCTAGTGGGTGCATATTTCACTATAAGTTTTGTACATACCTTAGAATAAGATTAAAGTTGGAACAAACTTCCTTGAAATGATGTGCATTTCATTAGCTAAAGGCTAAAAAAAAGTACTACTTTTTCTAGTTTTTTTCTTCACTATAAAATGATAAATATAATGTAAAAAACAGAAGCAGATAGATTTGTGGATTTGTGGATGTGTGGACATTTCCCAGAGTAAATTACTGAAGCTCAGACGTCCTTCTGGATATTTCCTAGCTCACAGAAAAATGTACAAGAGGTCATTTGTTGTCTCTGAGACTGTAACTGTTGCTTTTACAAGGCTTTTACTTATTTATCTCATATTAAACAAGATTTTAAGAGTCATTAGCAAAGACCAGTGGTCTGCCCTTTCTCTACCTTTGTGGAATCCTGATGACTACTTGCAGTTTTAATTTTGCGCTGCAGAAACTGAGAATTCAGGTATTTACAAAGCTTGGAAACGACAGTGTGTTCCGAAGAGCACTTGAAGCTGAGTCACTGTCTGTGGGAAAATATGCTCAAAGAAAAAAAAAAAAAAGATAAAAGATTATTCAAGATTACTCCCAACACTGCTTGCAGGTGTTCTTATTTTTTACATATATAGTGTTATTGCTTAAGAAATTGCATGATGTCTTCTTGGTGATTTAACACTATAACTTTTAAAAAAAGAATTAAAGAGACTGAATTCTGCATTGTGCTTTGCACCATAAAGTGGCCTGAGGTATAAGGTGGAAGAGCCATGGTACTGAATATAGAACCTTACACTTACAGTTATGCAAATACCATCAAAAAGGGCAGGGCACCTCAGGCTATTGGTAAGAGGAGAGCAAATCTTTCATTTCTGGATCACTGGTTGCATCCAGCTGTGTTTAGCAGTGGTCATAGGTCATTAAATGAAATGAATTGGATATTGCAGATCGGCTTGCAAAGGGACAGGTGTATACATCACTGAACTATCACCATGGTCGTTGCAATTCACAGAAGGGCCAATGCCTCCCTCCAATGCAGGTCTGAGCTATATTAAAGGAAGATTGTGGGCAAGCACGTGTGGCTACAGAAGTGTAAGTTTTAATAACCAATCTTCTATCACTTACTTCAGAACAATTGCTACGCTTTGGACAGGACTTCAGTCTCTGAGGCTGTTGATCTGATATTCCTGAAACATTAAACTCATTGCAGAGATTAGAGTGGGATGGGAAACCTGCATTTGAAAGCTGTAAAATTTAAACTTACACTGTATGAGGGGCTACTGGTGTCAGGTTTTACACCAGATCTGACATCAAACAAGTAGATTAGAAGTTAGATTCCAGAAGTGGTCTTGAGATTCACTCTTTGTCAATTTAAAGGTACAACAAGATCCATAATGTCGGATAATTTTATTTTTGTCAAATTTAAACAATTTGGTTTCATTATTTAAAATATCTGCACTAGTGCTGATTGCACTAAAGAGGGAAGCAAATACCATTTAATTATGAGAAACAGTGGCAATAATTATAGAGCAACAGATACTGGATTGTTTCACTAATGCATATTAATACAGTTACAAACAGCATTAAGTCTCTGGAGGGCTGAGGCTGGTTAGGCACCTATTCCTCACACATTCAGTTGCCCAACCCATCCTCCCTGTGTCTTGAAACACTGTTTACTGCCTGCAGTTACTCCTGAAATCATTCTGCATCCTGAATTTCTTTGGAGTGGTTCTGAAGAAAAACCAAAGCTGTAGGAGCAGTTTCCCCATGTCGTTCCCACACAACCAGCCAAGCTCCTTCAGGGGATCCTGTAAAGAAGTTTCCACTGTAAGAAGGCTCCAGAGGGAAACCAGCAATAAGATATTGAGAAGAGGGTGTTTAAAAGCAAATCCCATAAGGACGCTTGTAGTCTCATGTATCTGAGATACCAGAAAGTCTCTTCTGGCATGATACCTCTGGATCTGAAATGTGAGTTGCAAATGAGAGAAACTATGAAAAGAACATGAAAAAGACAGCTGTTTCAAACCTATTCCACAAGAGTGAAATGATCTCACTGGAGTTAATCCACACTGCGAAAAAGACTAGGAGCCAGTTGGTAAGCCAAGGATGTGTTTCTGTGCCAGCACAACACTAAAAGAAGGAACTGAAATGGTTCCAAAAAAGTTAAAATAGTAGATGTTGCATATTTGTATCTAATAGAGCAAGAAGATGGTTCTGGTTTTAACATCCTTTTTTCAAAACCATCAAAACACTTAGGAGTACATTCTAGTTTTCTTCAGCGTATCAACAATATGACCTTTGGTTATGTACGTATGTGCGTATACCTGTTTATGTACACAATTTTTTTCTGTTCAAATGATACAGTATTTCTTAATGGAAAAGACCCAGTTTTCTTCTGCAAAAACTTACTTGTCATATATAAAGGTATCGATTCTGACAAAATTTTCTCCAGCCGTTCTCAAACATTCTGTTTTTTTGGTTTTGTTAGTGTTTTTTTTCTTCCCTGTATTCATTCACAGAATAGGAAGCTCATCACTAAAACCCTGCTGACCTGTTAGCTCCTAAGAAATTTCTTTGCAGCAGTTTGGAGAAGATTTGTAATACAGCTCAGTCTAATGTAGGTATCTGAAACAGGTCAAATGTGTCTTCCTCTTTTTATTAGTAATAAAGAAAGCTTAGGGTCACAAGCTCAGATGTAGACAACAGTGGTGTAGATATTTATAGTTTAATAATATAGATCCTATGCACTGTACTAGGTCCCATGTGTGCTATTCACATAGACATCAGTACAAATGCAATTATGTGTTTTCTGATAGTATTTCCTCCACTTCTACTTTATGCTCTTCAACAACAACAAAACCTCTTCTATTCTTTTCCTATTTCTCAGGAAGAGAAGAGCACATGAAAACACAGAGTCTATGCAATCCACATGTCTTCTGTTGATGTTTTTACTATACTGTAATGGAATATATGATAGCAACCAGCTGGGCAGCAAGAAGGACTTAGTTTCTTTTATAGGTGCAATACAAAGAAAGTGAGTCGTTACAAGCCTTGGTGATTCTTCCACCTCTTTTTAGACCTAAAAAGAAAGAAACCTACTTAAATACAAGAAATTATGCTAATAAGTTTTCTTGAATTTCAGAGAGTATCCCTTGTGCAAAAGATCCATGTTTCTGAGGTTAACTACCAAATCATGTACATTTTTTTTCTCAAAATAAGTCCTGCAGTATTTGCTCCTTATGTCACTGAACTATGAAGAAAAAGATTTTACAAGGAGCTTCTATTTAGTCCCATTGTACTGGTATATTACACTGAAAAGGTACAATGATTACCTTTTGATTACCTTGTCTCTTCCAAAACTCTGGAAGTTCAGATTTAGAGATAAAAAGTATAATTAGAATGTAGGTTGAATTAGATGCACGTATATTGCTTTGGGAGTGGTTGGTAATAGATCTGAGTCTCTGTCTCAGTTTGGTAATCACCCCAAATTGTTTCCTTGTCTTTTCAGACCCTTTTCCCAGGCATCATAGATTGCATTTCTACCCGAGCTATGTTCATATCCTAGTGGCTGGAGGCAGAGCCTGCAGTATCTCCCAAGGGGAGAGCAATCAGCTTTGTATGGAAAAGAGCTTGACCTGAATTAAACGGAGTGATGCTGTCTCTGGGCTAGGAAGTTTCTCTGTTGCAGACTCCTTGAGAATAATCTGAGGAAGTACCGCTGTTTGTTTGATCTCTTATGTTCTTCCTCAAGCATGCTTCGTCGCTACTGAATACCATGGCAAGGACAAGCATATGCCTGTCCTAAAAAGGAACTGAAAGTACTTACAAAAAAAGCTGAGAAACACAGGAAATGGGGAAAATGAATTAAAAAATCATGAAGGGAATGTGATTAATATTCCTAAAAAAATCAGAAAAACGAGAACCAAAGACTTCAGCACAGTGCCAGAGACCTTCTGGGAATTTTCTGGAGAGAACAGTGAGACCCCTATGGGATGGTGAGACTAGACAGACCTTTGGACCTTTGGTCTAACCTGGAACAGCCATTCTTTTGTTTTTGTGTTCTCAATTGATGATACACTTGATGCTCAGCCTTTTTATTGGGAAAATATATTGCAAGTCAGTATTTCAGAAGCGATTAACAGGGTTTTGCAGTCCCCTCAGGTAGTCCCAGTGGGTTTGAATGTGTTGTCAATACGGGGCCTTGGTTTTGAAATAAAAATGATGACTTACGCTTCTATGCAGCGTTCCCTTTCTGGAGACAGAAGGTAAGTGCTTCACTAAATAAAGAACAGGCAGGTTACAATTTGAAAACTCTAGAGAAAAAGCATCTCTAGATAGGGTGCACTTGATATATCAAACACCACACTTAAATAGCAAATATTCAAAACCCAAGATGACATCTCAATAATTTGGACTGAGGTTTTATGTGTTTGCAGTAATATTTTAATAAGGGACTCACATAAAGTGAGTACCTAAGCAGATGAAAAAAATAAATCCTGTGTACCTGAGGTACATACGCCATTTGTTCAGTCCTGCTAAATGTCAAGGTTTAAAGCTGCCCAGACAAGTCACCCCTCACTTGGATGATTTAGCAGTACCTATTGTGCACGTAAATACCTCTCGGAGAGTACTATCACCCCCGACTACTTTTCACTTTGTTCATGGAATTTAATAAAACAGACTGCAAGGCTAGTGTGAACTCCTTCCTGCACATCAAGGACCTGGTAAGGAAGAAACTAGTACTGAAAAAGAACTGGTAATATCTTTTTCTGCTGTTCGGTACTTCTGTGTTTGGAAAACTTTGTCTGCAAGCAAGTGATGCTATTTTACATAAGCTGGGTACTTGGCTTTCGTAGCCAGTGAGGGTATGTTTACTCTGTTATTGTAGTGAAAGTTCTTCAGGACAGTCAGGCGGCAGCTTCCAGCTGTACTGCAGACATACCTTTTTTTTTTATGTAGTATTTTAAGTTTTTTCTAGATGTCACAGTAAAGAACTAGCTGCTTTACTAGCAGTTAATTTCAGCTCCACAGATAGTGACACTTCACAGAAGATAATATAAACATCTTTATAGATGTAGCCTTTAGAGGTCAAGGCTATCTTGACATTCTTCCAAGGTCATACATTATTAGTGTTAAATACAAATAAACTCATAGCCGTATTATGTGGTAAAGCAGACTTATGCCTAAAATGCTAATTTAATTTTCAATCCGAGCTCCCTGTATATTGTGGTTGCAATGAAATGTGGAATCTGTGGGGTTTTTTTATATAAATAAGAGTCCTGTATATTTCCATGCTGGTTGTAGATGATTTATACCAAAACACACATGCAGGAGGTATTAACAACAGCAGCAATTTCCATGTATTATTGGGGACAGTGTGTTTGTTTTCCTAACAGTAGTCAAAACAAAAGGTTAGCTATAGGTAAACACAGAAATACTTTTTGCTATACTCTTTCTCATGTTTCTAGGTTTTTAAATGCATGAGTTGATTCCTACATGTCTGAACAAACACCATTGCCCGGAAATGTTCTGTAAAGAGAGCTGCACGGAAGTGACTTCTTTTTCTGGAGATGAAGAATGTTTATTTGTTTTTTTTCAGGAGATAAAGCAGATTTATTTCACCAACAATTCTGCGAAAGACCTGATGCCTGATTTCAGAGGAACTGGGTATCTGCTCACGGTTTTAAGTCCTTCATGGAAACAATGTTTTTTAGGCTCACAGTATTGAAGGGTTTGGTAGCATTTGGCCCCAAGCTCCAGTTGCTTTCATTTGCTACAACAAATTTTCGAGGCTTCTCTGAGACCAGTTCATTACTACCTGTTTAAGCAACAGCTTGCTTTCAAAAGCTCTCCTAAGCTGATAGAGAGAGCCATAACGAAGGGTATCTTAAACCTCTTTACAGGGGTGAATCACCAAAGTATCTTATCCAGGCTTCCACCTCCAGTCCTTAAAGTGGAGTAGAGAATGGGAAAAAGAAAAAGAAAATAGAAAAAGACAAATAAAAAACATCATTAAAAGTAAAAATTAAAAAATAAAAGGATAAATAAAAATAAAAATTAAAAAAGAAAAAAAGAAAAAAAAGGAAAAGGAAAAGGAAAGAAGGGAGAAAAAACAACAAAAAAAATGAAGACACCTCAGTACACAGCTGTCGGTACTGTGCCATGGCTCACATAGTGAAAGAAAGAGGAGGGATCCAAAGGAAGGGACTCTGCAGTGCTTCTCCCTTACTGCGTGCTCTGAAATGCCATGATATGTGGACAAATGTTCTTGGCATATAGTGTCTCAAAATCAGCACATAAGAGTATCACTAATTCAGAGGAAAGGAACAGGAAAGCACAACGGGACCCTTCTCTTCCTTTCTTCTCCCTCCTTTCTTGATTACTTCAAAGCTTTTTTTCACAAGTCAGGGTATGTCATGTTAAGGGTGCTCAACATAGTTTTTCCTGTGTGATGATTTTACGCTGGTGTCATTTCATGTGCTAACACTGATTCCGACTTGTGAGTAAATGGGTCCATTCTCTGATCCGTAATGGGAAATATGTTTCCACTGCTTGTCTCTATTAAAGATTTATGGGAAGCGACTGAAATGAAGATATAGACCAGGTCACAGTGGCAAGCCTGAGACTGCTTTCAGTTCAGAGCTACTCAGTATTCTTCCATGAGCTAGAGCCTCCCTAAGTTAGACCAGAAGAACCAGGTCAATTACTGCAAAATATCTGCTTTCAAGAAAGGCGAAAGGAGGACTCTTTTATGTGCACTCTGCCTTCTGGATCGTTCACTAGAACCAAACATTATTCTTGAATTTAAAAAGTTACAGTCAGATCTTTTGCACTTGAATAAAATTATTATCATTATTATATAACAGAAACAATTTCCTTCCTGTAAGAAGTATAGTAGCCAATATAAAGTGTGACATAAGAATAGCTCATGCAATAATGAGGAAAGAGTAACTAGCCCCACAGGTTCTTTTCAGTGTTTCAAGAGCCAGAGGTTATAAGACTGAGCAAAATAGTATTTTAGAGAGATGGAGACATCTGGTAAAACGGCAGAGTATAATTGCTCTATCATCATTCATAGTAATTCACCTAAGGACAATTGAGGGATTGTAGGGAAAGACAGCTCAATTTAAACTCATTTCTATTGACGTAGTCAAATATCCTCTTTCCCTGGTTTAGTGTCCAAGTAGATGAGCTTACTAGAGGATGTTATGGAGAGTCTGGACTGATGAAATTCTTCTCTTACAATGTAGAGCCACTTCTGTTTTCTCCTAATGATGATTTTGAAATCCCAAGAGAAAAAAAAATCTTTTGGATTAGTCAGATTTTGGAAAATAAACTCAAGACAAAGATTCTCCTGGATGGTAAAAACTACATATTGATGTATAGATTTGCCCGAGATTTTCAGGTGAAATGGAGGCTCTGTTGTAAGATGTTCATCATCTTTTTACATGAACCATAGGCCCATCTTACAAGGTACTGAGGTCCTCCATCATGATAAGATCTCCTTTTTATTTTCTACTCTACTTTGTTTTGCACTGTTTTTCTTGTATTATCTTAATTGACCTTTTTTTCCTCATGCTTTTAGTAATTTGTGTGATATCTTCGTCTTTATCAAGTAGTTGATACATAGTGAATGACTAGAGTTACTGAAATAGCTCATCAATGATGAGCACTCCTGTTCAGAGAGGTTAGTGGAGTGCTTCACTTTTGGTTATTGAACACATACCACGTTCAAGAATATTAATTTCCAGAAAACACTAATGCATTTTCTCTCTTACTCCTTTTATTGTAGATGAGGAACTAAGTAAATCTTCATAGAATCTTAAAACCTTAACTGAAATACCAGAAGTCCTTTGTTTTTTCACAGAACTATTGTTTAATGTTGTAGAACTAGTGCCCATAGATTCCTTTTATCGGTATTTTATTTTGTTTCTTAGACTGTTTTGGTTCACATATCAATCTGGAATGGCCAGTGAGTCCAGCAATAGCCTGTGGAGGAGAGGAGAGGCACAAGTGCATTTTCCTTGAAGAAGAAAGGTGAAATGTGAGCATATATTAGTTAATTTAGTGAAACAAGATGGTATTAAGTATTTTCTACATTTTGTGTGTGTACTAATGAAATAAATATATTATTAAACTCTTATACTTCACATATATTTAATCTTATTACTAATAAGTAATTTATTTAATCTTATTACTTACCTGTACGAGTAGAGGGGAGCACACACAGGCCAAAATGGGTCAGGAAACACAAGAAAAAAAAGTTAAATATTCTTATCGGAACCTCTTGGAAAGTGAGCTGTTTACAGATCACTGTCGTCATCAGCTTCTTCCAAAAAACAAGAAAAAAGAAAACAGGAGAATTCAAGGAATAAAATCCCTAAGGGAATGTCTTAAGTATATTGGTCTTTAGCTATGAGGATTTAGTGTTTTGACAAGGAGAAAGAAAAAGATAAATGCAAAAAAAAATTGTTAAGGCAGAGAAAGATTATGTATTTTATAAAAAGGAAAACATTTATGAGAAAGAATTTAAAGAATGTGATTAAGTGTTAGCACACGTGCATACATACATCAGTGTAGACTGTACGCAATGAGGAGAAGCTACCTGTAGGATTGCAAGCTCTTTAGGTTAAGGATTGCTTGGTTTTGTTTTTTGAGTGTACTGAGATGTAATTTAGCAGAGTGCATTCTTAGCATGTTGCCAATAACAGTTTTCTCTATATTTGTGTTTTTTCTCTCCCCTCTCTGACAAGTATTGAATATATTTATTCCTTGTTCCTTGATGGTGAACAGTGTAAGAAATAGTTCAACGCATACATCACAGCCATGTTTTGTTAAAACTGTCACCTTTGACAAATCCTAACAGTGTACACACAGTTTGGTTTTAAGCAGTCTGGGAAACCTCCAGCTCTCCCCAGTTTTGGTACTACAATTTTTTGACAACCTGAATTGTCTGATTGTTGGTAGAAGTGTAATCTTCAGACACCCTCTAAAACTGAAAATAATTATTAGTTACAGAGAATAAAATACAGAAGTGGTTTGCCATGTTTCTGAAATTTATCCCCTCCCCCCAACGCCGCATCAGAGTTGCACTAAATGCGTTTTCAAGGTCTAGTCAGTGCATCTTCATCAAAAGAAAGAGATCCTTTATAATAATATCACTCCTGTGACTCAGGTAAAACTAACATATTGCTCTGATGTCCCTACTTTTAGATGCCAAATGGTGCTTATTCATGAGGAATTGTGAGATTACTTGTGACAGCCAGTGGTGCCAGTGGTAGTGACAAACAGATCCTATGAATTTCTAGATATATCAAAAATGCAAAATGTTTTGCACTCACTCTCTACTACCATTTTCTTTTACCCTCACTAGTCAGTAAAACTAGGAAAAACTTAGGTTTGTAATGTGGTGCAAATATGACATGGTATTTCTTATGTGTGTAAGCAATTGTAAGATTTAGTATTGTAACCCTTTTCCATTTACATCTCTGATGGCCCAAAATATCTCTTTATTTTGGGAATTTCAGATGCAGAATTTTGATCAACAAAGATTCTGAGGAAAAAAAGAGAAAATTAGTTCTTTTCCAGATTCTGCTTGCATCCCAAGCTTGTTAAAAATCATTAAATTCCTACTTCAGTGTGAGAGAAGGGCTCTTTCAGACAGAGCTGTAAAGATGGGAATTCTTATTTAAAAAATAATAACTATGATGCTTAACCTTGGCCAAGGGTCAAACTCCAACCCAGCTGCTCACTCACTTCTCCTTCTCAACAGGATGGGGAGAAAATGGGTCCAGGTACAGACAGGGAGATCACTTACTGATTATCATAATGACAAAGCAGACTAAGATAGGGGAAAAAGAATTTAATTCATTATCAATTAAAATATATTTGGTTAACGAGGAACAAAGGAAAAAATAAAACACCCTCACCCTCCCTGCCCCCAGGCTCAACTTCATCCTGTTGCTCCTGACTCCTCCACCTGCCAGTGGGGCAGGAGGAAAAGGATGAGGGTTGTGATCAGCCTGTAACAGCTCCTTTCTGCTGCTCCTTCCCCTGGTCCAGCATAGGCTCTTCCAGGGGTAGAGCTGCAGGGGAATGTTTGCAGCCCCAAACTCTGCTCACAGAGGCCCCTCCTGCAGGCCACCCCCCCCCACTGCCAACACCTCAGCACAGACACCCCATAGATAGCCTTCTTCAAAATCATGATGGAATTTTCTTTTCATTCTCTGGAATTCAATGAATTATCCCATCTTGTGTGCAGAAGGAATGCTCTGCATCATCCCTCTTGATTCTGAGGACACCCTCTCGACGCATTCTTTCACACCCTGTAGTCTGCCATCGTTTCTACTTTTTCAGCAGCAATTCTCTCCTTTATGACAGCTCTTAACATTACTGAGTGCATTAAGGATTCAATTTTTCTCTGGCATCATTTCTGAAATACCTTCCATGAGTTCTGTGTTTATTTAATAAAGCCAGAGCTCTGCTGCCGCATTCTTCATGTCAGTGATTTACTTTGCTGAGGGAAGCAAAGAGAAACGGCATTCCTATTCAATAAATCACAAAATCAACTTGAAACCAACTGCAAGAAGTGTAGGATCAGCTTTACAGCTCATACAAACACGCAGCCATTGCAAAAGGCTCTTACTACCAATTCCATCTGATAATTAATTTTAATTGAATTCTGGTTTAATCCAAGACAAAGATCTCCCTGAAGTTACAGAAGTTATTCCAACATAAGGCTCAGCTACTTTATTCCAGCTGCTAATCATCCTCACTATTAAAAATATACTCCTAATTTCTGCTTTAACTTTATCTAGTTCTATTCAAATTTACAGCAATTGTTTTCTGCTATTCTTTGTCCTCCCATTCTATAGAGCATTTTAATGTGCTTGAGTTTATAAATCCCAGGATTACATTTACTCATTTTACCACTACATTGTGCTGCTCATAATAACTCCTTTTCAGAGTTATTATTTTCCAGAAGACAGTCCTCCCTTTGGTTGGCAGGGCCTGCTTTCTTTGTTGTGGCTCTATTAAAACACATTTTATAGGAATGTTTCCAACAAACCAAATGGTACAGAGTGTGCTCAGTGATTGCTCCTTCCCTGTTTATGGCTCTGCTAATACTTCCATCATTCACGGATTTCTACAGCACTTGTTTTAGATTTAGGTTCACCACATTGATGGCATGTCACCTGTGCTGAAAGCACACCCTCCTAGTTGTCATGTCCCAGTGGCTGCTGCTTTTGACATTTATCAACTAGTTGTTAACCCTTTAGCATGTGATCCACTGATACTGGCTGGTGGGGATTCTCTTCCTTTCTCTCTCTCTCTTTTTCCTAAGAGAGTAAAGCTTATGCTATTACTCTGTCCCCGTAATTGCGTAGCAATCTTCAGCAATGAAAGAAACATCCTCTGCGCTCTGTAATGACAGAAAAGGTAAGAAGCACTGTCTTTATCAGGTTCAGAGCATGCAAAGGGTGGATTGGTGCTCATGGACTTCCTCGGCAGTGAGAAGACCCTTTCCTGACAGGTGAATTATTTGGGGGTTGAACTTTTAATTGTGGAGTTTTACAGCCTCCTCTTTTGATCACTGTTTTTTTTTCCAGCCTCCTGAATTTGTTTTCGTGTCAGTACCTCTTGAATATATAGCAGTTGTGGTGTGACATAAGGTGTACTATGATTAGCTTCACCCACCAGATCTCTTCCTAGAATGCACACAGATTTCTGATGGTAGGAATGATTTTCTCTACAAGCTGTGTCAATACATGTTGTCCAGAATTCATTTTCCTTCTTTGTTTTTATTCTTCACTTGTTGGTTCCTGAATCACCTCTCCTTCCTTTCTTGATTTCTGACCCACTATTAGCACACATCCAAGCTTTTGTACTTTCTCTCATGAATAAAAAATTATCAAAAATTAAATTACCAGAGCAGAAACCTCCTCAGTCAACACTTTAAGGAATCTGTTGACATTAGTTATCCATGACCTGATTTCAAGATACATCTAATGTATATCATCTAGCATCCTCCTTGGTTACTAATGGACTGGAATTTCTTAAGCCTTATATGATGCAACAGCCAACTATTTTCTTAGATAATGCATAATTATTTAATGAACAAGTCCACCTCTCTCTTTAAAAGCAGGAGAGAAACATCTGCAATTAATTAAATTATGACTGCAACATCAGACACCACTTTGTGTCTCACATAATCTGTAGACCCATCATGACATCAAAAGCTGACATGCTTGTTTTAACTTGCCAGCTCCTTCAAATCATATTGCCCAGAAGCTGACAAGTAGAGACACAATTGATTAAATAAATAAACAATAAGGCTGTACACCAAATCTTCTCCCTAAAGGTGCTTCTGGTATTGGTTAAAAAACCCAGTGGATCTGTACAAAATGTTTTACTATAAAAAAATTATATTCACAAAACTTGGAGTGCTTCTCTTTGTATTTTCCTATTCACAATTTTCCTGGTGTTTCTTGGGAATTTTGAGAAGACTTAAGCCTGTCTTGCAAATGTGCATAGAAGGAAAGAACTGGGAAAAAAAAACCCAAATCCTTGATTAGGTGTTATCACTAGTGGCTACTTTAAAAATGGAAAATTAATATCTATAGACAAATGAGTCATCAATTGTTCCTTTTTTTTCCCAAAGCATACGTAGCATTCAGAGAAAATAACAAAATTAATTGGTTCTATGTATGCTAAAGGTATTCAATTGAAAGCATTGTCACTGTAAGGAAAGGAAATAGTAGCATCTGGATTATATTAATATTAACAGTCTCTTCAGTGAAATATAACTACAGTGCTGTTAACAATGCAGAGCACCATGTCAGAGCCCTGAGTACTGCAAAAGCTTGAACTAAACATCAAGGAATGCCTTCTGGCTTACGCTAGTGGAAATACTCTTTTGGCTCAAAGGCACACTGTATATAGAAAGCAAGACCATCAAATAGAAACTCTTCTAGTTACTTTTTATCTTGATATAAGTTAAGTTTTGCTTCTAAGTGTGATCAGTGCAAGACATTTTGAAAGTGAATTTTGAAAAGCTTCTGGCAGAAAGAAAGTGTTGCTTTTGTCTCTGCGTTGGTCTATGGGTTATCTTTGTAAAGGCAACTTCCCTTAATTTTACAGTGCATTTTAGAGACTACAAGTATGGATTTTTTAACCAAGATAAATATGTATATGTATATGTAATCTATATCTGTATCTCTATAGAGATGTCTAGGTAGATTATTTATGTTATTTTTATATATAAAATTATATATTAATATATATCTTTATATATCCTTTACAACTTTTTATAAAGACATATAAAGTTGTATCCGTATAGATATAGGTAGTTATACATATAAAAAGTTAAAACTTTCTCCAAGTCTGCAACAAGCTTATGTATATCGGTTTGATGTAAGCTGTACAATTTCTGAAAAATTTTCTCATGTTGCAGAGAATTTGCTCTCCTTTCCTCCTCTCCACCCACCAAAATCCCACCACTTCCCCTCCCAGAATCTCTTTCAGGAAAAGTTAATTCACATACAGTAAGATAAAGCGTTCTGGTGAAATGATTGCTGTTTTAAGATATACTGCATGTCATATATATAATATATCAATATAATATAAATAATACCTAGTGTATGTGGCAGAAATATATTTGACCCATACTTCCTGTGCCAAATTTCCCTCCATAACTATTTTGCCTGCACACCAAGATGTCTTTTTCCCCGTTCCTTCCCTTTATTCACTATTACCTACTTTGCTGTACCAGATCTGTCAGGTTTCCTGCCCTTTCAGGTCTTGATGAGTAAGAGGCCAGTGGCTCAGTAAAGCTGGTTTTATTAGCTGGAACAACACTGGGTTGCAGAAGTAGCCCTCAAGTGAACTTCAGGACAGAACTGTCAAATCACACACTATTATACTGCTGGAGTACTCTCAGGTCCCACTCGCAACCTACTGAGTTAAGACCTTTTCAGGTAAGAGTGTGTTGGGCTGAAGAGCATAAGCTTGAAAATAGTAAAGATATAGGACAAATACTATCGGAATATTTAATCCAATCCTCCACACAGAAACATTATGCAGCAACCAATGCCATGATGCTAAACAGTGATGACCATGATATGATTTTCTAGAGTTGACACCTGCGGTTCAGCATGAAACCTGAGTGAGTATCTGGTTTACACTACTTCAGGCAGCAGATTTGAGAACAACAGTCCTATTGAGGAAATAAAATATATTTATTTATATTTTATATATGTATTTGCAGTGTAGCGTAATGGTGTTCCACACAGAAAAGAAAAGTATTGTAAGAAGTGATTTACTTTAATAAAAGCAATACTGTATAACTGCAGGGAACATTCTTTGCAAGACTTCACTCTAATGAAGTCTTTTTCCTAGACCGTGGCAGTGCTAATCGTTTTATGAGTCACTGTGACAAGATTTTCTCTAGTCAGTGATTCACAGCTTAATTCTGCTGAAATCTCTTGGAGGTTTGACCAGTCCCAGTAGACTCCAGTTCTGTTTCTCTGTTCCTCCTTCAAGCCCTACCTTCACCTTCCAGCACACAGGTTGTAACTGTGCAATATGCGTCTAACATATTCCTGGAGATCCAAGCTACCTCTAAGTAAAGCAGTTCAAATACTGGAAGCAATCTAACCTCAAAATGAATAACACCATTCAGGCTACTCTGAAGTGCCAAGGCTCTCAGTTACTCTATTACCTACCAAGTGAAAGCATATTTTGCCTGTTAAGGATAGGCTATACTATGTATATTGTACTTAAAGTTGATACAGCTGCAAGTATCTGTATGGCTACGGTCTAAATTATCAGAAATCTGTTTTCCTCTTTTGGGGTCTACCTAGGGTTGCCTAGAGAGCTGTCCAGGATGGACAGAAGGCAGACAGGCACACATGCTGACCTGGGCAACAGGGGGAACTGTTGCAACCACAAATCCTGAGCAGCATTGACAGCTAAATTTTCACAGGGACCCTGTTATAACACAGAACATCAGTATGTTTATAGCTTCACAGAGGCCACAATGGAGAATTATGTGTCTGATTAATCATGTTTAATTACCAGCTCTTATTAGGCTCGCATTCATTTTGGACACCATGCTGTAATACAGCAGAACCATCACCACCTGCTATGCAAACAGAAGTGGCACACAGGCACGAGCAGCTCTCATGGCTCCTTTTTGTCTGAAAACTGACATTAAAAACTGTGGTACTGTCATTCAGAAAACATAAAACACTTAATATGCTTTCATCTTGGTTTACATAAACCTCCTTTCAATACTGACATTTCAGGTTGCTTGACATAGTGCTTTGTGTGGAAAAAGCCCTTTATTTCAGGAAAAATTTTTGAACAGCCATGGCTTTTTGCAGTTTATAACTACAGATACATTGTCAAGAATTCTTTGGATATATTAATCTTTAAAAATAAATAAATAAAAATCACATATAAGGACACATATTACTATCTTTCATACAAGTTAATTTGGTAACAAGAATTTGCCTACCTGAATAAACTTACCCGGTTGGATGTTTGGAACATTTTACAGGTACTTTCCTCATAGTTCTCAGTGTATATCTCTGTTTCCAATAGTGTTAGACTAAAAGTCTTGTCCAAAGGCAGCTACGATATTAACATATACAATGTGCAAACCAGCCATTCAGTTTACCTCCAAACTTATATTCTATTTTACAGGACATACAATCAGAAAAATATTACCCCCGACAATAAACATGCCGCTGTAGAGTTAAGAATCACACATTCAGGCATTTTTACAACTATTTTATTTAAATCTGCTTAGCAAACTTTCATAAAAATAAAATAATCTGTTTGTAAATACTGTCCCTGCTAAAGGAATTAATTTTAAAATGTAAAGAAAAAATATTAAGAACTGAGCATCTTCCATGTTTGTGCCTCTAAAATCTCCATTTAGCATATGCATCTGCAGACTTACATTTCCAGCATTTGTTTAGAAAAGTGCTGGATACCTACTGTTATAGAATGAAGGCCTGACTAGGCCTTGAGGCCTTAGCATAACTACTGTGAATTAATCTGATTGCTGCTTAGCTGAAGTGTACAGCCCCAGCCCATAATCACAAGCGTGGTTACCTAAGCTGCATAACATGCAGAATACCTTTGAAGTTAGACCTTTCAGTTGTAGACGGATGACCTATAGAAATCGGATGCCGACAGGTGGAATGCTAGATAATAATGATTATCCGCAACCCCGCAACCCCTGATGACCATTTGTTCTACAAGCAAGACAGAAGTTCGTCAATCACCTAGGAGAAAGGAGAACTGCAAGTCCGAGAATGACAAATGGAAAAAAAGAATGGAAACATGCTGAATATTTCTAAAATTCCATGAAACTATACCTATGTCGCAATCCCCTGTCTGTAATCCTATATAAGCAAGACCGTGATCACAGAATCATAGGATCATTAAGGTTGGAAAAGACCTCAAGGATCATCAAGTCCAACCCAACACCACCTAACTCACTAAACCATGTCCCTAAGCACCACATCTACACATTTTTTGAACACCTCCAGGGATGGTTAGATGATGTTAGATTGTCACTCTCTGAGGAGGTGACCTAACGCTGCTGTTCCTGCTAACTCTCCTGCATAAAGCCACAACTCAGAGGTACCCACAGGAGTCTGAGTCTCTTTTAACACCTACTGGTACCTTGCATGCCATAAAAATGGTTTAGATGTGCAAAATGAACGAATGATTAAATTACATGTTAACTTCCAAGTGAATGTGGGGCATTCAGAAGTTCCTGTCTCAGAACAGAAAGTCACGTTTTCCTTTTGTTGCTATGCAGCCTCCCTATCCATTTTACAAAATCATTCTCTCTCTGACACTAAATGTAATTAAGGACCTTTTCAAAATAATGATTTAATGATCTGTTTGTGTTTTTTTTTCCTGTGTTGACATTACATAACAATTCACAAAAATGACTTGAAGAAGGGAGAGCTTTTGCAAGACAGTTCTGACTCCTCAGAGCTGGGTTCTGATCCTGAATTGTGAGAAGACAAACACGGTGAACACTTTACACAGGATCACATAACTTCATGTTTCCATTGTCTCATAGACACCCTCATAAATTTACTGATGCTCTTACAACCTTCCGTCCAGTCTTTGGACAAACATATTCACCTAGGGCATTGTCCCAAAATAAGAAAATTCACAGCTAAGTTCTTAGCTCTGCTTTGGTCTCTTTATCACCTTCTGTTTGACAATCTTGCAAACAGTTGAATTTCCACATAGGAATCATAGAATGATAGAATCATAGGATGGTTTGGATTGGAAAGGACCTTCAAGTTAATCTAGTTCCAACCCCCCTGCCATGGACAGGGACACCCTCCACTAGACTAGGTTGTTCAAAGCCTCATCCAGCCTGGCCTTGAACACCTCCAGGGACGCGGCATCCACAACTTCCCTGGGCAACCTGTTCCAGTGCCTCACCACCCTCACAGTGAAAAACTTCTTCCTAATGTCTAGTCTAAATTTACCCTCTTTCAGCTTATACCCATTACCCCTTTTCCTCTCACTACACTCCCTGATAAAGAGTGCCTCCCCATCTCTCCTGTAGGCCCCCTTCAGGTACTGGAAGGCTGCTATTAAGTCTCCTTGGAGCCTTCTCTTCTCCAGGCTGAACAACCCCAACTCTTTCAG